>JAMXBD010001635.1:0-323994 GCA_024138025.1 Combretum micranthum | reverse complement strand
TTAATATCTCAAATCTTTTCGAATTATTGAATTAGGTTTTTATTTCCGAAGGTTAATTGTTAGCTACTTTTAATAATTTGTTTTTAGGTTCTATATTACCTGATTTTACAAGTCAAAGTTAAGTATAAAATTTTTGTACGTCGTGGTTTTTGACTTGAAAACTGTTGGGTTCTCTTATCTATTTATAAGAAATCTCATATTCTCAAGATCAAGAAATTTCTGGATTCGTTCGTAATATAGGACTAGTTGAAGTTCGTTTTAATTTGGAGTCATTTTTAGAGTTTATTTTCGATGTTTATTTTGGAATTATTTACTGAAATTTTTCGAGGCTTATAGGATCGACTTGCCAAGTCGTACACTTATTCCAATGAATATACCTATTTAATGGACAAGTTAGCCAAGTTAATATAAGAGAAATTATGAGGCTACATGGAGTTCCGATAGGAATAGCATCAAGTTTTGGACTAGGCTACAGAAATGTATGGGAACTAAGTTGCATTTCAGTACCGCTTATCACCCACAGACTGATGGACAGTAAGAACGGACGATCCAGACTTTGGAAGACATGCTTGAAGCTTGTGTTATGAATTCAAAGGAAGCTGGGAAGCGCACTTGCCTTTGGTTGGATTTGGTTATAACAATAGCTATCATTCGACCATTAAGATGCCACCCTACGAAGCCCTATATGGACGAAAGTGTAGGTCTCCTTTGTTTTGGGGCGATGTGGAAAAGTTGGCCATTGGACCCGATCTTATTCAAGATGTGGCAAGTAAAGTTTGGATTATCTAACAAAGAATGAAGGAAGCTCAGGACAGGAAAAAGAGTTGGGCGGATAAAAAACGAAGAGTTCTTGAATTCGAAATTGGAGATCATGTATATCTGAAGGTTAACTCGATAAAGAGTATACACCGAGTTTGACCACAAGGAGAGCTACGCCCAAGGTATATTGGACCATTTGAGATACTTGAATGGATTGGTGATTTGGCTTATCATTTAGCATTGCCACCAAATTTATTTGGTATACATAATGTGTTCCATGTTTTAGTATTGAGAAAACATGTACCAGATCCTGATAGAATCATGAAGCTAGAACCGATGCAGTTAAGGGAAACCTTACATATGAGGAACACCCCGTTCAGATTTTGGATCATAAAGTTCAGAAGCTCAAAAAAAAGATTTGATATGTCAAAGTGTTCTGAAGAAATCATTCTCATGAGGAAAGCCACTGGGGCTGAGGACGAAATCTAAATGAAATACCCGAGCTTGTTTGGAGAATCAGGTATGAATTCCAAGTTTTGAGGACAAAACTATCTTTAAGGGGGGTAGGTTGTAATCCCCTAGATTTTATGCTACGGTTATGTTCAAACCCTAAACCGAAAGTCAACCGGAAACCCTAAGGTCAACAAATATGTATCAAACCCTAATAGATTAGATCTGATAATCTCGTGTTCTTAATCTTGACACAATAAATGTCATGCCCCGAAGGGTACCCTAAACGTAGCAGTCCGTCGTACACAATATTAAAGCTTAAGAATGACCACCTCAGTCACGTGAAGGCTTCCATACTATGTACAAGGCGTCTAACACATGGAGGAGACTCATCGGAGTAATACATTTTATGTTGATATAACTTGAGTAACAATGTAAAGGAATTTCAATTTACTACACTCCAAATACAAAACATTACACTTTCATTACAGTTCATCAAAAGATTTCACTACATAAAACTATTACAAGGCAAATTATAAAACCTAGCTAATAACTTCAAGCATTCTTATTCTTGCCGGAATCCCGAAGTCATTCTCAGCTCCACCATCACGATCCCCACTTAGCATTCTGAGATAACCTGTTTAATCAAACATCTATTGGGGTATAAGCTACACTAGCTTAGTGAGTAAGAACTTCCAGGATTGCATTATAACACATCATACAATCAAGTGATTAGTCAGACAAGTGATATGCATCAAACACGTGAATTCAACAAACATATGACCTACCGGAAATCATATGTGGATGGACTTGTGCCTTCATCCTGGTTAGCAGATTAATGAATCCCGTACGAACCAAGACCATTTTAGCTTACGGACAACTATAAACTATAAAATCGTTTAAGGACAACGATAAACCAACAAATGTAATGCTCCATCCCCATCATGATATGAATGAGTTCAATTTCATCTTCAATTCTAATAATCAATTATACCAATTCTTTTAAGTGATCAATCAATAATTAAACAATCAATTCTAATTCATCTATTATAAGCCCTGGAAAATTTCAGTAAATAATTCTAAAGATGAACTTTGAAAATAAAACCCTGAAAGTCACTCAATTAAAACTGAACTTCGATAAGTCCCAAATTCCGAACGAATCTGGAAATTTCTGAATCATGAAAAAATGAGAAACCTCATAAATAAAATAGCAAATATACTTCCATTCTAAAACCTCTATGTACGACAAATTTTATATTTAACTCCAACTTATAAATTCGGTAAATAGAGCTCTAAAAAATTGTTAAGAAGTAAATAGTGATTAACCTTCGGGAATAAACTCAATCCAAAGAATTCCGAGAATGTTGAGATATTAAATACTTATGAAAATCGACCTTAAAATAATCTCACCAATCAGATATGTCATATAGGTATAAAAATATCAGTTTCCAAATTGGCAAAGGTGTAAACCGGAAAGTCAACCGGGAAACCTAAGTCTCTGAAACTCCCAAGAAACTCCGTAGTCTAGATCTGGCAATTCCGTGTTCCTAAACCAAGGAGTCGGAATAAGAGGAAAAGGTGTATTTGGTTCGTATTAAGCCTAGGATGCTCTAAAGGATGAGCTCAACGAGTTTTCGACCTATTCCAGTCCGATCAGGTACCGACTTCGAAAAGCGCGCCCTAGGATTCGAAATGTTAAAAATATGTTATTAATGCTGTTAGACTCATATTTCTATAAGGATCTCTAAATTATTAGTTTTACAAATTTTCAAATAGCTAGAATTACCTGATTTTTCAAATTTAATTGTATTTCATTACTACCGGTAATTAGTAAGTCTTCCAGTACGATGTACTATTATTCATTACCCAATTTTTATTATTATTCTTATAATGTATACGCTAGTTCTCCTAGTGATTGGATAAACTTCGGAAACCGGAGAACTAAACCCTATATCAGTCTGGTTCAAGCTTAGTGAGAGGAGCTTAGAAACCCTAGATCCGGCTTTCCTTCGATTTCATAACAAAAGAATTCTTATAAAGTAAATGAATATGAAATATTGTTCTAAAGTATATTTTAAGCCATTGAAAGTTTTAAATTCGGGAATTTTTCAATTTCGGGCCTTTCCGAGCTCAATTACAAAAAAAGTGCCCTGGGACCACAAACTCAGAAAAATATTCTAGAATATTCATTAGAACCGTAATTTTATAAGGATTCAAAAAATATCAATTTTATAATTTTCCAGGCAATTACAATTATAGCCTTTTTCTCGTGTTTTTGTTACAACCGGTAAAGTAGATGTCTTGTCTACTATTCACAAGTTCAACCTACACTACACATTACCCATACCCTATTCTTACATCCTTACAACTACTCAATTATATTTTCTTTTCCAATAAATTTTTGTCTCTTATTAAATTACCACTTTTATTACATTTTATTATAAAAATTTCAAATTTAAACAATTTCAACTCACTCCCTCTCTAGCCCCTCCTAAGGCTGGCGCACACCCCCCTAATCCCCCTCTATTTGTTTTATTTTACTCTTTTCTAATACAAACAAACCCTAATCTATCCATTATATAAGCTACTTTTCTCTCTTTCCCCTCATTTTCACTCTTTCAAATTTTATCAAAGGTTAAAACTCTCTCCTTTCTCCCCCTACATAGCCATGACACACACACACACACACACATGCACACTCCCACAAGTTTGTTTCATCTTCTTTTCTCCTTCAAATCATCCATTAGATGTTGATTCCAAGCTTTGTTAATCCTAAATCTTGTAATGGCAAGACCATTCTTGTGTGTTTTCCACTTTTAATCCCAATGAACATGTGCAAGGGACATGAAAACACTAATACAAGAATCTCAAGCCATCACAAGAAGTGGATCTAGTGCTTAAGAGAGTTTTTGTTGAGATAATGTTATGTTCATGCATGTAAAGTAGGGATCTTGCATGGAAAGTTAGGTTCATGCCATGAAACTCATGATTCATGCACTATATATGGTAGATCTAGTGTTTAGATATTCATACCTCCATCTACATCCATGTTCATATAGTTACTTTGAGCTTTCATGCATTAATGATCATAAAGACTTAGCCTTGCATGTGTATAGATGTATTAGATGATAGATCTTCATGTATATGAGGCAAGAAACTTGAAAAAGAAAAGATTTTGGTTAGAAATGTCTTATGGAAATTCGGATGATTTTGGAACCCTATTTTAAAAACCACCAAAACCACTTTAAAATTCATATTTTTCATGAAAAATGAAGGGTATATGTGATAGGTATCTTGAAGGAATGATTTTTACAAGTCTAGATGAGTTTAGGCATGAGTAATATGTGAAACAAGTAGTGGAGTTAGAATGAAAAATTTTGAGATAGTGATTAGTTGTTAAATTCGTAATTTGGAATAGAGCCTACATAAACACCTAGCATTCAAGCTTGAATTGAATATTTTGTGGGTTAAATGAAGTCCTTAGGAAATAGATATAATAAAGCTTCAAATTTTGGTACATTAGACAAGTTTTCTCCTAAGAAAAGTGCAAGAAAAGAAATTTTCTAAAATTCGGATTTTTGTGAAAAGCTTGTTTAAAAACATAATTACAAAGTGAAAAATGTGAATTTTTATGCATAAATGGAGGTCTTGGATAGTATAGATGATAAAGACTTGTTTTTAGTTAGATAACAAGTAAATTCTAGAAATAAAATCCTAATATACTAGGAGATGCAAAAATTGTGAAGAATGAATTTTAGGAAATGGCTAATGTGAAGTCTTGTAATAATTAGGAGTTCTTAAAAGTTTATTATCAAAAATCATTAAGATCATGCATAGATTGAACTCATTACATGTCATTCATATTAGGAATCCATTCATATTTCATCTATACATGAATCATCAACTAGAAATATGTTACTAAATGCAAAACAAATTTTTTGGAACCAGAAACGTTACAGAACAGATCTGATCCCTCTGTTCCGTGACCTTAATATTTTCAAAACTTGAAAATAACATTAGAAATAGATAAATATTTCGAAGTAGATAGAAATCGATATAAAATTTGCGAAATTCCCAGTTAAAATGACCAAGTTATGGCCGTTTTAAGTTGGAACTTCTGCAAATAGCGAGAATCACGATTTTGAGTAGTTTAGATGCATAGCTTGAATTAGTGAAGCGATGAAATTCTTATTAGGCTATTCTTATTTGGTAGGTGATCCCGAGCACGACGATACCCTATCACCTGACTACCGTTATTAAGAGACCAGCGTACCATGGCCGAGTGAGTTTTTCTTCCAATTTCAATTATTGCTTGTGATTGTAATGATAGTCGCACTAGTTGCTAGGTAAAGATAAAAAGAATGATTATATATGATGGGGTTAGTTAGGAATTATGATTGTCTATTGTTGATATGTGAAGTTGAACTTAAGGAATATCGAAACCGGGTGATAAGTTAATGCTTGTATAGAGATGAACTAGAGTTGATTGTCTGCGATTATTGCTTGATCACCTAAAAGAATTCGATTAATTGATTATTGGACTTCAAATATAACTGAACTCATGCATATCACGATGAGGATGGAGCATTAGCATTGTTGGTTTTTCATGATCCATAAAACGAATATATGTTGGTTAATCGTGATCCATAAAACGAATTATTGTTCAGTTGACCGTGAGCTTAAACGGTGTTGTACCGCAGGATTCGTAAATCTGCTAACCTGGGATGGAGGGCGTAAGTCCATCCACATATGATTTCCGGCTGGTCATATGTTTGTTGAACTCACTCGTTTGATGCATTTCACTTGGTTGATTAATTACTCGCTTGAATGTTTTGTATTAATTGTGATTCGGAAGTCTTCACTCACTAAGCTAGTGTAGCTTATACCCCAATAGTTTCCTGCTGCAGTATGAATACCTTTGGCTATCTCCGAGGACCCGTGGACATCAGGTACAACTCTTAGGTTGAGGAGTTTTTGTTAAGGCCGGACCTAAAAGTAGAAATGGACTTCTAATCCTGTTTCCCGGAACCAGTGTCTGAAGGATAATAAGGAATTTTGTGAGCTTGAGAATTCTTAGCATTGTTATCGGGGTATGCCCCCTAGTTCATGTAATAGAATAATTCTCTGTAAGATGGTCATTGTTTACATTCTTGCTGCTATGTATGTCTCCTTAAGCTACTACGAAGTAAAGTATGGTCTATATGTTGAGAGTGAGCCTTACACCCGATGTTCAAACTCATGGAAAGATTAGGGTTGTCTTACTTGAGTTTAAATGTTGAGTGTGGCGGACTGTCACGTGTAGGGCATACTTTGGGGCGTGACATCTATACAAGCAATAGTTAATCACTCGGCTTCGATATTCTTACATTCCATTTCTCATATCAACAACAAGCATACATAGTCCCCATTCGTCCCCATCATGCATATCCATTTTATCTTTACCAAATATCTAGTGCAACTATTATTACAATCACATACAATAAATGAAATCGGAAGTAATACTCACTTGGCCATTGGATCACCGGTATCTTAGTACAAGTAATCCGGTGGTAAGGGATCGTCAAATTCGGGATCACCTAAAAAGGAAGAAATAATCTAATAAGTATTTCAACTTAAACTAATCGAAACGATCTTATACGAACTATCAAATTTGCAATTCTCGTCCTAAACGGGAATTCCAACTTAAAATGGCCATAACTTGGTCATTTTAACTCGGAATTTCGTAAATTATATATCGATTTCTATTTACTTCGAAAGATCTATCTAATTAAAATATTATATTTAATTTTTGAAAACTTTGAAGCTTCGAAAAGGTTGGATGAGATTAGGACAGTAGCAAACTTCAATTTAGAAAAAAAAAAATTTTGTAAATGTTTGTAATGCTCCTATTATATAGATTAGCTATACATGCAATATGAATGACTTCCTAACATGAATGACATGAGATGAGCTTAATATGCATGATCTTGATGATTTTGTTCTAAAAGAAAATTTTACAAGTTTTTATTTTGCAAGACCATAATAACAACTACTTATGAAAAATCTACTTTTCTAACTTTGATCATTTCCATTTGTTTTGGATTTATTTCTTAAGAAAATATAATTATTTTTGTTAAAATTGAGTCTTCATTATATCTATTACTTATGATCTTCATTTCTGCATAAAAATTTCCATTCTACACTTTTTAAACATGTTTTCAATAGGGTTGATTCCAAAATCCGAATTTTGTAAAAATTAGTTTTTGAGTGATTCCTTTAAGTAAAAATCATTTGGTATTTAGAAAATTAGGGCTAAACCATACATAACCACTAAGGACTTCATTTTTACATAAAGATTTGCATTTTACACTTTGCAAATATGTTTTCAAATAGGATTTACTCAAAAATCCGAATTTTAGAAATCCCCTTTTGGAATGATTCATTTGAGAAAACCTGGTTTAATGCATTAAAATTTAAGACTTTATGATACCTATTACTTAAGGACTCCATTCATTACATGAAACTTTCATTTTGAGCTTGGATAATAGGTGTTCTTATGGCCTTCATTCAAAATTACGAATTTCATAAGTTGATTTTAACTCAAAATTTCCCATCTTGATTCTATTTCTTGTTTTATACATTAATCTCATCAAAACTCATTCAAACTTGTAAAAATCACTACTTAATGATACTATTGCCTATACCCTTCATTTTTCATATAAAACATAAGTTTTGGAGTTGATAAAGGTTTTAAAAATTGGTCTTGGTTGAAATCCGAATTTACAAAATTAAGTTTTGGACATATCTTTTGATAAAATCTATCTAAACTTATGAAAATCCATTCCTTACATATCCTATCTTAAGAGCCTTTCATATCTTGAATAAAAACTTCATTTTTGAGTTGGAAAACATGTTTTAAAAATATGCCTTGGCCAAAATCGAAAATGAGATTTTTATTTTGAAAATCACCTTTGATTCTTGTAAAAAGAAGTCTTGATGATATACATATATTAAGCTTTCATTATTTCAAGTAAAACTTCATTTTGACATTTGGAAAGTGGATTTTAAATAGGGGTCTTGCAAAAATACGAATTTCACTATTTTTGTTTAAGTTCAAAACCAAGATCTATACTTAATATGAACATAAATCTAAAAGAAACCCATGGTAGTAAACTATAAACTCATAGATCTAAACTTTACTCATCAAAATCACTCATTTATGTTATCTATACCCTAAGCCCTTCATTTTAAATGAAAAATACACATTTTGAAGTTGAAAAATAACCTTTCTAAATATGGTTCATTTTTCATCCGAATTTTCAAAAAATTATTTTTGTTGAAAATAAAATAGATCTTGAGTTTTCTAAAACATTCCTACTATCATCATGCTACTACAAGTTATCCATGAACATAAGACAAAGTCTAATGCATTTTATGAACTCAAAACACTAGTTCTAGTTTACTACACTAGTTTTGGATGTATGAACACATGCGAATGAGGAATATATGCATAAATCATAAGCAATAACAAAAATAATAACTCAAATAACAAGATTGATCCGGTTGGAATGTGTATATAAATTCAGATACTATCAGCAAGTGTACTGGGTCTTGATTAAGTAATATAGAAGTGAGTTGCGTATCGTTCCCACAAGGACTAAATTAACTACTAGATTGATATTAGTTTATACTAATATTTAGGCAATCAAAATTTATCAATTAACTAATTAATTCTATCTATATGAATGCAATAAGATTGTGAGAAGTTGTATAAGATGAATGTGGGAAGGAATAGAATCCATCCTAATCTTTACTAATCATGCTGAATTTATATTATATGAACAATTATGATTATGGATATTTGTAAGAAATTGTTAAAACCTAAAACTATCAAGTTTTAGTGAACCATAAAATAATCTATTAGCTTCTGCTATATAAATTATCAATGGAATCTAATTTATAATTATAAATCTTCCAATTCTATAATTTTCTAATATCCTAGATTAACTTCTCCTAATTCCTTAGTAAGAAATTAAAATAAAATATTACATGAAGTACATGGAACAATTTTTAAATTAATATTAAACTTAATTGCTTCCACAATTGTTGTTTAATCTCAATTCATGAATTCTATGAATCCTAATTCTTTTTCCAAATCATCAATTCTTATCAATTCAATTTCAATCAGAAATAAAATAGATAATTAGGATTCAATACAAATATTCATAATTCTAACAATCCTATAATATAAATTCAATAATCATTTTAGCAAAATTAGGATTTCATCACTTCCCACAAAGAAAGGTTTAGCTACTCATGGATGTTGATTCAACAATCAAATAAGAATATGTAATTGATAACATTATGAACAGATAATTCAGATAAATGAATTGCATAAGAAAGAGATTAGATATCACCAATTCAAATATCGCAATCTTCAATTACAATTCTTGAAAGCTCAAATTCTCTCACAAATCTCTATGAAAATGCTAAGACTATTTTATATACTAAAGTATTCTACTTTGCTTCTGCTTGTTGTGTTTGTTTGAGGGGGGAAGTCCCCTATTTATAGGAAAATTTCGTGCAAAGCATTAAATGAAATTGCAGTTTCACTATGTACGCCGACAGTTACAGATTTACTATGTCGACGGCTTATAGACGGCGTAAAGGCTTCTTCTTCCTTGCACAGGCAGTGCACTGGCAGCTTTGCTTCGGTTGCAAGGGTAGGCCGCTTCTACGCCGGCCGTTTAGATATAGATCTAGCCGGCGTATATGAGGAGAAATGAAAGGTTGGACCAATTTATAACGAAAGTTGTTCCAAAGCCAGCGGCTTTGATACCGGCTTAGACACTCTAGCATATTTGGTTTCTTCAATTGCCTCCAAGCATATGTTGTCTACTTGTTGTTTTTTATCTTGATTACACTGCCTCAACGCCGGGGCTTAGTAGCCGGCGTAGGTTGTAACTCCTTTTGCGCTGCATCGTTTCAATTCTAAGCTGCCGCCTTCAGTGTGCTAGCCTATTCATCTTCTATGCCGGCAGCTTTGAGGGGGCATATAATTGGTTGAGTCAATCCTTGCAAAGCTGGCAGTATAAGCAACGGCTTTGAGTGAGTGCATCTTGTAAGCGTCTCAACGCAACAGCTTTGAACTTTGTAATGCCGGCGTATCTTTGAATTTTTTCATTTTTCACTCTAAAGTTTCTTGTTTTGATTTCTTTATCGAAATTAGACCTGAAACATGAATTTTAATCAAACAAGTATCCATTCTAGCTATTTTGAACATCAACAAGTTGTATATAATATGATCTTATCAATTCCCCCACACTTGAACTTTTGCTTGTCCTCAAGCAAAATAATGGAAAACAAAATTAATGAAATCTCTTATAATAGTACAATTTTCTAATTTAATCACAATTTCTTTAACTTGCTTTCTTGTATCTATCTCTAACCATACCAATTTCTTGTAATTAGAGTACTATAATCAAAATTGAGAAGTTAATCCAAACAAAACAAGTTTTAATCTCAATTTTAACAAAGAACATTCTATTCAAAAAGCAAATACTCAATCCACTAAGGCAAAATACTCATTTAAACTTCATTGGACTTTTAGCTTATATATATATTCTAAGTAACACTAAATGAAAGCATGTGGTATCTACTTTTTCTTTAGATTTTCTCCTTCTTTATTATAAGTCCTCTTTTATTTGCATATTTGCATTCATTTTTCTTTTTCTTTTTCAAGCATTTATTTTCTTTTTGGGAGGTTTTTGCCTCCATCTTTTTGCTTTTCAAAGCTCATGAATTGAACTTTTGCCTTTATTCCCTTCTCGTTATAGTGAGTTCATTGAGTATCCCAAGCTCATCACCTAAGTGACCAGGTTTCAAAATACCCCTAAGAACTCTTCCTCACTTCAACATTCAAGTTCAGATACTCATAACTCAAATTTTTAAGTCAGAGGAGTACTGGCTATACTTGTTTTTTTCTTTTTGAATGCAATAACAAATCAAAGACTTATTTTTATAAAGGATCACTAAGTTTAAAAGTTTCTTCTACCTTTTTCACTAAGTGTTATAATTCAAAGAATATATACAAACTAAAATTTCCTAAAAGTAAACCTGTTTATTTTTTACAAGAGGACTCGACTAGCTTTGAAATTTCCAATTCCAATGTTAAAAATAAAGTAAACTTGTTTCTTAGAGATTTTACAACTTAATTTTAATTTAGTAAACCAATCACAACACAGTGAGTAAGATACTTTTACAAGTTAATTTCATTCCTTTTAGTCTTTACTTTGTACTATCTCCAATTCTTAAGAGATTTTTGAAAAATTTTTGCAGAATTTCCCCATAATTTTGCTTTCGAACCAAAAATACAATGTGGGTATTTTCAAATATAAATAACAGCAACTCAGACAACAGATCATATTCAAAACTTTAATTCAACACTTCATTATCCCTTCCCCCATAGTTCAACTAAATAGTGTCCTCACTGTTTTGCAATAAATTAAATCATAAGAAAGGAATAAGAAAAAGAAATTGATACTTCCCTGACTTCATGTGTTTCATAGTCATCAAAATTTGCATTGCAAGAGAGAATTTTTGCTTTGCTTGCTTTCCTATAGTCACTACAAAAAAAACGAAAAAAATAAAATAAAAGCAAAACAAAAACAAAAATAAAAGCAGAAATAAAGGAGTCTACCCACAGGAACTTGGGTGCTCAACATATATACAGGCCAAGATAAAAAGTAAAAATTAATAAAGAATAAATGAGAGCTAGTAGGATCTCTAGCTCTCTAGCCCTGGACTGGCTTTGAACTGGCTCTGCTGTTATGCTCAGGACTATGTCTCTGAGTATCTCCTGGGTTGGCTGTGTGTGTATGCTCCGAACTGAGTCTATCTGTGTGATGTGAACTGTGCCTAGACTCAGTGGAAGTCTCATATGTCATCCCAGCCCCTGTCTCTAGGCTTAAGCAATAGATAGCCGTCTTCAATGCTTCAAAGATAGACTTTCTGAATTTTTTGTTTTTCTTCCTCTCCTTTTCCTATCTATCTCTGAGCTCCTGACTTTGCTTCTTAAATTCCTGAATATCCAGCCTCAGCTGGTCCATATCATATGCAGAAGAAGTACCTGCAGGAGGAGGAGGAGCAGATGAAGATGGGATCTCAAATGGAACATCTCCAGGAAAGATATCCTAGAACTCAATCTCCTTTAGGACTGGTGGTTGAGCTCCTCTGGGGTTTTTAAGCAATCCCCAGCCTCGGAATGGTGCTGATGAGATCTTTCTACTCTTAAATATCTCATCTTCTTGTGGAGGTTCAAAAATACCATCCCCTTCAGCAATTTGGTGATGTAGCCACCACAACACATGACTCTAGTCCTGGTATCATCATCCTGTCTGTAAATGAAATTCGCTATCTCCACACCCAGATCAATCCTGTAGCCTCTGATAAGGCTATACAAATAAAACATATCAAAACTAGTCACCTTGCTGTGACTAGTTTTCTTGCAACTCAATGTGTGTGCAAGGATGTGGAGGAGTAGCTTGTGCTCAACAGCACCAAATGAAGTGGCCAATGATTTGGAGGGGACAAATGGCTCATTTGCTCTGTCAGCAGGAACTAACTGATACCAGTAAGCCTCCTGAGTCATGTGATCATTTCCCTCAGGCCAACTGTTAGGCAAATTCAAATTCTCCTCTTCCTCATCATACAATCCTAGGAGCTTGCCCATCTGTTTCAGCTTGACTTCTCTGATCTCACCAAATGCTTGGAACTAAAATGTGGATTTAGCTCTGTCAGGAATATTCTTTAATGTGGATAAAAACTCAATGGTCAAGTTCTTATAAGTTGGCTCCCTAAAATCAAACAACCTAATCCAAGCTGGATCTTGGATTAAATTTCTGATCCTGTCAGTAATCCCATACTCCTCTAGTAAACTCCAGTGTAGGTACTGGGTGTTCAGGAAATCCATCTTCACTAGCCTCTTTTTCGATCTTTAGCATACTGCTGACTGGACAGCAGATTCTTGGTCTGAGAACCAGAAGTAGAGGCATCTGTAGTCTTTTGTTTCTTTTGTCTAGGAGCCATTCCTGCAAATTAAATTGAACTTAATTAGAACAGGGAATTAGAATTAAGTGCACATTAAAGCTTAAATTGCATGCACAATTCCAATGAAATTCTTGCTGAACACAATCCTAATTTATGCCTAATTCATTTCACATTATGATTTTAAACAAATTGAAGATCATAGGCATTTTTAACTAGTGAAGCTAAATAACATGGAATTGGATTGAAGATGTACACTTGCAAAACAAAGTGAAAGCAGGCAGCTTGGATTGGCCAGCTTAGAATTGAACGTTGGAATTTTAAACTTTTCAAACAAAAATGATTTTCAAAAATTTTTTCATTAAAAGTCCCAAAAACACTTCTATACCGAAGTCATCTTAAAATTTTCCAAAATTCACAATCCGAAGTTCAAATTGGAGCATAATGTATTAATTGAAGTTATGGAACAGTATTCCATACATCAAATTGCAGTCAAATCAACAAAACCCCAAATTCGAAATTCAACATTCCACACAAGCTCAAGAACCCTAATTCTGCATTTGAACATCATTCACGGATCAACTCAACACAATTTGCAATTAAACAGTTATTGAACCAAAATCCATCATCAAAATATTATCAATAACACTCGAGCTATCTATTCAATCATGATCCAAAAGCAATGCCGTGTTCACTAATGACATGAATCCATTTAATCTAACCGACGGATTGAAAACAAATGCAATGGAATGGATTAAAGCTGAGAAATTAAGAGCAAAAGTTTAGAAACTTACTTGGGCAAGCTGTTTCATGCGCAATGGATAGATGAATCAACAGTGGGATGCGTCGAGTGAGAGAGTGAATATGGATAGAAATGAGAAAGGGAGAGAGAGTTCATACCTATTAAATGCAATTCTACAGAACATACGCCAGCATTTTTATCGAGTGTGCCGGCGGCTTATATGCCGGTATCTAAATTAAATTCATGCCGAGAGCAAATGGCTGGCAGCTTACCCATTTACACTACCGGCGTATAGGTCTACGCTAGCTTCAAAGTTGGCGGCTTTCAAACCCAGATGCCGGTTTTGATCGGGATTTTTCAAACTCTTGCAATTTTTAAACATAAGCTGTCTTCAACACCGGCGACTTTGGAAAGTAAGAAGCCGGTGTAATTGTTGTTGCAAACACTGGCACTAAGCCGGCGGCCTTTACCTTCCATTTGCCGGCTTCTTGTGTGGTGCTCACCTACTTCTCTTTTGACTCTTACGCCTGCTGAAAGCGGGTGGCTTTAGTCCGGCTTTCCTTGATTTTTCAAAGCTGGCTTAAGGCTGGCAGCCTTATGCCGACTTTCAGCTTTTTCAAATTTTTTTTTCATAACCTGTCCACACTAAAAAAATAAAGTTAGTAAAAACAAAAATAAAACTACTCTAAAATAAAACTTGGGTTGCCTCCTAAGAAGCGCTTAGTTTAGAGTCGCTTAGCCCAACTTTTCCAATTCTTTTCATGGTTCCTTCAAATTCATGACAGTGGAAGCACTATCATGGTTTTTCCCTTCATAAAAATGTTTGAGCAAATGACCATTCAACTTAAAAGTCCGTTTATCATCAGTTTTTAATTCTATTGCACCATAGGGAAAAACTTTGGCAATTTCAAACGGTCCAGACCATCTTGATCTCAACTTTCCAGGAAACAACTTCAAACGAGAGTTATAAAGTAAAACTTTTTATCTAGGAAAAAAACTCCCGCTTGATAATGTTTCTGTCATGCCATTTCTTCGCTCGTTCCTTGTAAATACAAGAACTCTCATAAGCTTCATTCCTCCATTCATCCAATTGATTTAATTGAAGCAATCTTTTCTCACCTGCAGCTTTTTCATCAAAATTAGGAATTTAATGGCCCAATATGCTTGCTTGTGCTCAAGTTCTACAAGAAGATGAGATGATTTACCAAAAACAATCATAAATGGGGACATTCCAATAGGGGTTTTAAAAGTAGTTCTATAAGCCCATTGCTCATCTAATTTTAAAGACCATCTTTCTAGATGTAGGGGATAGCAATTTTGTGTGTAACACCATATTTTGACAAAAGTTTTCAAATTGCTTGTTACAAAAATGTGATCCCCCATCACTAATGATAGCTCTAGGCACCCCAAATCTGGTAAAAATATTCTTTTTCAAAAATTTCAAAACTACTCGGGCATCATTTGTTTGTAAAGCAACAGCTTCCACCCATTTTGAAACATAATCAACTGCCACAAGTATATATTTGTTTGAAAAAGATGAGGGAAAAGGACCCATGAAGTCAATTCCCCACACATCAAAAAGCTCAATTACCAAGATGTTGTTTTGTGGTAATTCATGTTTCTTGGAAATATTACCAGTTCTTTGACATTGAGCACAAGACAATAAATATTTCCTGCAATCACGAAACAAATTAGGCCAATAAAATCCAGATGATAAGACCTTAGCTACAGTCCTTTGAAGACCAAAATGACCTCCTGCTTCTTTTGAATGACAATGCTCAATAATGTTAAGCTGTTCAGATTCAGGCACACAATGTCTAATTACTTGGTCAACACATTTTTTGAACAAATACGGTTCATCCCAAAAATAGCTTTTCACATCATGCAAAAACTTTTTCTTTTGTTGATAACAAACCATATGGAATGATTTTGCTAACCAAGTAATTGACATAATCAGCATACCAAGGCAAATTTAGGATCTCTACTGCATGCAATTGTTCATCAGGAAACTTTTCATTGATAGGAATATCTAAACTATCAGATTCTAGTCTAGATAAATGATCAGCAATCACATTCTCAGTTCCCTTCTTATCCTTAATCTCAAGATCAAATTCTTGCAGCAACAATATCCATCTAATCAACCTTGGCTTTGCATCAGCTTTAGCAAACAAGTATTTCAAAGCAGCATGATCAGTATATACTATGACTTTAGATCCTATCAGATAAGGCCTAAACTTGTCACAAGCAAATATAACAGCAAGAAGTTCCTTCTCAGTTGTGGCATAGTTTCTTTGAGCCTCATTCAAAGTCCGACTAGCATAGTATATAACATGAAACAACTTACCTCTTCTCTGACCCAATACTGCTCCTACAGCAAAGTCGCTGGCATCACACATAAGTTCAAAAGGCAGCTCCCAATCAGGTGCAATAATCACTGGTAGATGTGAGCTTTTCCTTTAATAAGTTAAATGCCTGCAAACAATTGTCATCAAAATTAAACATGTATCTTTCTCAAGAAGATTGCAAAGGGGTTTAGAAATTTTAGAAAGTCTTTAATAAATCTATAAAAACCTGCATGTCCTAAAAAACTTCTAACTCCCTTAACAGTGGTGGGTGTGGTAATTTCTCTATGATCTCAATTTTGGCCTTATCAACTTCAATTCCTCTACACTGAAACTTTATGACCCAAAACAATCCCTTCTCTTACCATGAAATGACATTTTTCCCAGTTTAAAATCAAATTTGTTCTTTGCATCTTTGAAGAACACAAGCTAAGTTTTCTAAACATGCTTCAAAAGACTTTCCAAAAACAGAAAAATCATCCATAAAAATTTCAATAAAATTCTCAAGCATGTCAGAAAAATAGCCATCATACACCTTTGAAAAGTAGCAGGTGCATTGCAAAGACCAAAGGGCATCCTCCTAAAAGCAAAAGTGCCATAGGGACAAGTAAAAGTGGTTTTTTCTTGGTCATCAGGAGCTATATAAATTTGATTATAACCAGAATAACCATCTAAAAAGCAATAATAATCATGCCCTGCAAGTTTTTCTAACATCTGATCAATGAAAGGAGGGGAAAGTGATCTTTTCTGGTGGCATCATTTAATTTTCTATAATCAATGCAAACTCTCCACCCAGTTACAGTACGAGTAGGAATCAAGTGATTTTCTTCATTTTTCACTACAGTCATACCACCTTTCTTTGGTACAACTTGAACTGGACTTACCCACTTACTATCAGAGATAGGATAGATAATACCTGCATCAAGTAGTTTCAACTTCCTTTTTTACTACCTCCTTAAGTGTTGGGTTAAGTCTCCTCTGTGGTTGAACTGTCGGTTTGTACTCAGCTTCCATCAAGATTTTGTGAGTGCAAATTATAGGGCTAATTCCCTTGATATCAGCAATAGTCCAACCAATTGCTTCTTTATGCTTCCTTAGAACTCCAAGCAGCTGCTGCTCTTGTTCACCTGTCAAATAAGATGAAACAATTATTGGCAAAGTATCTCCAGTTCCTAGAAAAGCATATTTTAAATGTGAAGGAAGGGGTTTAAGCTCAAGATTTGGTGGCTGTATCAATGATGGTACTGGCTTGCTTTCACTAGTGCCTAGCTCCTCATAATATCTTCCTTTGATTTGGTGCACTTTCTCAACTTCTTCTTCTTCTTGCTCATCATCACTCCATTCATCAAGATTTCTTAAAACAGATTCCATAGTCTCTATACCTACATTCTCTTCAACAGACTCAGAAAGAAACTCATCAATAATATCAATAGTATAATAGGAACCTTTATCAAATCTTTTCATTGCATCATAAACATTAAAGGTTACCTGATCATTTTCTACCCTTAAAGTGAGTTTACCTTGTTCCACATCAATTAATGCTTTACCGGTTGCAAGGAATGGTCTGCCAAGAATCATTGGGACTTCACGATCCTCATCCATTTCCAAGACTATAAAGTCTACAGGAAATATGAACTTGTCAACTTTCACCAAAACGTTTTCAACAATACCACGTGGGTATTTGACACTTCTATCTGCAAGTTGCAAGGTGACATGAGTCTCTTGCATTCTTCAAGTCCTAATTTCCTGAAAATGGATAAGGCATAAGATTAATACTTGCACCAGAATCAATAAGTACTTTATCAAAATGAAATTTTCCTATAGTGCAAGGAACAGTAAAACTCCCCTGATCTCTTTGTTTGGTAGGCAAATGAGGTAGACTTTTCTGCAAAATCATGGAGCATTCTCCTGTGAGCATCACTGGTTCATTTCCATCAATCCTTCTCTTCTTAGTAAGCAATTCCTTGATAAATTTTGCATATGAAGGCATTTCTTGAATCACTTCTAAGAATGGAATATTGATTTGCAACTTCTTGAAGACATCCAGAAATTTTGAAAATTGCTCATCCAATTTTTGTTGCTTCAATCTTCCTGGAAAAGGAATGGTGGAACATAAGATCTTACTTCAGGTGATTTTTGCACAGGTTCCTCCATCTTTTGTTTTCCTTTGTCTTTGACTGGAATCTCCTCAGTTTCTTGAACTTTTGACTCAGCGGTCTCAACTTCTTTGCCACTTCTCAAAACAATTGCATTCACGTTTTAGGATTTTCCTCAGTGTTGCTCGGTAGAGAACCAGATGGTCTATTACCAATTTGCTGAGCAAGTTGATGGAATTTCCCTTGAAGATCTTGAATAATTGCATGCTGATTGTTGAGTGTGGTCTGAGTAGTTTGAATGAAAGTCTTCAACAATTCATCAGTTGAAATTTGATTTTGCTGAGGTGGAGGTGGAGGCTGAGTATTTCTTATGGGACCTTGTCTTTGAAATCCAGGTGGGGGCTTGAAAACATTTGCATCATTCTTGTAGGAAAGATTTGGATGATTACGCCATTCTGGATTATAAGTATTTGAATATGGTCCATAATTAACCCTTCCAAAATTTCCAACATAGTTGAGTTGCTCTCCACTTGATGATGGTGTATTGCCATGAGGACAATCATAACTGGATGTGGTCCTGAGCACAACTCACAAGTAGCAACTGATTAGAATTCAAAGAACTAGATGCTACAAGTTTACTCACTTGTGTAGTTAAAGCTGAAACTTGAGCAGTGAGTTGTTGCATGGATTCACTATCTTGAACAGATTCCACCTTTGATCTTGTCCTTTCACAGCTCCAGTTGTGAGCACTAGAAGCTAATTCTTCAATTAATGCACTAGCTTCATCATATGTTTTTCCCATGAGTGATCCTCCGGATGTAGCATCCACCAATGATCTCAAAGTCTCATCTAGACTGAGATAGAAATTTTCAATCAAAGATTATCCGGAAGTCCATGATGTGGGCATTTCCTAACTGCTTCTTTGAATCTTTCCCAAGCTTCATATAATGATTCTCCAGGAAATTTGTGAAGTTGGTGATCTCATTCTTAGTCTGGCAGTTCTGGCAGGAGGGAAAAATCTCTTCAAAAATTTGTTGTCAAATCTGCCCATGAAGTAATTGATTCGGGTGGTTGAGAGTTGAACCATGCCAATGCTTTATCCCTAGAGAGAAAGGAAAAAGCTGCATTCTAATGGCCTCATCTGTTACACCATTAAGCTTGACAGTTTGCAATATTGGAGGAATTTGGCAATGTGTTCATCCGGTGTTTCATTTGGATATCCTCCAAATTGATGTGATTCAACCATCTGAATCAATGCTGGTTTAAGCTCAAAATTGTTGGCTTGAACTGCAGGTCTTCTCACAGCAGGACCTTGAACAGTTGGTACTGTATAATCCCGAAGTGCTCTAACAGGTGCAGCTTGAATTTGATTGTTGTTTGATCATGTTTCCCTCATTGTTTCTTGGTTCGTTTTCTGCCATTTCTTCTTCTTCTGCGGTTTTCTCTCCTCTGTTGATGCAAAGTTCTTTCAATTTCAGGATCTATTGGTAGAAGATCAGCACTTCTACTTCTTTGCATATAACCTGTAAAGAGGAAAGAAAAGAATCAATTCTTTGGAAAACACCTAAATTACTAGCAAAACTAAAAGTAATCTAATATTAATTTTGGTCCCCGGCAACGGCGCCAAAAACTTGATCTGACTGGAATGTGTATATAAATTTCAGATACTACCAGCAAGTGTACTGGGTCTTGATCAAGTAATATAGAAGTGAGTTGAGTATCGTTCCCACAAGGACTAAATTAACTACTAGATTGATATTAGTTTATACTAATATTTAGGCAATCAAAATTATCAATTAACTAACTAATTCTATCTATATGAATGCAATGAGATTGTGAGAAGTTTATAAGATGAATGTGGGAAGGAACAGAATCCATCCTAATCTTTACTAATCATGCTGAATTTATATTATATGAACAATTAGGATTATGGATATTTGTAAGAAATTGTAAAACCTAAAACTATCAAGTTTTAGTAACCATAAAATAATCTATTAGCTTCCGCTATACAAATTATCAATGGAATCTAATTTACAATCATAAATCTTCCAATTCTATAATTGTCTAATATCCTAAATTAACTTCTCCTAATTCCTTAGTGAGAAATTAAAATAAAATATTGCATGAAGTACATGGAACAATTTCTAAATTAATATTAAACTTAATTGTTTCCACAATTGTTGTTTAATTCAATTCATGAATTCCTATGAATCCTAATTCTTTTTCCAAATCATCAGAATTCTTATCAATTCAATTTCAATCAGAAATAAAATAGATAATTAGGATTCAATACAAATATTCCATAATTCTAACAATCCTATAATATAAATTCAATAATCATTTTAGCAAAATTAGGATTTCATCACTTCCCACAAAGAAAGTTTAGCTACTCATGGATGTTGATTCAATAATCAAATAAGAATATGTAATTGATAACATTATGAACAAAAATTCAGATAAATGAATTGCATAAGAAAGAGATTAGATATCACCAATTCAAATATCGCAATCTTCAATTACAATTCTTGAAAGCTCAAATTCTCTCACAAATCTCTATGAAAATGCTAAGACTATTTGTATACTGAAGTACTTACTTTGCTTCTGCTTGTTGTGTTGTTTGAGGGGGGAAGTCCCCTATTTATAGGAAAAATTTCGTGCAAAGCATTAAATGAAAATTGCAGTTTCACTATGTACGCGGCAGTTACAGATCTACGCCGGCAGCTTACAGACGGCGTAAAGGCTTCTTCTTCCTTGCACAGGCAGTGCACTGGCAGCTTTGGTCCTTTGGTTACAAGGGTAGGCCGCTTCTATGCCGGCGGCTTAGATATAGATCTATCCGGCGTATATGAGGAGAAATGAAAGGTTTGACCAATTTATAACGAAAGTTGTTCCAAAGCCGGCGGCTTTGATACCAGCTTAGACACTCCAACATATTTGGTCTCTTCAATTGCCTCCAAGCATATGTTGTCTACTTATCTCTTTTAATCCTTGACCTACACTGCCTCAACGCCGGCGGCTTAGTAGCCGGCGTAGGTTGTAACCCCTTTTGCGCTGGCATCGTTTTAATTTTAAGCTGCCGGCCTTCAGTGTACGCTGGCCTATTCATCTTCTACGCTGGTAGCTTTGAGGCAGCGTATAATTGGTTGAGTCAATCCTTGCAAAGCTGGAGTGTAAGCAACGGCTTTGAGTGAGTGCATTTTGTAAGTTGTCTCAACGTCGCGGCTTTGAAGTTTAAAATGCCGGCGTATCTTTGAATTTTTCCATTTTTCACTCTAAAGTTTCTTGTTTTGATTTCTTTGTCCAAATTAGACCTAAACATGAATTTTAATCAAAACAAGTATCCATTCTAGCTATTTTAAACATCAACAAGTTGTATATAATATGATCTTATCAAAGATCTATGGCATAAACGAAAATCAAAGCTACAAAAAGTTAGATCTACAAAATATAACTACTTTAAACAAGAAAATAAGAATGATATAAGAGAAAAATCATAGAGAAATGGAGTGTTTCACTTTGGCATCATCATCCTTAGCTTTTAAGCTAATGGAATGTTATTTGATGCATGAAACTCTCACTATACTTTACCTATATCACCTATGGAAGCTTTGGACAAGAGTTTTATTTAAGATTCTTGAAGAAATCTGTGTAGAAGCTTATAGAGAAGAAGGGAGCAGCTTGTGTTCTTGAAGAAACAAGAACAAAATGAAGAAGAAAAGAGAGGAAAAAGAGAGAGAAAAAGTTAAGGAATGAAAAAGGAAAAATGAATAAATGAAATAGAGAGAGAAAATGAGTGTATTAAATGAATGAAAGAGAAAAAAAATAAAACAAGGGCAGCCAAAGATGAGGAGTTCTGCATGTGAAAGAGGGGGAGAGGAGAGAGAGGGTTTGTTTGAAATTTGACTTAAAATTAAATTGTATAATTAATGTGTAATGTAACTTTTTGAAGAAGGATTGAAATATATTTATTTTAATCAAAATAAGAGTAAATTAAAGTACAATGGCAACCATAAAGAAGGAAAAATCTGCCATGAAGTGTGGGACAAAGTGTAGAAAGATTAAAGTGAAAAGAAAATGATATGTGTAGGGTATACCAGAAGTATGGGTTGGAAAAAAGTGCTTTTTATTAGGAAAAATACCAAATAAAATTAGAAAAAAATATTTTTAAATAAGTGACAGAATTTTCATAAATAAAATTAAATAATTATTTGAATTATTTTAGTATTTAACAAATATGTTACCGGTATGATCAAAATACGCGAATATGGGTTATAAATGATATTTTTATAACCCGAAAAATTCTAAAAAATTATTTTATGAAAATAAAAAAAAATTTCAAATATTTTGCAATTATTAAATTAATTTATTTTATTTTTAGTATCGGGTCTTAAATAGAATCCGATCCCATAAAGACCCGAAACGAACTAAATTTTAGAAAACAAAATTTTCTATAATAATAAAATATTATCTAATAATATAAGGCTTTATAAGAATAATAAAATTGTGTAATAAAATAAAAGTGAATAGTGCAAAAGACTAATTAATTACCGATAGTAATGAAAATACAATAAAAAGGTTATAACTGTAACTTTTATAACTCGAAAATTATATAACTGATATATTTGGAAATCTTATGAAATTATGAGTCTAACGGTACTAATGGTATATTTTTATATCTCGAGCCCCGGGACACGCTTTTCGAAGTTTGTACCCGAACAGGTTTCAAATAGGTCAAAAATTTACCAATCTGATATTTTTAAACAACTTATATTACTACGAGCTATTCTACATATTTAAACTACATCTTGGCCTCTAGGGTTAAAGGCGCTAGATTGCCGGACTTAAACTATTGTATTCCACCTAGGGTTTTCGGGTGATTTTCTGGTTTAGATCTTTGCCAATGTAGAAACTTATATGTATGTTTATACAACATATTTAATTTGAGAAATTTATTTTACATTTCATTTTTGTAAGTATTTAATATCTTTTAACGTTTTCGGAATTCTTGAATTGGGTTTCATTTCCGAAAATTAATCGTTATTTACTTTTTAATAATTTGTTTTTGGGTTCTATATTACTCGATTTCATAAGTCGGAGTCACGTATAGAATTTGTCGTACGTAGTGGCTTTGGAATTGAAGACTGTTGAGTTCTTATTTTATTTTTAAGGATTTTCATTTTCTCAAGATTAATAAATTTCTGGATTCGTTTGTGATTTAGGATTTGTCAAAATTCGGTTTTAATTTGGAGTGATTTTTAGGGTTTATTTTCGAAGTTCATCTTGGAATTATTTACTGAAATTTTCCAGGGCTTACAACAAAATTGAGATAGTAGTGGATAATAGTTCGTAATAATATAAGGATGCATAAAAATATTATATTCGATAATTTTTGGTGTCTTTCAGATCCAAACGGGATCAGTTTTTGAAAATCGTGCCCTGGCACCCTGGACGGCAAAAATATTTCGATAATACTAATAAACTCATAAAAATATCATAATCGATAATTTTTGGTGTCTTTCAGATCCAAACGAGATCAGCTTAATCACACGTATTTTCATTACTACCGGTATTAATTTGTCTTATCTACTATTTATAGTACTATTCACCTATCTCTACTTTTTCTACACCTTTTTCTACACTGTACCATACCTATTATCTACTTTTTACCTTTTCCATATATCTTCATTCACATCAAACTTTACATCTTATTACTTGTAATTAAGAAAAATACAAAACAAATCAAAATCACTCCTTCTCTCCTCTCCAAGTATTCACGCCGGCCATGCAAGGAGACACACACACATTTTTTTTCTTTTTTCCTTTCCAATTTATTTAATTTACACAATATTAACTCTAAAAATTCTATAATACCCCCTCTCCCTCCAATTCTTTCACACACTTATTCACCTTGCTAAAACTCTCCCAAATTCTCTCATCAAACACTCTCTACCAAAATCTCTCTTTTTTTTTCTTTATTACCCAATTTTTCTACACATTTCCTTTACACATAGACACTAATCAAATATTTCTTCTACTACCACTTCCATATTTTCCTTATGGGTAAACACTCTTATCTTTTCTGCATTTTTATTTCCTATGCCATATAACTTAGCATGACTATGGTATTGTTTTTTAAAGGCTTACATGAGTTGTTGAAGCAACAACATGTTTATGCTTTATTCTTACACATGCCAAGAATACCGATTTTTTATGTTGTTATTATGATTTTATTATTGTTATTATCAAGTTTCTAACCTAACTTCATATGTTAATATCTATATATATATATATATATATATATTAGAGCCTAAATGCTCACTAACTCACTAATAAGCTTATTATTATATTTGCTCTTATTCTTGTTTTTTCTTTCTTTCTTTTTTTTTTTTTTGGGACATAGTCTTGGGTTACCTTGATGAAGCTAAGTCTCCCAATGCTTGATTGGGTTACCATGATTTAGTTAAGGTTCACCATACTCGACTATAATATCTTGCTTATTATTGTTGTATTGCTTATTAATATTATCTTGCTTCTTATCTTATATTTTCGTCATCTACATACTACATGCTCATAATACATACACCTACATAATGCTATTGTCTCAACTAAATTTAAAGTAGAGTTTTTCTGTAATAAAGGAACTTGAAACTAAATTTCTATTATGTAACTTGTCACTAAATAAAGAAGTTATCATCAACAGCACAAAAATGGATTTTGACAACATTTTCTCAAGTTTCTCAAAGCCTTCTCAAATAACAACAAGAATAGTTTTACCAAGGAAATAAAAGAAATAAACACCTTCTTTTCATAATATAGCAACTTAAGTCTTAGTAAAAATAATTTGTTAGTATTCAACGTTTTCGCAAAAAGCTTAAGATTTAAAATATTTTCAACTCCATAACAAAACCAAGAAGACAAACTAGTTTTTAAAGTAAAACAAAATCAACCTAATAACTTATAAACCCACTTAAAGAAATAATGATTTTCAAGTTTCTAAAGAAGGAGTCTATTTTCAAAGAAATAACAAGAATATGAATATGATAAGATTAGAAACAAAGGATTTTATCAATAAAGATGATTTCTTTTCAAATAAAATTGGTAGAGGAAATAAAAGAGCAAGTTTTGGAAACAAAAGTTTATTTTTAAAGAGTTAATAAATAAGAATATAAGGGGAACTAAAGGAAAATTTATAAATAGGTTATCAATAATTTAATAAACTTTTTGG
The DNA here is from genome assembly GCA_024138025.1 of Combretum micranthum. NCBI lineage: Eukaryota > Viridiplantae > Streptophyta > Magnoliopsida > Myrtales > Combretaceae > Combretum > Combretum micranthum. The sequence goes on along the minus strand of JAMXBD010001635.1, from coordinate 298,356 downwards.
TAACTTTGTTCATTTATCATTAGACGTAAAAATTGTGAAAAACCAAAGTTAAAGGAAAAATTTATTTGTTTTAGAAAAAAGAATGAGAAAACAAAATAAGAATATACTCATTTATAATAATCTAGAAAAATATAAAATTTCTTCAAAATACTTTGAAAAGAAATTTGTCAAGTTTAAGTTTCAACACTTCAAGATGAATTGTTTTATGAAATTAATCATTGAGACATTGCCATTAGAATTTTTGCATATAAAGTGAGCTTATATATATACTCAAAGGATTTTTTCAATCACACACACACACACATATATATATGTATATATCTATATTTTTGGCTAAAAGACTTTTGGATAAAGTTGAGTTGGAAAATTGTTTTGTAAAATCTAGAAATGTATGTTTTAAATCTGTAGCAACGAAAATGACCTTGTATGAGGAAATAATCTTATAAATGGATAGATCTTTTAAAGTAGGTATAAATCGATATGTAATATGTGAAATTCTGAGTTAAAATAAGCAAGTTATAGCCATTTTAAATTCGAATTTCACTCTATGCGAATTTTGATGAACTTAGTAGAATAGAATTACAAGTTTAAGTAGATCTTCTAAGAAATACTCATTTCGGGTATTTCTTTTATATAGATGATGTGGAGTCCGAGCTATCTTATCCAGAGGACTATTTCGACTAAGAAGCTTCTACTGATAAAGCCGAGTGAGTTTAAATTTTCACAATTGTACTTATGTATTTGCTTGTAGCTTAGCGACACTAGATTTTAGGAAAAGATAAAAATATGAAAGCGCATATGTTTTACTTATATGGTTGAAATTATGATAAGTATATCGAGACGAGAATTATTAACTAATCATTGTATGATTTAGTTTAGTATTGATTGTCTGCAAATTCTATAGTCACTTATAAAATGACTAATACTATGCCATGATTACTTAAATTAAATGATTCATGTATGACATGTAGTGAGTCACATTGCATTCATTACTATACCCTTGGTAGGATAAGGGCATAGTAATGATGTGATACCTCAACGGGGTACCCTAAACGTCACAGCCCACCGTACGCAATATTAAAACTTAAGAATGCTACCTTAGTCACTCGAAAGCTTCCATATCGGTACAAGGCCTACATTCACATCAAAGGGAGACCAGTAGAGTAATGCATTTAAAGATATTGGCAGCAGAACATGCAAAATAACACTTAATATAGTTCATTGAAATATAAAGTCTTACAACTTCTAAGGGGCATTCCCTGATGATTTCTATAGCAACATAGTCTTAATATGAAGATTAACTAAAGCTAGAAGATTTTAAAGGAAATCTAGTCTAAGACTTCAAAACAGAGTTCCTCCAAAAGCTTCCAAAATAAAGATTCTACCCGAATGATCAAGATGGTCTTGAGTGCAAAATAATGATCTTGCTGATGATTGCCTTCAAGCATAGTCTTATATTTATAAAATCCCGTTCTTAATTCACTATAAAGGCAATAGGCAGTGTACCTATCGATTGCAGAATAGAATTAATACGGGTGTCGTCCTCTAGGATCTGGATATCAAGTACTAGTATTACCGTTTCTCTACTATGTAACCAATAGTTTTGATGATTACTATTTTATCTAATTTACTTCGAATAATATTAACATAGATCTAGTAACAAACAAGCAAGATTCAATAAGAACAAATGATCCAGATTTTGTCTTACTTCTAATTTATCATGTGAATCATTGGCAACTCATACTAGATATTTAAGATTTAGTTCTTAAGCTATAGAATTCCTTAAGCAAAATGTCAATTCTTTCAAATCTAACAAATTGTCTAAACCTAGGTTAATCAATTAGGATGTCTCCTCAACCAATAGCAACCTAAATTTGCATTAATAACATGAACTCTTAAAAATAATAGAAGATTCTTGCCATTCTATGTCTAGAATTACAAACGAATCTCTTCAATTGCATAGATCAAATCATAAAAGTAATCTTTCAATTAACTTAAATGAAAATTAAACATAAATTTGCATTCCGGATATACAAATTTAAGAAACAGTTAAGAAACATGCAATTGAACAAAAGAACTTCAATCTTTCATTAAGCTCAAAGCCTCATCACATGATAAACATAGAGTTCAACAAACCCGGATATGAAAATTTACTCTTCCATAGTAATTAATGAAAATACATGAAATTTTAGAAACAAACTAGAATTCATGATATCACCTAATAAAATGAAGCTCAAAATTGTGGATCTTCAATCCAAGATAATCTTGACTTGTTGGAACTCTAAAAAACTTTATGTATGAATTTTATATGTGCTCTCTCTTTCTTCCTTGCTCCTCTTCTTGTTGTTGATTCTTCCTCCATCTTCAATTTATAATGATCTTTGCATAAATGGAATTGAATGCTCATTGGTTGAGGAAATGGGAAGTTACGGGAGTTACGGGTGTTACGAGTCTTTTGACTTTTCAAAATAACACATAAATGGAATTGAATATTCATTATGGAGGAAATGGGAAGTTACGGGAGTTACGGGAGTTATGGGTCTTTTGGCTTTTCAAAGTAACTCATAAATGGAATTGAATGCTCTTTATGGAGGAAATGGGAAGTTACGGGAGTTATAGGTCTTTTGGCTTTTCAAAGTAACACCCCTTTAATATCCAATAGACGTTTCTTTAATAAATAGGGGGTTACTATTCAATAAAAAAGCCATTTCTCAAAAAGTAACGGATTGTCAAATTGACAGGTTTAGGGACAGGTCATGTCACATAAATGTCTTCCAAAAGCTTGATATTTAGCCCTTAATTTTGCTTCTTTCTTGTAATGGTTGAAAGACATGGCTTGTTCTTGTCATGATGAGTTCTTCTTAATCCAAACTTTGCATTTTTGACCCATCTTTGCTTTCTTTGAAAAATATCTCCTTTAAAGACCTGAAAGCATAAATTAATATTTTGAAGTGCCAAATTCGTAATAAAAATGATCAATAAAAGTTCATTTTGGCATTCATAAAATAGGAATAAATTTGGTTTATCACTTGCAATATCAAAAGTCTATTGGAGTATAAGCATAACTAGCTTAGTGAGATATTCCTTACGTAAAACTACTCATAACAGGCATTCAACCAAGTTCATTAAACAAGCATATGAAATACAACAACCATATGATCAAACATTACATACGACTATTTGGTTTCATATGTATGATGGATTTACCCCTCCATTGATGGTTAGAGAATGATTTGAACTAGGCCCCAAATGGCCTCATTAAAAGTTGCGCGCATCTTGGGATTCCAACGAGCCATACTACTACTCTCCGGGCTTTCCTTACCCAAAGCGATCGATCCGGCTCGGCTACAACTTGAGGCTGTATTCCCTGAACGTCCTAAATCATCAAGATGTAGCTAGGTAACTTACCTTTCCAGTCCCACGCTGAGGAGTAGTAGCAAATTGCGAAATGATATTCTAAGTGATATGCATGAGCAATTTATTTATGAGATATTCAATCCGAATTAATTCATTTAAAGCGAGTAATCAATATTTGCACACACGCAATATACATAGAAACAATTATAATAATCACAGATTGGGTTCCAGTATACTTATCGTTCATTGATCGCACATAAGAATTCACATACATAATCCCATGATATCCCGCATGCATATCAATTTTATTTTTTTCTAACATCTAGTGCTCTATTCTATAAGCACATGCGCGAATATATAAACGTAAAGAAAACTCACTCATCCATAGCTATAAACTCTTGTTTTCTTAGCAAACCTAGGTTTGATTTTGGAAAAACTTAAAACCGGAAACCGAAATCCTAAAAGAATATCTCTGGACCAATCGGACCTAGAAATCCTATGTCCAATAATGCCAAGAATGAAACCCAAGAAGAATAGAAACATGTTAGCTCCAAATAAAACCCTAAATTAGAAAGTCAACCAGAAATCTTAAGTCAACAAAACTTTAGAAAACCCTAACAATTCAGATTCGGCATTCCCATTTCCTCAAACAAAGAAGTCAATATATGAGTGGAAAGAGTAGATTGGTTCGTATTAGTATTAGGATGTTTAACAATATCAGATGAGTGGATTTTCGACCTATTTTGAGCCCGATCGGATACAAATCTTGAAAAGCTTGTCCCGAGGCTTGGGATATTAAATATATGAAATTAGCACCGTTAGATTCATAATTTCATAATATTTCTAAATATATCAGTTATATAATTTTTTAAGTTATAAAAGTTACAGTTGTAACCTTTTATCGTATTTTCATTACTACCGGTAATTTAAATATCCAATCAACTTTTTGCTTTCTTTCACACTATTTATCAAGTACAACCACCCTTATCCTAATCTTACATCCTTACAACCTATTCTTATAATTTTACATCATTTCCTTACAAATTTACCTTTCCAATATATTTTGTACTCAAACTACTTATTAAATTTGAATTTTATTACATAAATCAAATTCAACACACACTCTCTCTCCCCCTTACAAGAACCGGTGCCCCTCCCTTGCTCCCTCTCTCTCATTTGTTGATTTTTTTTTCAATTTATTAGTCACACAAACCCTAAATTCTATTTTCTATATAATCTCTTTTTCACCTTTTACTTTTTCACTTTCTCTCTTTTTTTCATAAAACCACTTTTGGAAGTTTTTTTTTTTTTCTCTCCCTCTCTATTCTCCTTGTCGTGAGCCCTATAGCGCCCCCCCCCCCCCCCACACACACACACACAAGTTTTTTCTCTTCAAATTTCCTTCTCCAAAATACTAAATAGGGAATGACAAGGATATACATGTGTGGTTCCACAAAAAATCCCATGAACTTTATGCTAGGAAGTGAAAATACTAAAACATGATATTCTTGTCATCACAATGTATAGATCTTGCTATTAAATTGATATACTGGTGTTTTGATATATTATTATTATATATTATTCTTATAAAAATTTTGTGCATATATTTTCATTTTTATTCTCATCTACATATTTTTCATAATGCATTTACATTCATAGTATGAGTAGTATAGTAGATCTACTTGTTTAGAGTAGTTAAAATAACATAGCTATTTGTTTTACATGCATGAAGGTCTTGGTACATGAAAGTTTTAATGAAGGTGTTGATCAAAACTGAAGATCTGTAAGCCCCAAATTTTTAAGGTAATATCGAGTTCAAACCCTAAACCGTAAAGTCAACTGAAGACCTTAAGTCAACAAATTCCTAGGAAACCCTAGTAGTTTAGATCCAGCAATCCCGTATTCCTAAACCAAGGAGTCAAAATAAGAGTGAAGAATGTAGTTTGGTTTGTAACAATACTAGGATGCTTAAAAAGATAGGATTAGCGAAGTTTTTACCTATTTCGAACCCGATTGGATATAGACTTTGAAAAGCATGTCCTAGGGTTTGAAATATTAAATATATGATATTAATACCGTTAGACTCGTAATTTCATGAGAATTCCAAATATATCAGTTATATAATTTTTCGAGTTATAAAAGTTATAGTTATAACATTTTTATCGTATTTTCATTACTACCGGTACTTTAAATGTCTAATATACTTTTGGATTTCTTCTTCACTATTCACAAGTACAACTACACATAATCTATTTCTTATATCCATACAACCTATTCTTACAATTTCATCATTTTCCTTATAATTTACTTTTCCAATATAACTTTTACTACTTAAATTACTTAATTAATGTTGAAACTTACACAACACAACACTTTTCTCTCTTTCTCTCTCAAGGGGCCGGTGCAACTCCTCTCCCTTTTCCCTCTCACAATTTGTTTTATTTCTTTTCTTTTATTACACAAACCTTAATCAACAAGTCTATATAAATCCCTTTATACCAACTTTATTTGACTTTCTTTCTTTCTTCCTTCTCACTTTAGAAATTTTTTTGCAAAACTCTCTCCTCTTCCTTTCTACAAATCGTGAGCTCTCTTTCACTCTACACACACACACACACTTTGATTTTTCTTTGAAGTTTCTTAATCCACACAACCAATAGATAATAGATCTATACTTTATTACCTTAAAAACATGAAATGGTAAGTTCATTCATGTGTGATTTCACACAAAAATCCCTATGAGCTTCAAGCTAGGGATGTGGAAACACTTGAACATGAGATCCTTGCCATCAAAATGTTATGGATCTTGTTATTTGAGTTATTTTGTCATTATATTGTTTTATTATCAAGTTATATTGTTGTTATTAATGATTTGTGCATATATTCATCATCTATTCATATTCACATAACCATCATAGTGTTAATGCATTTATGACTAGTATAGTAAACTAGATCTAGTTGTTTTGAGTTCATAAATGCATTAGACTTTTGTTTTATGTTCATAAATAACTTGTAATAACTTGATGATAGTAGAAAAGTATTAGAAGCTCAAAATCTACTTTAGTTTCAACAAAAATAACTTTTGAAAATTCGGAAAACAAAGGAACCATATTTAGAAAACCTATTTTTCAACCTTAAAATGTGTATTTTACATTAAAAATGAAGGGCTTAGAGAATAGATATCATAAATGAGTGATCTTGATGAGTAAAGTTTAGATCTACTAAGAAATACTTTCAAAACAAGGGCAAGTTTATAAAAGTTATATTTCAATCTCAGAAACCAGTATTAAATTCGTAATAAAGGAAGCTTGAAATGTAAACACCCATTTTTCAACTTCAAAACAAGATTTTTATTAAGGAAATGGAAGCCTTGAGGAGTAGGTTTGATTAGAAAATGGTTTTTGAAAAGCTAAATGAGTTTTACAAAGAAAACAAACTCAAAAGAAATTTTCAAAATTCGGATTTGAAAATAACCACTATTTAAACACTTATTTCCAAATGCCAAAAGGGTGATTTTTATGGAAAAATGGAAGTCCTAGGGGATACATGCAATAAAGACCAAATTTTGACAAAGATAAGAGAGGTTTATCAAAGTATAATCCTAGAACAATGAATGGTTTCCAAGAATAGATTATACCATGTTTTCATTTTCAAAAATTTTGTAAAATTCGTAATTAGGTAAACCACCTATATAAAGATCTATTTTCTAACTCCAAAATGAAGGTTTTTATTTAAATAATGAACGTGATGGCTATATAGGTGATCAAGGTTGAGTTTGATAAAAGCAAGTATGATTTTACATGAAGAAAAACTATTTTTCTTAAGTCTAGTAAATTTCAAAAGTTTTGCAAAGTAAAAGTTTTTCAAAAAGAATCCTTGGTACTATATATATATATATATACATATAGATAGATCATCTCATAACTTTCATGACAATAGCTTGTAGGTGTTGCATATGTACATGATGCACTTGTAAAAATAAAGTTAGGAACGTAATGTCATATACTTCTTATTTGACATTATCTAAGTACATGAGAAATTAGAAATTTCCAACACTCATGAATCATGCGTGGTATTGAGTTATATATGTATATAATAGAGTCTTACAAGATATATGATAGCTAAGTATCTATCAAAGCTTTACTATGATGTTTGTTTTGATATTAGAAGTTGAATTGTGGAATGGGAAATTCGTATAGTATTCTGCACCCTACTGTTCATGGACCAACTACCTCATTTGTTTGAAATAACTCTATAAATAGATATCTCTCATCGAATAGGTAGAAATCGGTATATAATATGCGAAATTCCAAGTTAAAATGACCAAGTTTTGGCCGTTTTAAGTTGGAATTTCCTCTTAGACGAATTTTGACAAACTTGTTAGAATAAAATTTAGAAGTTCAATCAAACTTCATAGAAATACTCATTAGAGTTATTTCTTTTGATTAGGAGACTTGGGAGATGGACTAGATCTTCCCGAGGACTATTACGATTGTCACGTCCCATAGGGTACCCTAAACGTAACAGTCCGCCACATGCCATATAAGACCCACGAATTACTACCTTAGTCCTTCGGAGTCTTATATAGATGTAAGGCGTCCCTTTACGGCAATAGAATACTTGAACCGATGGAGATAAAAGGTTTAAATCAACATTCGATAGCATTAGAATATAAATCAAAACACATATAAATAGTTACAAAGACTAAGGGGCATTTCCCCCAAAAGAATATTATTAAGAGGTCTATTACAGTTATCTAGAGTCTTTTGGTTTTCTATGGAAGTCTAATCATATATGAATATAACTTCTAAAGGAAATGCCTAGCTCCTGTACCTGAGCCGTAGGGTACCTCTATTTAAGCCAGATGAATGAATACCGCAACAAATAGAAACTGTAGGAATGTAAGCTACACTAGCTTAGTGAGTGAGAACTTCCAAGATTACATTCATAACACATCATACAAGCAAGTGATTAATCAGGCAAGTGATGCGCATCAAACATATGAAAATCAACAAACATATGACTAGCCGAAAATCATATGTGAATGGAATTTCGCCCTCCATTTTGAATTAGCAGATTAACCAATACTGCGGTACTACTAAAATATGCGGTTTTTGGATCACGATCAACCAACTTATAATTTTGTTTGTGGATCACAATTAATCAACTCGTTATTTTGTTTATAGATCACGATTAACCAACTTTTACTCCGTTTTTGGATCATGGGCAACCGATAAATGTTAATGCTCCATCCCCATTTGTAATATGAATGAGTCCATATTACTTATCAATTCCGAATAGTCAATTATGCCAATTCCTTAGGTGATCAATCAATAATTGCAGATAACCAATCCTAATTCATCTATACAACCATTAGTAAATCATCCGGTCTCGATATTCTTATTTTCAATTTCTCATATCATCAGCAAACATACATAATTCCCATTTATCCCACCATACATATCCATTTATCTTTGCCTAAAATCTAATGCAACTATCATTACAATCACATACAATAATTGGAATCGGGAAGAAATACTCAGTTAGCCATTGGAACACCTGTCCTCTAGTAGTAATAGTTCGGTGGAAGGGAATCGTCAATCTTAGGGTCACCTAAAAAGGAAGAAATACCCTAATGAGTATTTCATCACTTAACTAAACCAAACCATTAAACAAAACTAGTATTTTCGTAATTCTCGTCATTTGCGGAATTCCCGACTTAAAACGGCTGTAACTTTGTCATTTTCACTCGAAATTTCACAAATTATATATCGATTTCTATCTACTTTGAAAGATATTTCTAAATCTAATATCCTAACCAAGTCTTGAAAACATTTACATTTCGAAAGAGGCTGATCAATTCTGATCAGTAGGGAACTTCCATCCCGAAAACAGATTTCATGAACGTTTATGATGTTTCTAATGTGTAGATCAAATCTACATGCTATGTTGATGATTCCCTATCATAAATGTCATGTTATGAACTTCACGCACATATATTCTTGATGATTTTTGTTAGGAGGAAGTTATATAAATTTTACTCTAGGGAAACATCTCATGTTGCTTTACTTAGTTAGTTGAATAATTGAACTTTGTTTATCCTTATTTGTTTTGGGGTTTTTGTCACGCCCCAACGGGTACGCTAGACGTGATAGCCCGTTGTACTCAATATTAAAGCTCAAGAATGACTACCTCAGTCACTCGAAAGCTTCCATATCGGTACAAGGCGTACATTCACAACAAAGGGAGACTGTTGAAGTAATGCATTTTAAGATATTGGCAACGGAACATACAAAATAACACTCAATATATATTTTATTGAAATAAAAGTCTTATAGCTTCTAAGGGGCATTCCCTTGATAATTTCATGATAACATGGTTCTAAATATAACATAACAAAAGCTAGAAGATTTTAGAAGAAATCTACTCTATAACTTTAAAATAGAATTCCTCCAAAAGCTTCTCAAAATAAAGATTCTACCCGGGTGGATCAAGGTAGTCTCGGGTGCAAAAGATAGTCCTGCAATATCAAAAGTCTATAGGAGTATAAGCATGACTTGCTTAGTGAGATATTCCTTACGTAAAAGCACTCATAACAAGCAATCAACCAAGTTTATTAAACATGCATATGAATGCAACAATCATATGATCAAACAGTACATACGACTATCCGGTTTCGTATGTGTGATGGATTTACCCCTCCATCGGTGGTTAGGGAATGCTTTGAACTGGGTCCCGAACGACCTCCTTAAAGTTTGCACGCGTCTTGGGGTTCCAACGAACCGTACTACTAGTCCCCGGGCTTTCCTTACCTAAAGCGATCGATCCGGCTTGCTTACAGCTTGAGGCCGTATTCCCCAAACGTCCTAACCCTCAAGATGTAGCTAGGCAGCTTACCTTTCCGGTCCCACGCTGAGGAGTAGTAGCAAAAACTTTGAAATGATATTCTAAGTGATATGCATGAGCAATTTATTATATGGGGATTTCAATATAACATTAAATCATTTTAAAGCGATCAAATAATATTTGCACACATAACAATTCATACATAGAAACATTTATATCAATCATAATTTGGATTCCGATATACTTATTGTTCATTGATCGCACATAACAATTCACCTTCATAATTCCCATAATATCTCACATGCATATCAATTTTTTCTTTTCCTAACATCTAGTGCTCTATTCTACAAGCACATGCGCGAATACGTAAACGAAAAGGAAACTCACTCGTCCATAGCTTTCTTCTAGGAGTCGAAGTAATCCTCGGGAAAGACAAGATCGTGATCCTCGACACCTAAACAAAAGAAATACCCAACATGAGTATTTCATCCAAGATCTATTCTATAATTCTATCTTAGGGAGTTCTTAAAAATCGTATGAAATAGAAATTCCAACTTAAAATGGCCATAACTTGCTCATTTTTACTTGGAATTTCGCATATCATATATCGATTTCTACCTACTCGAAAAGATCTATCTATTTCTAAGGTTATTTTTATCAAAAGAAGTTATTTCGGTCTTAGAATAGTAACGGACAGAATTGATACGAATTTCAAAACTGGAGTTTTCAATCTTTCTTCATTCAAAAACTTTTGTACGAAATATAGGTATATTTGTATGATTGAAAAACCCTTGGAATACATATGTATAGACTCAAACCATATGCATGAATTTAGTGGTGTTGTCTCAACAATGATTTGAATGTGAAACAAGCTTAAGACTTTAAAAGAAATTAGTTTTACTTTGAAAAATTTCTTAAATTATCATAAGTGAGTATTTCCTTCTTTTAACTCAATTTCTTTGTTTTTGAGAATTTTAGTAAAAGTAATTTTAATCTTCTAGGATTTCCAAATTTTACTCTAGTAGTTTGGAAAACATAGTTTTTCCTAATATTTTATTATGTTCTTAATCCTTCTAAAGTTTTGATCTTCTTTAAAAAGATAATATTAATAATCTCATAAGTTATTTATTATTTTCATTTCCTAAGTAAAGCTTATCCTAAAAAGATTATTTTGATAATTTTGAAAAACTTGTTTAGACTTTAATATTCTAGAGTGTTGGTAGAAACTTTGAAAATTGAATTTAAGAAATCCTTTGTTTAAACAAGGAATTAAGTTTAAAGAAACTTCTTATTTTATTGGTTTGAAGAGAAGTTTGTGATAATTTACTTTATGTATTTCTTGGTAAAACCACATATTATTACCAAAACTTGAGCTAACTTATCTATCTTTAGAAAAATATTTATTTAAGGTAAAGTTTCAAGTCTTTTTAGGAAAATAATTTCTTATGTGACAAACTTTATTTTTAAAGAGAGTTCTTATTCTTATTTTTATTACTTGAGAAAACTCATTTCTATTATGGTTGAGACAATAACAACATATTCATGTATGAATGAGAATACATAACTATGAGAAACATAAAAATAACATAAATAAAATAAGAGCATAAAAAATAAAATCAAGTATTGGGAACCTTAGCTTCATCAAGGTATCCCGGGACTAAGAATAGACTAGTCCTCAAAAGAAAAGCAAGGTAAAGAAATAAAATTTTTGACTTGATATGGACAAGTCTAAGACTAGAAAGACTAGTCTTAATAATTGCATGAAATTAAATAAATTGCATAACTTGAAAGTAAATAAATAACAAATAAGCTTATATGCTCTAAATAAATATATATAATATACATAATACTTTATATAAGTTAGGTTAGAACAAATAATAACAATAACAATAAGAACATAATAATAACATAAAGAAAAGAATAGAACATGAACAAAAACAAAACATGAATAAATTGTTGCTTCTTCAACTCAATGAGTCTAAGAAACTTACACTAAACTCATGTTGAGAGAATATGAGAAACTTTTACCTAAAGCTTATGGGTTTGTTGAAGAAGAAAAGAATGGGTTGTTATATGATGTGGGAATTGGTTTTCTAAAGAAAAGAAGAGACTTGAGAGAGATTTTGGGAGAGGAATTTTGTGGAGTGATTTTGGGAGAGTTTTAGTATGAATTTTTGTTGTGTGAAAGAATGGAAGAGGAAGTGGGTATTTATAGATTTTTGGAGTGGAAATTATTGTAATTAAAATTAATTGAAATTGAAATAAAAAAGAGGGGAAGAGGGCATAGAGGGGGCACCGGTTTTGGGTCTTTTGGGGGGAGGAAATTATTTATTTTGTTTGTTTTGTATTAAAAGAAGTAATGTATAAGGTATGATATGATTAAAGTTGTATGGGGAAGGTAAATTGTAAGGTATATGTATGGTAGAGTGTAAGAAAAAGTAGAGATAGGTGAATAGTAATGAATAGTAGAAAAGTACTATGAATAGTAGACTAGACAATTAAAATACTGGTAGTAAAGAAAATACGCGTAAAAAGCCTTTATCTGTTATTTTTAGTTACCGAAAAATTCTAAAACTAATATTTTTGAAAACCTTATATTTTTACGAATCTATTGGTGTTGTCGGAATATTTTTGCTATCCGGTGCTCCGGGGCACGGTTTTCAAAAACTGATCCCGATCGGATCCGAAGGATACCAGAAAATTACGAAACTGATATTTTTAGGTTTCCCTATATAATTACGAACCATATTTCATAATTATTTCAATTTCGTTTTCTAGGGGTTAAGAACACGGAATTGCCGGATCTAGATTCACTAGACTAAACATAGAACTAGGTTAATTTTAGGGTTTCGTTTCAACTTCCGATTCTTAGGATTTGCTAATATTATCGAAAAATCTAGGGGCTTACAGTTTTTCTTAAGAAAAATCCATTTGCTCTTATGAAAATTTAATCTTTATAAAGTCTATATCCTAAGACCTTTATTTTCTTATGCAAATTTCCATTTTTCATTTTATAAACATGCCTTATAGTAGGGACTATCCCAAAATCCGAATTTGGTAAGAGTTCATTCTTAGGTTGATTTCTTCAAGAAAACCTATGTTTTTATATAGAAATTTAGGGCTCAACTATTTCGTTACCCTAAGGCTTCATTTATTAAATAAAATTTCTATTTTGAGTTTGGAAAATAATTGTTTTCATGCCATTATTTCTTAGTTATGAATTTCTTAAAATGACAAGCAACTCAAAAATTTCCTACTTTGTTTCTACTCCTTGTTTTACATATTTTTCTTAGCAAATCTCATCTCAACTTATAAAAATCGTCACTTGATGATATCTATTACCTATACTCCTCATTTTTCATATAAAACACAAGTTTAGAGTTGATAAAAGAGTTTTTAAGGCATGGTCTTGAAACCATCCGAAAATACAATTGATCATTTCAAATAAATAATTTTCCTTTTTGAGTTTCTTGTCTCACCTACTTAAAGATCTACGAACTATAATATTTATATACATAAGATAAAGGTCTTTATGATCATTAATGCTCCAAAACACAAAATATCCATGAGATCATGAATGCCAAGTATAATATGAGCATTTAAATGCTAGATCTACCACTTAGGATGCATGAAATGGAGTTTGAAAACATGAAAATAGATTTTTGTGCAAGATTTTTACTTTACTCTACTACTAAATGCATGAACATGAAGATCATCATATAAAAACACATTCAAATATAATATCTACTCTTTTAATGGCTTCATATTCATGTAGTAGTATTTTCTTATCCTTAGCAAGAGCTCATGGGGACTTAAAGATGAAAATACTCTTGAATGGTCTTGCCATTACAAGGTTTAGTGGTAGAAGGGTAAAAGATCTATCACCTAAAGCTTGGAACAAGAGGAGAATGAAGAAGAAAAATAATTTTGTGTGAGTGTGAATGTGTATGGGAGGGTCACGGCACACACAAGGAAGAGAGGGAGTTTTTGAGAGAGTTTTACTTTGAGTGAAAAGAGTGAAAGAGTAAAAATGAGGAGAGAGAATATAAAAGAGTATATATAGAGGAGTAAATTAGGGTTAATGGTTTAAATAAATTGAATAAAAATTACACAAATGAGGGTAAAAGAGGGGGGGTGGCGCCGGTTTTGCAAGGGAGAGAGAGAGAGAGTTTTAATTTGTTTTGTTTTATTTAATTTGTGTAATAATAAGTCTTAAAATGTAATAATTTCTTAAGACACAAATTATCTTGGAAAAAAATATAATTGAGTATTTTGTAAGGATATAAGAGTAAGGTGTGGCTTGTAAGTGTAGTAGATTGTACTTGTGAATAGTAGTGAATAGTATCAAGACAATTAATTTACCGATAGTAAAGAAAATACAAGAAAAGGGCTATATCTATATTTTTCATGAACCGAAAAATTATAAAATTTATATTTTTGAAATCCTTATTAAATTTTGGTTCTAAAGAGTATTTCGCAATATTTTTTAAAATTTCGAGTCCCAAGGCCCGCTTTTCCGTAATGGATTTTAGGAAGGCCAAAAATAAAAAAATTTTCGAAATCAGAACTTTTATGGTTTGAAATATACTTTAGAACAATATTCTAGATTAAATTATTTTACAAAAGTTCCTTAGTTTAGAATCAAAGGAAAGCTGGATCTAGGGTTCTTAGGTTTCTCTCCCAAGCTTGAGCTAATCCGGTTTAAGGTTCTGGTTTTCTGGTTCTCGAAGTTTACTTGGTTACTAGGGAAACCGAGGTTTTGTCACGCCCCATAGGGTATCCTAAACATAACAGCTCACCACATATATAAGACTCTCGAAATTCTATTTGAGCCTTCGGGAGTTGTATAGATGTAAAGCGTCCTTTACGACAATAGAATACTCAATCAATGGAGTGAAGAAGTTTAATGTGGCATTCATTAGCCATATATAATAAACCAAAACATATATACTTTACAAAGTCTAAGGGGCATTCCCCGCAAAATAATTTAAGTCCATTACAGTCAATTCGAGTCCTTTAGTTTCCAACGAAAGTCTAAACAAAATTGAGATAAACTTCTAAGGGAAACTCTAGCTCCGGTACCTGAGTGTAGCTGCCTTGGCCTAAGCCAAATGAATTCATGCTGCAACAAGTAAAAACTATAGAGGCGTAAGCTAACTAGCTTAGTGAGTTGGAAAACTTCCATATCACAATTAAGACAAATCATTCAAGCAAGTGGTTACTCAAGCAAATGATATGCATCAAACAAATGAGTTCAGCAAACATATGACAAGCCAGAAATCACATGTGGATGGACTTGCACCCTCCATCCTGAGTTAGCAGATTAACGAATCCTGCAGTACAACGCCGTTTAAGCTCACGATCAACTGAATAATAATTCATTTTATGGATCACGATTAACCAACAATTTCTTTTATGGATCAAATTAATCAACATATTCGTTTTATGGGTCACGAAAAACCAACAAATGCTAATGCTCCATTCCCTCGTGATATGAATGAGTTCAATTATAATTGAGGTCAATAATAGGTTAATCGAATTCTTTTAGGTGACTAACAAGTATTTGCAGACAATCAATTATAACTTCTCACTAAATAAGCAACAACTTAATACTCGGTTTCGATATCCTTAAGTTCCACTTCACATATCAACAGCAGACAAGTATATAATTCTCATATACCCCATCATGCATAATCATTTTTATCTTTGCCTAAACAACTAATGCACTATCAATACAATCACAAGCAATAATTGAGAGCAGAAGTAATACTCACTCGGCCATGGTACGCCGGTCTCTTAATAGTAGTAGTCGGGTGGTAGGGTATCGTCGTGCTCGGGATCACCTACCAAATAAGAACAACCTAATAAGAATCTCATCACTAAACTAATTCAAGCTATGCATCTAAACTACACAAAATATGAATTCTCGCTATTTGCAAAAGTTCCAACTTAAAACGGCCATAACTTGGTCATTTTAACTCGGAATTTCGCAAATTTTATATCGATTTCCATCTACTTCGAAAGATATATCTATTTCTAATATTATTTTCAAGTTTTGAAAACATTAAGGTCATGGAACAGTGGGATCAGATCTGTCTGTAACTTTCCTTTTTCTGAAAATATTGTTTCGCAATTGGTAAAAATGTTTCTAGTTGATGATTCATGTATAGATGGTATATGAATGAATTCCTCGTATGAATGTCATGTAATGAGTTCAATATATGCATGGTCTTGATGATTTTTGATGATGAACTCTTAATGAACTCCTAATTATCATAAAACTCCATGATGGTCACTTCTAAAAATCTATTCTTTCCAACTTTGCATTCCCTAGGGTTTTTAGGATTCTGTTTGGAATTTACTGTTATCTAAATAAAATGAGTCCTTAACATCTGTAATCCATGACCTTCATTTATGCATAAAACACATTTTTCACTTAGAAAATATGTTTTTAAATAAGCCTTTTAGAAAAATCCGAATTTTGGAAATTTTCTTTCCTATGAAACTTGTTTAATGCACCAAAATTTGAAGCTTTATTATATCTATTGTCTAAGGACTTCATTTAACTCATAAAACATTCAATTTAAGCTTGGATACTAAGTGTTTATGTAGGCATTATTCCAAATTACGAATTTAACAAAACTATCCACTATCTCAAGATTTTCTATCCTAACTCCACTACTTGTTTTACATATTACTCATGCCTAAACTCATTCAAACTTGTAAAAATCTTTCCTTAAAGATATCTATCACACATACCCTTCATTTTTCATGTAAAATATGAGTTTCAAGGTGGTTCTAGTGGTTTTAAGATAAGGTTCCAAAATCATCGAATTTTCATAAACATTTCTAGCAAAAATCTTTTCTTTTCAAGTTTCTTGTTTCATATACATGAAGATCTATCATCTAAACATCTATACACATGCAAGTCTAAGTTTATGATCATTAATGTATGAAATCTCAAATAACCATATGAACATCAATGTAGATGAAGGCATGAATGTCTAAGCACTAGATCTACCATATATATGCATGAATCATGAGTTTCATGGCATGAACAAACTTTCTATGCTAGATCTCTACTTTACATGCATGAACAAGATGATATTCCAACAAAAACTCTTTTAAACACTAGATCCACTTCTTGTGATGGCTTGATATTCTTGTATTAGTGTTTTCATGTCCTTGCACATGCTCATGGGATTAATAGTGGAAAACACACAAGAAAGCTTGCCATTATAAGATTTAGGACTAACAAAGCTTGGAATCATCATCTAATGGATTATTTGAAGAAGAAAAGAAGATGAAATAAATTTTTGGAGGTGTGTGTATGTGTGTCACGGCAACTTAGAGAGGAGGGAGAGAGTTTAATTTGTAAAAATTTTGGAAGACTAAAATGAGAAGAGGAGAGAACATAAGCTTATATAATAGGTGGATTAGGTTTTAATTGAATAAAAATGAGAAATAAAACAAAAATGAGGGGAAATTAAGGGGGGGGGGGCCGGCGGGGGGGGGGCGGGGGTGGGTATGGGTGTTGGGTGTGAGAGAGAGAGGGATTTGAAATTGATAAAATTTGGATTTTGTGTAATAAATGTAATAATTGTATTAATTAATTAGGAAACAAAATTCTTGGAAAGAAAATTATAATGAGTAGTTGTAAGGATGTAAGAATAGGGTATGGGTAGTGTGTAGTGTAGGTTGTACTTGTGAATAGTAGACAAGACATCTACTTTACCGGTTGTAACGAAAATACGGGAAAAAGGCTAAACTGTAATTTTTATAGCCCGAAAAATTATAAAATTAATATTTTTGAAATCCTTATAAAATTTCGGTTCTAATGAATATTCCGGAACATTTTTCTGAGTTTGTGGTCCTCAAGCACGTTTTTCCGTAATTGAGCTCGGGAAGGCTCGAAATTAAAAAAATCTCGAATTTAAAACTTTCTAAGGTTCAAAATATACTTTAAAACAATAATTCATATTCATTTACTTTATAAAACTTCTTTTATTATGAAACCGAAAGAAAGCCAGATTTAGGGTTTCTAAGCTTCTCTCACTAGACTTAAACTGGACTGGATTAGGGTTTCGCTTTTCAACTCTCGGGGTTTACTTAACTACTGAGAATACCGGGGTTTACATGTTTACAACAATTAAGTGGATTTCCATGCCATGGCAAAGTGAGTTTACTATCTTTAAATTTTATGCTTGTGCTTGTGCTTGTTCTTGTAATATTAATGGCATTAGAATTAGGGCAAGAAAAATTGATTGTATGAATATGTTTTCTATATGGGTGAATGAATAATAAGAATATCTGAATGAGCTTGTTGTAATTATTTAAATGATTTAGTATAGAATTGAATTGTCCGCAATATCTACGATCATCCATAAATTATTAAATTATTATGCCATGATCTTATAATTAAATTGACATGCATACCATATGTGGAGTCACATTGCATATGTTATTATACCTTTGTGGGAATAAGGCATAATAGCTAGGTAACGAAGGGCTTGTAAACTTGAATGTTGGCGTGTGGGTCGGAATTAAAAATATGTGTGGGTGGCACCTATATTAACCACAATAAAAAGTGAGAAAAATTTAAATCGTTGGTCGTATGGGCCTGAAACACCTAACCCCGAATGGAGGGATGTAAATCCATTCAGCATAAGACTTTTGGATGGTCTTATGTATTGTATACTCACGTGTTTGTGCATTCATATGGTTGTTAATAATTTGTTTGTTATATATACTGTTGAGCATTAAATTTTGGAAGTGGAACTCATTAAGCTCGTAAGCTTATACCCCAATAGTTTCTTGTTGCAGTATGAATATTTATGGCTATCTCCAAGAAGCCACTGTCCTCAAGTACAGCTTTTAGACTCTAAGGAGCTTTTTGAAGAAGTCGGGACCTAGATGTAGGCGTAGACTTTTAGTTGAAACTCCTAAATTGATATATATATATATATATATATATGATTGTTGTAAGAGATTTTTGAGAACTTAAGAACTCTAATATTTTGACGAGGGTATGCCCCTTAGATCATGTAATAGATTAAATCTAGATATATAACTATTATGATTTACATTCTTATTGTTATGTATGTCTCCTTAAACCATTTTGAATCAAAGTATGGTTCCTTATATGATGAACATGAGCTTTACACCTGGTGTTCAAACTCATGGATTAACTAAGGTTGTTATACTTGAGTTTAAATATGAGTGTGGTGAATTGTCGTTTAGGGTACCTTTTGGGGCATGATAAGATCCATTTGGTTTCTATCAGAAAGTGATTTTTAAAATTCGGATCTTGAGAAAGAACCATTTAGAAAACATATTTTCTAACTTCAAAATGAAGGTTTTACATGTAAAATAAAGGGCTTAGGTAATAGGTATCATAAAGTAATGATTTTTATAAGTTGATGATGGTTTTACTTAGAGAAATTTTCAAAACAAGAAAATGATTACAAAAGTTAAGTTAGATCTATGATTCAACTTCAACAAAAATGTAGAAATTCGTAACTAGGGTGAAATGCCAAGAAAACACTTATTTTCCAACCATAAAACAAAAGTTTTATTAAAGAAATGGAAGCCTAGGGAGTAGGTTTGATTAGGATTTAGTTTAGAAAGATTAGATGAGTTTTTCACAAGAAACAATCTCAAAAATAATTTCCCAAAATTCGGATCTAAAAATGATCCCTATTTAAACACCTATTTCCAAATGTCAAAATGAGTATTTAATGTAAAAATAGAAGCCTTAGGGAAATAAAAGTAATAAAGACTTTATTTTTATAAAAGTAAATGTGTTTTATCAAAGTAGAAACCTAAAACAAGGAAAAGTTTTCCAACTAAGATCAAACAATATTTTCTTTTCCAAAAATTGTGTAAAATTCGTGAATAGGCAAAACTCACTTTAAAACATCTATTTTCCAACCTTTAAAGGACGAAATTTATTAAGATAATGAAGGTAATAGGTATATAGGTCATCAAGGCCTTATCATAGTAAAACTATGTATGATTTTCAAAGGAATAAAGCTTGTTTTCTCAAACAAGTATTCATGGCATTATTGCAAATGAAAGTTTTTGCAAAATTCTTTTTTTTTATCGAAAATCATTAATGAATTACATGTAGATAGCTCATATCATGAAATTCATGATCATAACTTATAGATATTGCATGTACATATAATCTACTTGTTAGAAATAATGCAAATTTCACAAAACAATTACTAAATTTGAGATCTGATCCAAACATTCCAAGACCTAAACATTTTCAAAATTTAGTAATAACATCATAAATAGATAGATCTTTCGAAGTATATAAAAATCGATAGCTTATTTTCAAAATCCCGAGTTAAAATGACTAAGTTATGGCCGTTTTAAGTTGAAATTTCTAATTACGGAAATTACAAATTTAAAGAGTTTTAATTGAAAAGTTTGGAATTAGTTATGGTATGAAATACTCATAGGGGTATTTCTTTTGTTTAGGTGATTTTGGAATCAGAGGCAATTTGTGTTTCTGGATCACTACCATTAGAGACCAGAGACCATAGCCAAGTGAGTTCACTATCTTTAAATTATATGCTTGTGATTGTACTTGTAATGTTAGTGGCAAAATAAAAATTTGATTGTGTGTATATGAGTTCTACTTGGGTGAATCGATGATAAGAATATCGAAATGAACTTATGGTAAATACTTGTATAATTTAGTATATAATTGAAGTGTTTGTCATATCTATGATCGCCCATAAATTGTTAAATTAATATGCCATGATTTATAATCAAATTAGCCATGCATACCATATGTGAGTCACATTGCATAGGTTATTATACCTTTGTGGGAAGAAGGAATAATAGCTAGGCAACGAGGGGCCTGTAAACTCGAATATTGGTGTAAGGCCGGAATTGAAAATGTGTGTGGGTGGGCACCTACATCAACCACAATATAAATGAGAAAAATTGAAATCTATCGCCGTATGGACCTAAAACAGCTAACCTCGAATCAAGGGCGTAAATCCATTCAATATAAGATTTCCGAAGGTCTTATGTATTGTATGCTCACGTGTTGTGCATTTCATATGGTTGTTAATATAGCTTTCCTGATAATATTACTTGTTGAGTATTTAATTTTGGAAGTGAAACTTACTAAGCTAGCATAGCTTATACCCCCACAGTATCTTTCTAATGCAGTTCCCGTACTTATGGCTGCGTCCTCGGACCTAACCAAATCAGTTAATGCGAGACTAGGTGTTATCTCTTTAGAAGTTTACGACTGGTTTTGTATAGTTTTTAGTAGTGAACCTAGAAAGATCAATTGTTACCAAAAAGGATAATATCTAAACTTATGTATAGCGGGGGAATGCCTCTTAATGCTTTGTAACTGATCCTGAGATATCGTGGTTTATATTTTTATGCTTATCCTATTAAATTGAACTATCTGTCTCTAATTGTTTATGTATTTATTATCGTAAGGGAATGCCTTGCATACTAACACAAGACTTCTGAATGACTGTGGTAGTGATTCTTAAGTTCGTTTAGCATGAGGCGGATTGTTACGTTTAGGGTACCCTTTGGGGCGTGACAGTAGCTATCTTCTATGAGTCAAAGTAATCCTCGGGAAAGAGAAATCTTGGTCCTCGAACCTAAACAAAAGAAATACCCAAAATAAGTATTTCATCTAGATTTACTCAAATTCTCTAATTCTATCTTATTGAATTTCATCAAAATTCGCAAGAATGGAAATTCCAACTTAAAATGGCCATAACTTGCTTATTTTAACTTGGAATTTCGCATATTATATACCGATTTCTATCTACTAAAAAAGACATATCCATTTCTAAGGTTATTTTTATCAAAAGAATTCATTTGGGTCTCGGAATAGTGACGTATAATTGTTATGAAAATTCCAGATTTCAAAACTTAAGTTTTCAAACTTTGCTCCATCCAAAAATCTTTGTACCAAAATATAGATATTATTATAGTTGGAAAATTCTTTGAGCACATATATATTAACTCATATTGTAACGCTCGAAACGAAGGCATTACAATCCGTTACGTGTCCCTCTTTTAAAAGACACACAAAGGCTCTAAATCTCAATACCACAAAATATAAACATATAGAAATCTCCATGAACCACATTTAAGGGTACTCCAAAGGAACAAAACCCGTGAAACCTGTAATTTATAACTTTCAAATATCTCCTATAATATAAACTAAATCCGAGTTGGCAAAACCAAAGCCAACAATAATCTAGAAAAGATCTAACTTCAACTAAAAACATATAATCCTTTAATAAACTATTACATAAAAACCAATACTTCAAATCCTCAAAAGATAAATAATCAAATATTGTTTTCAAAAATCTTCAATAACTCAAGAAATCTTTTTTTTTTTTATATATGTCTGTATAACATCCTATTCCTCTGCAGTGTAGTCAGGTCTACTATCCGCCATCCCCAATGATCAAAATACAAGTCAAACCAGACAAGTCATAAACAATATCTCCATCAACTTGTACCTGAAAAAGATAAAGGATTGAGCACAAAGGCCCAGTACATCCAAACCACAAGCACATGCACATGATCATACATAACACAATATCACATCAACTTATAATTTCTAATGCAACAAGCACAAATTAATTTATCTTTTCATTAGCTTGCAACCAACATAGTTAGGAATACTCATGATATAAACCCAAACCCGGAATAACTCAGATTCCAAAACACATGTTATAATATATACATATATACAGTTTGCATGCCCAGCTAAAGCTCGAAAGCACGACTTCTAATCTAACCAGAATCATCTCCAAGCACGAGTCCACTCGGGACAACCTCACACAAGGATCATCAGGTTGTCTCACTAGAGATCACCCTCACCATGGCCTCACCATGAGTTCTACTATAGTCGAAACCACTCACAACCAACACTCAATTTCAATTAAGGTCGTTATTCGTTAATCAGGTTATAAATTCTAAACCTATCACGCACAAGATGCAGCAAACAAGGTAAAGACGTACCTGGATTTGCTTCCAATCCAATCTACTCAACAGAAACTTTAATTGAAATGGAACCTTAATCTCACAATACTCCTGTATATCAATATATGTCACAATAAAATTCAATTGTAATCATGATGTCAAACCTTAACCCTAATACCACCTGTTAATTTTGTTTTTACTTCACAGAAACCCTAACATCAATTTCTCCTTAAATCTTCCTTGATCTCCATAATCCTTCACAACATACATATATATATATATATATAATCTTCTATGAATAATCCCTTATAAAAGTTTATAACATTGAATCTATAGAGATGGGGAAAATTCATACATACCTATAATTTGCAGAACTTGATTGAAATCAGAAACCCTAATTCTTTAAATCTTTCTCCTTCAATTGGATTTGAATCTGATATTCTCCAAAACCACTCTAAGTGTTTCACTTCTAGATTTGAATCTCCTTCAATCGATGTGTAGTTTTCCAATTCTGATGGACTTTTAAATCCTTTGGCGGCTATAAAACTCTCAAAGGATAAGAATCTAGGTTTAGGTTTATTGGAGAAAAGACAAAGAAAGAATATATAGGGATTCGTGACTTTTGATCTTCTGTTGATGAAAAACTCACAATAGATCTTTTTAGAGAGGTTTCTAGGTTTAGAAAGAAGAGGAATAGGATAAAGATATAAATAAACTTTTGTGGCTCTTCAATTTCCATAACAGTACTTTGGAAACAAAAAGACAAGAAATCCTTCAATTCTTGTAACAGCATAGGAAACGAAAAGACACCTCATGTATTATATGCCTGCCATATAATACACATAAATAAAACTTATAAGGATAGACCATAAAACCCTCTTATAGTTCAACATATGACAACTTTTTCCCTTTATCATAATTTATTGAAGATTTACTATTTTTAAAGACTTGTTGACCATCATCAATGTGAGGGATGATTATTATATATCTCATTTATTCGGAATGACAAAAATTTCCCTCTCATTAATTAACAAATGACATTCCTTTGCCCTTCTTTATAAAATATTTTTCTGCATATTGCATATATCATAAGCATGAATTTAGTGAAGTTATCCCAACAATGATTTTTGTAAAACAAGGTGTTCTAAAAGTTGGAAAAGTAATGTTTTGGGAAATTTTATTTTAGCTTTGTTGGATAAGTTCTTGGATTTATTTATAAGTATATATTTTTCTCTTTTTAACTTTATCTATCTTTTGAAATTAATTCATATTTTCCAAAATAATTTTATTTCTACAACTTCATTTTTAGGAGTTAAAAATGTAGTTTCTAAATGTTTTCTTGACAGTGATAAAACTTTCTTAAAGTTTACTTGTTCTTAGTTTTTCCTAAAGTTAGTTCCATTTTAAATAATAGCGTTTTTCTAATTCTATTTCCTAAGTAAGATTCATCTTTAAAAATATTTATTTTTTAATGATTTTGTAAACTTATCTAACCTTAGTATGTTGATGAAAACTTTACAAATGAGTTTAAGAAAAATTTTGTTAAATGAAGAATTAGTAACATTAAAGAAACTTTCTTATTTCATTGGCTTGAAAAGAAAGTATGTGAAATTCTACTTTATGTATTCTTTGATGAAACTCTAATATACCATTATTGCTAAGACTTGTTATGAGTTTACTTAAATTTTTGGAAAAGATTTGTGAAGGTAAAACTCTTAGCTTTTAATGAAAATTCTTTCTTTAAGTAACCAAAATTTATTTGAAAAGAGTTTATAAAAATATTTTCTTCATATTTTTATTGAGACAATATCAATATGCCCGTGCATAAACATGACTATGTAGTCATGTGAAATATAATCAAAATAACATAATAAAATAAATGTAATAAGAGCATAATAGTGAAGTCAAGTATTAGGAACCTTAGCTTCATCAAGGTATCACGGGACTAAGAATAGACTAGTCCTAAAAAGAAAAGAAAAGAAAAGAAAGAAAATTATTTTGACTCGATAAGGATAAGTCTAAGACTAAAAAGACTAGTCTTAATAATAGCATGAAATAAATAAATAATTTGCAAAGTATATAAATAAATAAATAACAAGTAAGCTTATATGCTCTAAAGAAATATATATATATATACATAATATACATAATAATATATAGAAGTTAGATTAGAGCAAATAATAATACCAATAATAACAACAATAGATATATAGAAATGGATATTCATGAACAATACATGAACATAGTATAGCTTCCATAACAATAAGTTTAGGAAACTCACACCATGGTCAGGTGAAGTTACATGACATGGTAGAAGTAATATAAAGAAAGTTCATTACCTAAAGGATATATGGTAGTGAAGAAAAGTTATAGTGTTCGTAAGAACTTGAGAGAATTTTGGGAATATGTAGAGAGGAATTTGATGGAGTATTTGGAGAGAGTTTTGAGAGGAGAATTTTGGCAGTGAATTTGTGGGTAGATGAAGTGTGAAAGAAATGAAAGAAGAGGGGGTATTTATAGGAAAAGTTGGAGAGAAATTATAGTTAATTAAATAAATGAAAAAGAAAAGAAAATTGATGGCATGAAAGAAAGAGTAATTAAAAATTAATTTTAGAAGAAAAATGTAAGAGAAGTTTATTAATATGTGGTGTAGAATTTTTATGGAAAAAGAAAATTGTAAGAAATAGGTATATAAGTTGTAAGAATAGGTAGTGAAAAAAGTAGAGATAGATTAATAGTAATGAATAGTAGAAAATTACTATGAATAGTAGACTAGACAATTAAAATACCGAGAGTAAAGAAAATACGCGTAAACGACCTATATCTAATATTTTTAGTTACCGAAAAAGTCTAAAACTGATATTTTTGAAATCTTTATATTTTTATGAGTCTAAGGTATTATCGGAATATTTTCACTATCAGGTGCATCGAGGCATGGTTTTTGAAAATTTATCCAGTTCGAATCCGAAAGAGACTAGAAAATTGCGAATATGATATTTTTAAGCTTTCCTATATTATTACGAACCGTTATCCATAATGATTTCAATTTCGTTGTCTAGGATTTAGAAACATAGGATTGCCAAATCTAGATTCACTAGACTAATTATAAAATTAGACTAACTTTAGGGTTCCAGTTTGACTTTCGGTTCTAGGGTTTACTATATTACCGAAAAATCTAGGGGCTTATAAATGAGGTCGAGGACCTGAAATCATAATCTATGACTTTGATTGTCTGTAATTTAATGGTGAGTGGGCACCCGAATCAACTACATTTTAGCAATTGGTAGGAATTTGTTTAAAACTACAAAAATATCATTTGTGAACTATGGATTCGTTGCCCAAAATACCTAATCACCGAATGGAGGGGTAAATCCATTAAAAAATATGATTCTCGGAAAATCATATGTATTGTTTGTTTACATGATTGCTTGCATCTTATATGCTTAATTAAACAACTTGGTTGATTAATGATTGTTGAGTATTTTACCTATGGATTTAATTCTCACTAAGCAAAGAAGCTTACCTCCTTATAGATATCTCTTGCAGTTTCTCCATTTATGGTTGATGCCCTAGGGGTATTTCTCGTAGGTATTATCTTTTGACTTAAAGAGTTTTTGGAAGAAGTTAAAGACTAGATGTAAACTTAGACTTCTAAGTAAATCTCCTTGTAATTCTCTTGATTAAGCTTCACTAGATTATGATGAACTATATCTTTTAGTAAGGGAATGCCCCTTTGATGATTGTAAGACCTTTATATATGTTTCTCTAATTCAGATATTATGTTATGATTTTCATTCTTAAACTGCTATATGAATGTCTTCTTAAACAACTTGTTTCAAAGTTCGTCCTCTATGATCGTGAATGTACGACTTACACCCAGTATCGAAGCTTATGAGATGACTGAGGTAGTCATACTTAAGCTTTAATATTGAGTATGGTGGACTGTTGCGTTTAGGGTACCCTTTGGGGTGTGACATTATATGCTCAATTAGATATAAATATGTACATAACTACATTTATGCATATAGATAGTTATATTAGTTGATAAAAGCATATCAACAAGAATATATCTCTAATATGATCATAATGTAGATGGGATATGAGTTTCATTTTTGGCATTATGATCCCTTTACATCATGGGGAGAGGTTTTGTTCATGGATAATGCATGAAGCAATACCTATACTAATTGTAGATGTATGGGAAGTGTGTTTACTTTAAAAAAAAATGAATGAAAGGAGTGTGTTTGAGTTGAAAAGATGAATGGGTAGCAAGCTTTTATGCAACTAAGGAGGGAGAAAGAAGGAAAAGAATGAGAGAAAATAGAGAAATTTGAAGGAAGTTGTAAAGTATTGAATGAGGGAAGTGTAGTAGTTGTTTATAGAGATAAATGAAAATGATCATGCATTACACGATTTGCATAAACAGCATTTGAGCAAGTGGCAGCCTACTACATGTTAGTATTTCGGTTGTAAACCCTGGTATTCTTAGTAACCGAGTAAAACCCTGTAAATCGGAAATTAAAACCCTAAATAGGATTAGTACAAGCAACCTAGGAACTTTAATTCTGGCTTTTCTTCGATTTCTATATAAAAGAAACTCTATAAGATATTAATTTGGATTATTGTTTTATAGTATATTTCAAACCATACAAAATTTTGATTTCGAAGAATTTTCTATTTCGGGCTTTCTTGAGCTCCAATACGGAAAAGCGAGCCCTAGAACTGGAAACTCAGAAAAATTTTTCAGAATACTCGTTAGAACCGAAATTTTATAAGGATTTCAAAAATATATGTTTTATAATTTTTGGGCTATAAAAATTACAGTTTAGCCTTTTTCCTATATTTTTGTTACTACAGGTA
This sequence comes from Combretum micranthum, assembly GCA_024138025.1. Taxonomy (NCBI): domain Eukaryota; kingdom Viridiplantae; phylum Streptophyta; class Magnoliopsida; order Myrtales; family Combretaceae; genus Combretum; species Combretum micranthum. The sequence continues at coordinate 270,312 of JAMXBD010001635.1, read as the reverse complement.
AAATAGATGTCTTATCTACTATTTATTACTATTCACAAGTACAACCTACTACACACACACTCATACCCTAGTCTTATATCCTTACAACCACTCAATTATATTTTCTTTTCCAAGAATTTTTATCTCTTAACAAATTATTACATTTAATACATTTTATTACATAAATTATAATTTCAAATAAAATCAAATATCTCTCTCTCTCACTCCCTACTTGGCCGACGCACCATCCTCTCAATTTGGCTCCAAAATGTTTTGTTTTATTTTTTTTACACACACGAACCCTAATTCCACTTAAAATAAATAGCCTTTTAATTTTCTCTCTCTTTCATTTTCATTTTCAATTGCTCAAAGCTCACAAATCCTCTCTTTTCTTCTCTCTTTGCCGTGACTCCACTCCCTACACACACAATCACACAAGCTTCATTTTTCTTCTCCATTTCTCATCTATTAAGTGTAGGTGATGATTCCTAAGCCTTACTACCATTTAATCTTGTAATGGCAGATTATTCATGAGTGTTTTCACTCAAAGTCCTCATGAGCTCTTGCTAGGGACAAGAAATGCTACTACATGAATAACAAGCATCACAAGAGTAGATCTTGCGTTTGATTAAGTATTTGTGGAGATATTTTCATGTTCATGCATGTAGAAGTGGAGTAAAGTTGAGATCTAGCATAAAAATTTCATGTTCATGCTTTTAAACTTCATTTCATGCATCATAAGTAATAGATCTAGCTTTTAGATTGTTATGCCATGCTTGACATTTATGATCTTATGGATGATTTATGTTTTCATGCATTCATACTCATGATGGCTTTGTTTTAGGTGTATAGATGTGGTAGTTGGTAGATCCTTAAGTAAATAAAGCAAGGAACTTGAAAAGGAAAAGTTTTTGTTTGAAATACTCAAAGTCAAATTCGTATGATTTCAAGACCCTATTTTAAAAACCGTTTTATCAATTTTAAAACTCATGTTTTATGTGAAAAAATGAAGGGTATAAGTAATAGGTATCATTAAGTAGTGATTTTATGAGTTGAAATGAGTTTTAATGAGATTAATGCATAAAACAAGAGTGGAATCTAGGTGGAAAGTTTTGAGTTAGTACTCAACATGTGAAATTCGTAATTTTGAATATAGGTCATAAGAGCACCTATCATCCAAGTTCAAAATAGAAGTTTTGTCACGCCCTAACGGGTACTCTAAACATGACAGCCCACCGTACGTAATATTAAAACTTAAGAGTAACTACCTCAATCACTCAAAAGCTTCCATATCGGTACAAGGCGTACGTTCACATCAAAGGGAGACCGGTGAAGTAATACATTTTAAGATATTGGTAGCGGAACATACAAAATAACACTTAATATAATTCATAGAAACGTAATGTCTTACAACTTCTAAGGGGCTTTCCCACGATTAAAAAAAATAACAACATAACTAAAGCTAGAAGATTTTAAAAGAAATCTAGTCTATAACTCAAAAATAGAAATCCTCCAAAAGCTTCTCAAAATAAGGATTCTACCCGGGAAATCAAGGTAGTCTCGGTTGCAAAAGATAATCCTGCAATATCAAAAGTCTATAGGAGTATAAGCATAACTTGCTTAGTGAGATATTCCTTACGCAAAAGTACTCATAACAAGCATTCAACCAAATTTATTTAATCAAGCATATGAAATGCAACAACCATATGATAAAATATTACATACGACTATCCGGTTTCGTATGTATGATGGATTTACCCCTCCATCGGTGGCTAGGGAATGCTTTGAACTGGGCCCCGAACGACCTCCTTAAAGTTTGCGCGCGTCTTGGGGTTCCAACGAACCGTACTACTAGTCCCGGGCTTTCCATACCCAAAGCGATCGATCCGGCTCGGCTATACCTTGAGGCCGTATTCCCCGAATGTCCTAACCCTCAAGATGTAGCTAGGCAGCTCACCTTTCCGATCCCACGCTGAGGAGTAGTAGCAAAACTTCAAAATGATATTCTAAGTGATATGCATGAGCAATTTATTATATGGGGATTTCAATATGACATTAAATCATTTAAAGCGATCAAACAATATTTGCACACATAACAATACATACATGGAAACATTTATATCAATCACAAAACGGGTTCCGATATACTTATTGTTCATTGATCGCACACAACGATTCACATACATAGTTTCCATGATATCTGTAAGCCCTGGAAAATTTCAACAAATAATTCTAAAGATGAACATAGGAAATAAAACCCCGAAAGTCACTCCGAGTTAAAACCGAACTTCAACGAGTCCCAAATTCCAAACAAATCCAGAAATTCTGAGTTGTGAGAAAAGTAAGAAACCTCAGAAACAAAATAGCAACCCAATATACTTCCATTCTAAAACCTTTAGGTACGACAAATTTCATATTTAACTCCGACTTATAAATTCGGATAAAATATAGCCCTAAAACAAATTGTTAAGGAGTGAATAGTGATTGGCTTCGGGAATAAAACTCAATCCAAAAGAATTCCGAGAACGTGGTGAAATATTCGATACTTACGAAAGTCGACCTTAAAATAAAACTCACCAATCAGACAAGTCATATAAGTGTGAAATATCAGTTTTTATTTTGGCAATGGTGTAAACCGGAAGGTTAACCGAGAAACCTGAGTCTCCAAAACTCCCAAGAAACTCAGTAACCTGGGTCCGGCAAACTCGTATTCCTAAACCAAGGAGTTGAAACAAGAGAAAGGGTGTAATCGGTTCATATCAAGTCTAGGATGCTCTGGAAAGATGAGATCAACGGACTTCCGACCTATCCTAATCTGATCAGGTGCCAGTTTCGAAAAGCGCGCCCTGGGATTCGAAATGTGAAAAATATGTCATTAATGCCATTAGACTCATACTTCTAAAGGATCTCTAAGTTGTTAGTTTTACAAATTCTCAAATAGCTAGAATTATCTGATTTTACAGTTTATTCGTATTTCGTTACTACCAGTAATTAGTGAGTCTTCCAGTACGATTTAATATTATTAGTTACCTAAATTGTTATTATTATTATTATTGTTATTATTATTATTTTTATATGATATACCTTAGTTCTCCTAGTGATCGGATAGTACTTGGACGAACTTTGGAAACCGAAGAACGAAACCCTATATCGGTCCGATTCCAGCTTAGTGAAAGGAGCATAGGAACCCTAGATCCGACTTTCCCTCGATTTCATAATAAAAGAAGTTTTATAAAGTAAATGAACATGAATTATTGTCCTAAAGCAAATTTTAAACCTTTGAAAGTTTTAAATTCGGGAATTTTTCAGTCCCGGGCTTTCCCGAGCTCAATTACGGAAAAGCGTGCCCGGACCACGGATTCAGAAAAAATGTTTCGGAATATTCATTAGAAAAGTAATTTTATAAGGACTCCAAAAATATCAATTTTATAATTTTTCGAGCTATAAAAATTACAGTTATAACTTTTCCCATGTTTTCGTTACAACCGGTAAAGTAGATGTCTTGTCTACTATTCACAAGTACAACCTACAATACACACTACCCATACCCTATTCTTATATCCTTACAACTACTCATTACAATTTTCTTTTCTAAGAAATTTTTTTTCCTAATTAATTAACACAAATATTACATTTTATTACACAAAATACAATTTTCAAAATTCAACACACACACACACAACCCCCACCCCCCTCCCCTCCCTTTTCTTTCCCCCTCATTTTTTCCTTTTCTTCATTTATTTTAATAACTAAAACCTTAATCCATCCAATATATAAACTAAATGTTCATTCTCTCTCTTCATTTCACTTGTTTCCAATTTTTATCAAGGTGAAAAACTCTCTCCACCTCCTCCCATAATGCTGTGAGCCCTTCCTCTCTCCACCACACTCAAGCTCAAATCTTCTTCTTTTCTACCCAAATCTCCATTAATGTGATGATTTTAAGCTTTATTCTTTCTAGATCTTGCAATGGCAAAGCTATTCTGGTGTGTTTCTCACATTTAATCACAATGATCATATGTTAGGGATGAGAAAACACTAAAACAAGAATCTCAAACCATCACAAGAAGTGAATCTAAAGTTTAAATGAGTTTTGTTGAAGATAGTGTTATGTTCATGCATGTAAAGTAGGGATCATGCATAAATATTCATGTTCATGCCATGAAACTCATGATTCATGCATTATATTTGATAGATCTAGTGTATAAACATTCATATCTTCATCTATAACTATGTTCATGTGGATATCTTGAGCTTTCATGCACTAAAAATCATAAAGGCTTAGTCTTGCATGTATATAGATGTGTTAGATGGTGGATCTTCATGAATAGGAAGTAAGAAACTTGAGAAAGGAAAGATTTTTACTAGGAATGTTTTATGGAAATTCGGATGATTTTTTAAACCCATTTTTAGAATCCTTGAAACCACTTTAAAACTCATATTTTGCACAAGAAATGAAGGGCATGTGTAATAGGAATATTGAAGGAATGATTTTCATAAGCTTAGATGAGTTTAGGCATGATAAAAATGTAAAAACAAGGAGTAAAGTTAGAATGAAAAATATTGAATTATGGATGTGTAATCAAATTCGTAATTTTGGGTGATGCCCATATAAACACTTAGTATCTAAGCTTAGATGGCATGTTTTATGAGCTAAATGAAGTCCTTATATAATAGATATATTGGAGCCTCAATGTTTGATGTATTAAACAAGTTTTCTCATAAAGAAAATGCAAGGAAATGGAATTTGCAAAATTCGGATTTCTACAAGTAGCTTGTTCAAAAACACATTTACTCAATGAAAAATGTGGATTTTTGTGCATGAATGAAGGTCATGATTAATATGGATGTTGGGAACTCATTTTTATTTAGATAACAAGTAAATTTCAAGAACAAAATCATAAAAATCCTAGGAAATGTAAACTTGGAAGGAATGGCCTCTTATAAGAAATCATCACGGAATTCTTGATAATTAGGAGTTCATGTGAGTTCATCATCAAAAATCATCATGACCATGCATATATTGAGTTCATTACATGGCATTCATGTTAGTAATTCACTCCTATACCATTCATGCATGAACCATCAAGTAGGATATTTTTATCAAAAACGAAACAATTTTTCGAAATCGGGAAAGTGACATAACAGAACTGATCCCACTGTTCCGTGGCCTTACTATTTTCAAAACTTGAAAATAATACTAGAAATAGATAGATCTTTCGAAGTAGGTAGAGATCGATATAAAATTTGTGAAATTCTGAGTTAAAATGGCCGAGATATGGCCGTTTTAAGTTGGAACTTCTGCAAATAGCGAGAATTCCGATTTTGTGAAGTATAGATACATAGTTGAAATTAGTTTGGTGATGAGATTCTTATTATACATAGTTGAAATTAGTTTGGTGATGAGATTCTTATTAGGCTATTCTTATTTGGTAGGTGAATCCGAACACGATGATACTGTATCACCCGACCACCATTGATAAGAGACCGGCGTACCATGGCCGAGTGAGTTCCTCTTCCGATTTCAATTATTGCTTGTGATTGTAATGATAGTCGCACTAGTTGTTAGGTGAAGATAAAAAGGAAAATTATGTATGATGGGGTTATATGGGAATTATATATTGTCTGTTGTTGACGTGTGAAATGAACCTTAAGAAATTTCGGAACCGGGTGTTAAGCTATGGATTGATTTTCTAGTGTGTTATATTGAATGTCTGCGAATAATTATTGGCCACCTAAAAGAATTGAATTAATGTATATTTGACTCAATTGTATTTGGATTCATTCATATCACGACGGGGATGGAGCATTACCATTGGTTGGTTTTTCGTGATCCAAAAACGAATACTTGTTGGTTAATCGTGATCCATAAAACGAATACTTGTTGGTTAATCGTGAACCATAAAATGAATTATTGTTCAGTTGACCGTGAGCTTAAACGGCATCGTACCGCAGGATTCGTTAATCTGCTAACCCGGGATGGAGGGTGCAAGTCCATCCACATATGATTTCCGGCTGGTCATATGTTTGTTGAACTCACTTGATGATGCATTTCACTTGGTTGACTAATTACTTACTTGAATGTTTGTATTAATTGTAATTCGGAAGTTTCACTCACTAAGCTAGTGTAGCTTATACCCCAATAGTTTCCTGTTGCAGTATGAATACCTTTGGCTATCTCCGAGGACCCGTGGACACCAGGTACAACTCATAGATACTAAGGAGCTTTTGATGGGGCCGGAGGCCTAAAGATTAATATCGGCCTCTAATCCTGATCCTTGAACCGGTATTTAAAGGATAATACAAGGAAATCTGTGGGCTTAAGGAATTGTAACTGACGTTATCGGGGGTATGCCCCCTAGGTCATGTAATAGAATAATTCTCTGTCAGACGGTTATGATTTACATTCTTGCTGTGGTATATCTCTTTAAGCTACTATGAAGCAAAGTATGGTCTATAAATGTTGAGAGCGAGTGTAGACACATAATTTTTGCCCAATTAATTAAGGCTTAAAATTTAATTAAATTCATTTTTCCGAAAGCCTTAAGTATTGATGAAATTGGCTAAGTGATCAAGGCATAGGCCAAATGGCTTGTTGGTTAAACACATTGACCCAACACACATTCAAGCTAAGGACACAGTTCAAACCCTAGCAAAGGCAAATTTTTGCCTTTTTTTTCATTTTTGTCTTTTCATTTTCCTCAAATGTGACTTTTGTTTTACTTTGCATCAGTTTTTAACTGACAAAGCAACATTGATTATCAAAATTGATGATGGAATTGCAAAGTGGTTATGGAATATGAAATTAGTGCAAAAACAACCAAAAGTTACAAAATTCAATGTATAAAGCATTCAATTGCACATGAATGAGGAGTTACAAAATTGATTGGATGAATCTGACATGAAATATCAAAACAATCATCAATTCATCAGTTTCAAACAATTTAATCAAGGATTTTCGAATTAAATTCGTGGAAAAACAAAGGGCAAAAATCCATTCATTTTCGAAACTGTTCGAAACTGAAAATTGAGCTTGCAACCTATAAATAGGAGGTCCTAGGAGCAAAAGGCACAAGTCAATTTGAAGAAAACACATACACAACCATATCAATTCGAAACTTTCGAATTTAGGACAGAAAATTCGAATTTTTCAAATTCGAAGTGATTGATCGAATTTGATTGAAATTGAGTGTTTTAACAATGTTAGAAACTTGATTTGGATGTTTAGTGTGCTTAGATTTGTTCGAATTGATCGGATTTCTCTCTGAAAATTTTTTTTATTTTGTTCTTCAAACGCCGCCGTACAACCACCACCGGAGCTGCCCCTTGCCGCCGTTCTGAGTGAACCACCACCACCAAAGGACGCGCCGTCGCAGCAGGAGTCGGGCCGACAAGCTTCCAGCCGCGAGGACCACCGGAGCCGCCGGAATCCGCCCCGAAAAGTCGCGTCATCGTCTTCTTCACCCGCCGGAGCTCCGAGATCCGACCCAAAGATCCGAATCCAACCCGGTGGTCATCGGTCAACGGTCGTCGGTCATCGGTCAACGGTCAACTCTGATCAGACGGTCCAGATTTCATCAGCAGATCAGACGGTCCAGATTCATTTGATCAAGCAGATCAGACGGCAGATTTCATCAAGCAGATCACGGCCCAGATTTCATCAAGCGATCAGACGGCCCAGATTTCATCAAGCGATCAGACGGCCCAGATTTCATCAAGCGATCAGACGGCCCAGATTTCATCAAGCGATCAGACGGCCCAGATTTCATCAAGCGATCAGACGGCTCAGATCGAGTCAACGATCAGACGATCCAGATCGGTCAGCGAGATCGACGCTCCAGATCTCGTCCGCTTCATCCGACGGTCCAGGTTAATCCGCATTATTTTATTAATAGTTTATTATATAATTAATTTCAGAAAATAATAAAAAATAGCAAAAATAGTAAAAAATTTATAAAAATTCATAAAAAATTCAGAAAAATTCAGAAAAATACAAAAAATCCAGAAAAATCAAAATATTTATTTTTTATATAAATTTATTTTTTTTATATTTTTTGAATATTTTTAATGTGTATTTATACACAAATTGCCTTAGAAATGCATATTTAATGCATGAAAAATATTTTTAATATTTTAAATTATTCTGGATATTGTGAATTATGTGATGATTTTTTTAAAAAAAAATAATAAAAAAAATAATATAAAAATAGATAAAAATGACAAAATTGGATTTTCCAAAACAAAATTTTTTAGAAAAAAAAATAAATAAAAAATGATTTTGGACTTAGAAAAATTATATTTTCATAAAATAAAAAAAAATCAATTGATTAGATCATAGGATCAAAAATGATTTTATAAAAACAAAATTTAATGAACTTAAATTGAAAAGAGTTCAAAAATTAAAATTGATCAACAAATTAAGTTTTTTTTAAAAGAACTACGTTTTGTCTGATCTCGATTAGCGAGTACGTAGGCACCTGCGGGGCGACATAAAAAATAAAAAAATGTTTTGTTTTTAATATTGTGAATAAATTAATTTTTTTGTAAAAAAAATGAAATCTATTTGTTGATATTGATATTCAAAAAAAAAATATAAAAATAAAAAAGAAATAAAAAATAAAAATAAAATGAATGATTTGATTTGTAAATATTGTATATATGTTTTTTTTTTTGAGCATGAAAAGGAAATTAAAATTTAAAATTCCAAAAGTGGTAACCATTTGGTTTTAATAGGTTAGCCCCCGAATCCATGATATCTGGTTTTAAAAGTTGATTTTTTAAATCAAATTTTCGCAGACTAGTAGCTAAGTTAGGATCAACCGACCCATTGATCCTAGCTTTTTATTTTTTCCCGATTTATATCGGGTGGCGACTCTAAAATTTTTTTAAAATTTCTTTTAACCCCTAGTCGAGGATTCATGTTAAATGGGTTCGGGTTTAATGTGAATCGGGTTAGGAGAAATGAACCAGATAAGATAGTGGAAAAAATCCAGGCTCGACAGCTTGGCGACTCCACTGGGGACTAAATTTTTTTTTAAAAAAAAGAGGGCTAGCCACTTAGGAATTAAATTTTAAATTTATCCTTGCTCAATTTTTGTGAATAATATATGATTTTGTATATTATCTTGAATATTGTTTTGTAAATATATACTAACCTTGCAAAATATGAAAAAATAGAAAACAAAAGTTTGATTTCTTTGTTTGCATTTGCATTTGCATTAGCATAAATGTGTGCTAGATACGGTCGTACCAGGGCCGTCTTAAGAGCCTAAGCGAGGAGGACGAAGTAAGGTCCGGGGGCTGTGGCTTTCCACCCTCTAGATCAAGAAATGTCCTCCCACTCCGGTTTAGTATACTAAATCGGGGAACCTATAGAACCCTACCAAATCATGCATTCATTAGCATGGGATTTGACCAACTTTTTCAAAAAATGAAGTTGAAAAATAAATGTACATATGTAAATACTAAAAAAATACTTAAAGAAAATTCTAAAAAAAATAATAAAAGCTGTCAAAAAATTAAAAAATTTTGTAAATATTAGCTTATACCTTTTAAAAATTTTCAGAAAATGATGTCTTCAACCGACAGTAGCGATAGCTTATGGGCTCGCCTTATTAGAGAAAATCGAGTGGAACCTTTCAAGGATCCAATGCTCCTACTGGACCGATGGTTTGTCAGTTTTACTCCAGTCCAAAGTCATTCATTGAAGATAGGTTAGGCCCAATCCTCAGCCTACCAAAGATCCATGTTCCATTCACCATGTTCCGGGCCCTACTCATCTATGGGAACCTGAAGAAGCTGTCTTCCGTTTGGTCAGCATGTACTTAGCCCAACCATTGAGGAATATACTAGGCTACTCCAAGCACCTCCTACCTCTGAAGGAATCTATATTCCAAATTTCAAGCATAGCCCGGTCCGTGTTATATCAGAATTTTTGGGGATCAAGAGGGGACCAATTATTGAAGCATCAAGATTGTAATGAATATTGCATCCCTAACCACACTGATGGACTGGTTTGGAACTCCTGAATACTTTAAAAGCAACCGATCCACTTTCAGTATACCACTTGAAGTTTGGGAAGAAAACCGGGTTAATGCCTTCATAGTAGCTGCTTTTGCAACTATTCTCTTCCCTAATGGCAATTTGTTCATCCACTTCCGGGTCATAGAGCTGGTTTCTCAATATTTAGCTGGCAAATCCTATGTTCCGCTCTTCTAGCCGAACAAGTCCGTAGTCTGAATCACATCAAGTCTAAAGGACAAGGCAAGTTCAAAGCAAGCATGCACTTACTAATGGTTTGGTTTGCTAGCCACATTAAGCACTACGGAAAAGACTTGGCTAATGGATCCCTCATCAGCCTGAAATATGATCTCATCCAATCCTTTGCTGAAAGGGTCCACATGGAAGATGATCATCCTTATGGGATATAATTGCCATTCTTGAAGACATGCCACCTGAAGACATGATGTGGCAAGCTCGCTGGTTCAAAAGCCCTGCAGCCATCCTAAGTTGCAAGGAATACATGGCAGTACCCCTAATTGGACTCACCGGCTGTACTGGTTATTACCCCTCAAGTGTTATCAGACAGTATGGTATGCTGCAAGATATTACTGTCAAGCCTAATTTGGAGCAAGTCACTCTAGATTATTTGGATCCAACCAAGATACTACCAGCTAAAGAATTCAAGCTAAATCAAATCCGAGCTATATGGGAAAATAGAGAGGTGAAGCCGGTTTTTGAAGTCGAGCCAGAAAATAAGGAAACAAGAAGTATAGAGCAACCAGGTGGTATGTGGCTAGCCAAATGAAGAAGAATAAGGATATTCGATATGAAGCTCCCGATGTCCTTCAACCAGCACCATCGGAACCTGACCCTGAAACAATTGCTTACATGGAAGCTGTTTCGGCTCGCCTGGAAGTATGTCACCGAGATTTCCAAGAAAGAGAGAGGGAAATGGTGGATCGCCTGCAAAGTGCTGGAAGCAGAATTTCATTCTTAGAGGCTGAGTTGAAGGCAGCTCAAAAGAAAATTCTAGCCCTGGAAGACAAGATTGTTTGCCCCGCTAAGACAAGAAGACTGGTTTAGTTGGTTTAGGTTTAGTCCTTAGGAATCAAGGTTCTTTGAAACCATTAGAAAGTAGTTTTGATTCAGTCACTAGGAAATAAGGTTTCTAAACCATTAGAATTTTTGTTATGTTAAACATTATCTTTTAATACAAATTTTTTTTAAAAAAAAATCATTGGTCAATATCCCCATTTGCATCTGTGTGATAGCATATCTATTCTTGCATATGTATATTAATTCATTTATTCTAAAAAAAAATATTAATAAATGATAAATGTCCAGGTCTAGCAAATTCGAGTTTGAAAACTTGAAAGATAGCGTCCAAGCCGGTTAGGAGCCCTATTGTTACCAGATCCCGAGCTAAGATGTCTAACACCGGGAGTAACCCCACAGACCAGACCAATGACAAAGACTCAACACCGTGGAACAAACCCTCCTTGGAATTGCTGAACAGATGCAGGCTTTAACACAGAGTCTTGCACAACTCAAGACCCCACAACTTCTGAAGAATCTCAAGGCACAGAAAGGAAAAGAAATTGAAGGACAGCTTATTCAGCAAGAGGAGTCACCAAATGAGTTTAATGCGGCTGAGTTGAAGAAAGAACTGGAAGCTCAGGCTAAAGAAATGGAGAGAAAACTGCTTGAGAAAATGAAGACGTTCGATGGTTTTGATCAAACCGCGATCCTGAATTTGCCTCAATATGAGGAAGGTGCCTTCCCTGAGAAATTTAAGGCACCGGAATTTGAAAAATATGACGGGACAGGTTGCCCTAATATGCATACCAGATTGTATGTACGACGAATGGGGCAATATGCTAAGTTTGACAAGCTGATGGTGCAAACCTTCCAGGACAGTCTTACTGGTGCTGCTTTGGCCTGGTACGCCCAATTAGACCATCAAGAAGTTGATACTTGGGACAAGTTGGCTAGGGCGTTTTTTAATCAGTATAAGTTTAACATTGAGATGGCGCCCTCGGTATGGGATTTAAGCAATCTGAAGAAGAAGAAAGAAGAGACTTTCAAGGAGTATGCTCAGCGCTGGAGAGCATTGGCTGCAAGGATCACCACCCCGATGCCTGAAAGGACCTCACTTTCACTTTTATCAACACGCTAGAGGAACCTTTCTTTTCCCATCTGATTGGGCATGCATCAGCAAGTTTCTCAGAAGTGGTGATAGCTGGGTGCAGGATTGAGAATGCAATTTCGGCAGGAAAATTGCAACAAGAAAAGAAATATACTGCACCGAGAAATGTCCCATACAAAGGGAAAGATTCAACCGTCAGCATGGTCAATACTTCAGATGCAACTGGCCCTACTAAGTCTTTCGTGTTGTCAACAAATCAGAATCAAAATCAGAATAAGGATCAGACTCAACAAAGTGCAGTCCCAAATCAACAATCAAGGTTCAGCAGGCGGAACTTCACTCGAATTCCGGTTCCCCTTAGCCAAGTATTAGCTAAATTAAGGGCCGATAATCTGATCAATCTTGAAGTTCCTAGGGAAGACTTAAAGCCTAGATATTACAATCCTGAGCTGAAGTGTGAATATCACATGGGGCAAATCGGGCATTCAACAGACAGATGCTGGAGGCTTAGGCATAAAATCCAAGATCTTATTGATGCAAAAGTCATCCAGTTGGATTTCGTTGAGACTCCAAACGTCTCTACTAACCCACTGCCAAACCATGGACCAGTCATCAATATGATCACCGCTGAAGTGCCGGATCAAGAAATCAATCTGGATGAGTTGCCAATCACCATAGAACAAGTAGCATGGAACCTTCGCCAGAAGGGTCATTTGCTCAATATGAATTTAAGAGACCGCACCAAAACCAGGCCTGCTATTTACAAGCTACTACAAGAAGGAACTATTAAAAAAGAAGAGATTCTGGAAATGTTGATCCCGAAACCAAGGAGATCGAGCACACAGGCTGAGTTATGGGAAAGGTATCAGGCTGGAGATCCAACCATTGGAACCCTGGGAAATGATGGAAAATACCAGTATTTAATAGATTACTGGTTTGAGCCCCGTGTCTATGCTGACGCTCCTCCAACTGGATGGGGTCCAGAATTTGAAGAGGAAGATAAGAAAGCAAAAGAAGACGAGTTTGTGGGTATGATCGAAGGTGGACCTAGATCCATCAAAATCGAAATAGGCAAAGGTAGTGAAGATGGATCAACTTCATCAAAGCCTAAGAACTATACCTTTCACATACCCCTTGCTGTGAATGAGTATAAAGCCGCTCCATTTGATTATAAGGCGGTAAATCATGCTTCAATGGCCATGGTTGGTGGCCTTACTCGCTCAGGAAGAGTTTATGATCGACCGGAAAGAATGCAACTGTGAATATGCCACAGCAGCAAAATGAAGAAGGAAGAAAGATGAAGAGAAGTCAGCATTGGCAAAACTGATGAAAGCAAGTGAATACAAGGTTGTCGAGCAGTTGGCCAAAATACCTGCCCAAATATCGCTCATGAGTCTGCTGATTAGCTCTAATGTACACCGTGAGGCTCTTTTCAAAGCCTTAGAAGAAGTGAAAGTTCCAGAAGGTGTATCAGAAGAAGCCTTGGGGCATATCATCAACTCAATCTTTGCAAATGAGCAAATCATTTTCTCATCTGAAGAACTGGGAGAGGAAGGATCAACATAACAAGGCCCTCTTCATCGTAGTCAAAAGCTGTGGAAAGATCGTCTCTCGAGTATTAGTTGACAATGGATCCTCTTTGAATGTGTGCCCCTTAGCCACTTTGAGCTTATTGGAAATTGAACCGTCAGACATCAAACCAAGCTCTATTGTGGTTCGTGCTTTTGATGGGTCAAAAAGAGATATAATAGGTGAAGTGGAGTTAGAAGTCATCATCGGGCCTCAAACTTTCATTATTCCTTTCCAAGTGATTGATATCCCCAGAACATTCAATCTGCTGTTGGGAAGACCATGGATCCATGCTGCCAGGCAATACCATCAAGCCTGCACCAGAAAGTTAAGTTCATAGCCAATGGTCAACTCATCACTGTTATGGGAGAACAGGATTATGCCATTTACAAGGAGACAGCTGTCCCTTACATTGGAAAAGAAGGAGAAGAAGACTTCGGGCTTCAAATGTTTGACGAAGTCTGTAAATGATGAGAAAGAAACTCAGGTGGGAACCTTTGGACTGGGTTATTCCCCCACTTGTGCTGAAGTGGAAATGAAAAACCAAATGAAGAAGGAAGCTCGACAAGGAAGTATGATCCAATCATCAAAATTCCTCACATCAGCCATTCCTTTCCAAAGCCACATCATATCCAGCAGCCAGATGATATCAAAGAAGATGCTTCATCCAAAGAAATGATCTTGAGAAATTGGTTCTCTGTGCCTTGCGCTAGTATTAAGTCTTTTAAGTAAGAATTTATCTAAGACTAGATTTGTGTTTCGTGTTTTTCAGTATTATGTGATGCTCAAATAAGTGTACTTAAACACCGTCCCAGTTTAATAAAATTTATTTCCTTTGTGTTTTCACATATTCTCATACATTCCTCATTCATATTCAACCAGATTCGACAATTGTGATGAAGTTCAGGGATATCTCGCGCGTATAATTAATGAAAATATCAATATCACCTCTAACTCTACTGGGTTAGATGTTGAAGATGATATTGATTATCAATTTAGAACACAAGAAATTTGGCAAAATTTTGAACAAGGAAGATTGAAATTCCCGAAACCATTGAAGTGATTAATTTGGGAACAAGTGAAAACCCTAGGAATCTGAGGATAGGGGGAAAATTGCCTGAGAGCACGGCACAAGATTTAACCAAGTTATTAGCCGAATACTTGGATGTTTTTGCATGGTCGTATAGCGATATGCCTGGTTTAGACCCATCCATTGTGGTTCACAAATTGCCAACAAAGGAGGATTTTAAACCTATAAAGCAAAAATTAAGGCGATTTAGGCCGGATTTACTCCTCCAAATCAAGGATGAAGTAAAAAGTTGCTTGAAGTAGGATTCATGAGGTTTCTGATTATTCGGATTGGGTATCAAATATAGTGCCAGTACTTAAGAAAAACGGGAAAGTAAGAATCTGTGTGGATTTCAGAGATCTAAACAAAGCCCCGAAAGATAATTTCCCGTTGCCTCACATCGATGTTTTAGTGGACAATACCGCTGGAAATCATCTATTTTCATTCATGGATGGATTTTCAGGGTATAATCAGATATTAATGGCCGAAGAAGATAAGGTCAAAACCACATTGTTACAGCCTGGGGAACTTTTTGTTACAAGGTCATGCCTTTCGGTCTCAAGAATGCCGGGGCAACTTATCAACGAGCAATGCTTGCTATACTTCATGATATGATGCACAAAGAGGTGGAAGTATATGTAGATGATATGATCGCCAAGACAAAGGAAGGAGATGATCATGTAGTGGTGTTAAGGAAGCTTTTTGAAAGATTAAGGAAGTTCCAGTTGAAATTGAATCCAGAAAAATGCACTTTCGGAGTGACATCTGGAAAATTATTAGGATTCATGGTTAGCCAAAAGGGGATAGAAATCGATCCTGATAAAGTCAAGGCGATTCAGGATTTGCCTCCACCAAAAACATTAAAGGAAATCAGAGGCCTCTTGGGAAGGTTGAATTACATTGCTCGATTCATATCACAGCTGACTGATAAGTGCCAACCGCTGTTTAAACTGCTAAAGAAGAATGCCCTAATTGAATGGAATGACGAATGTGAAAAAGCCTTTAATCGGATAAAGCAGTATCTGACGAATCCACCAGTACTGGTTACTCCAAAACCGGGGAAACCATTGTTCTTGTACTTGACAATTCTTCCTGAATCTATGGGTTGTGTTCGGGCAAAAAGATGAGGAAGGAAAAGAAAGAGCTGTTTACTACTTAAGCAAGAAATTCTCAAATGGAGAACAAAAGTATTCAGAGATAGAAAAACCTGCTGTGCATTAGTATGGGTTATGCACAGGCTTAGGCAGTATACGCTCTTCTACTCGATCGAGTTGATTACGAAGCATGATCCATTGCGATACTTGGCACGCAAACCGGCTTTAGTAGGTCGAATCTCGAAATGGCAGATGCTACTTTCTGAATTTGATATCATTTATGTGAATCAAAGTTCAGTCAAAGGACAAGTTTTAGCTGATCAACTCGCAGAAAGCCCGGTTGATGACGAAGAATTAAAGGAACAAGATCAGTTTCCAGATGAAGGCATCAGAATAACAGAAACAGAAGCCGAAAACAACAATTGGAAGTTGTATTTCGATGGAGCAGCCAACGTATAGGGTGTGGAATAGGGGCAGTCCTTATCTCACCAAAAGAAGAACAGTTCCCGGCATCAGCCAGATTAATGTTTCCTTACACAAATAATGTAGCGGAATACGAGGCATGCATCATGGGATTAGAAATGGCAATTCAAATGAATATCGAGGAGCTCGAAGTGTTTGGAGATTCATCACTTATCATTTTCCAAACTCGAGGCGAGTTCAAAACTAAGGATCCCAAGTTGATTCCTTATCATAATCACTTGGCTGAGTTAGCAGGAAGGTTCAAAGAAATTTCCTTCACTTATGTGCCGAGAACTCAGAATCATTTGCTGATGCATTGGCTACTCTGGCCTCTTTGATCCAATTCACTGAAGGAGTAAGAATACAACCTTTGCAAGTCCGAATAAGAAGTGAACCCGCATTCTGTGTATTGATCAATGAACCATGGTTTCAAGATATCAATTTCTTGCAAACAGGTAGTTATCCTGAGTGTGCTAAAAAAGGATCAATCATTGAGACGTCTGGCAAGTCATTTCTTGTTAAGTGGAGATACCTTATACAGAAGGTCATTGATACAACCCTGTTGAGATGTGTAGATGAAAAGAAGCTCAAAAATTAATGGAAGAAGTTCATGAGGGAGTATGTGGACCTCATATGAACGGATATATGCTAGCTAAAAAGATTATGAGGCTAGGATATTTCTGGTTAACCATGGAATCAGACTGTATCAAACATGTGAGATCTTGTCATCTATGTCAAATTTACGCAAACAAGATAAATGCTCCTCCGAAGGAATTACAGTCAATGTCAACACCATGGCCGTTCTCAATGTGGGGAATAGACGTAATCGGGCCAATATCGCCAAAAGCTTCAAATGGTCATCGATTCATACTAGTTGCAATCGATTACTTCACCAAGTGGGTTGAAGCTGCTTCATACGCCAGTGTGACAAAAGCCGTTGTGGTGCGATTCATCAAAAGAGATATCATTGCTCGATATGGAACTCCAGAAAGTATCATTACGATAATGGTACAAATTTGAACAACAATGCAATGACTGATTTATGTCAGCAATTCAAGATTAAACACCGGAATTCCACTCCATATCGCCCACAGATGAATGGAGCAGTAGAAGCCGCCAACAAAAACATCAAGAGAATCATTGAGAAGATGACGATTGCATACAAGGATTGGCATGAAATGCTCCCATTAGCATTAATGGCATATCGAACCTCTGTAAGAGTGTCAACTGGGGCAACGCCCTATTCCCTGGTATATGGAACTGAAGCTGTTTTACCAGTAGAAGTTGAGATTCCTTCGCTCCGAGTATTGGCTGAAACAGAGCTCGAAGAAGCTGAATGGGTTAGACAAAGGGTTGAACAGTTAAATCTTTTAGATGAAAAAAGATTAACCGCCATGTGTCATGGGCAATTATATCAACAAAGGATGGCTAGAGCATTTAACAAGAAGGTTAAGCCAAGAAATTTCCAAGAAGGTGATTTGGTTTGAGAAAAATGCTGCCAAATGTGCAAGATTCCAGAGGAAAGTTCACACCAAATTATGAAGGACCATATATAGTGAAGAAGGTCTTATCGGGAGGAGCATTAATCCTTTCCCAAATGGATGGACCCAATTTAAAGGATCCTGTGAACTCAGATGCTGTAAAGTTGTATTATCCTTGATCAATAAAACTTGTCATTTCAAGTGATCAATTGATTTTATTTTAATTAATTATAAGCAAAGTTGATATTCCTGAAATTCTCTGAAGTCGAATCAAAGCCTGAAATTCTTTGAAGTTGAATCAAAGCCTAACCCACAAAATTCTTCTGAACAAATTTCCAATCAAACACCATTTGAATCATCAGAAAAAGAAATTTGAGCATCTTATAATACTGAATGAATGCGTTTATACAGTTTGGTCTATTGATTGTTCTTTTTTAAAAGAAAATATTATGGCAAGAATAACTAATTTTGATAGAAAATTGAAGCATCCTTTTTTAAAAAAAAAAAAAGGAGAGGAAAAAAAAAGAAAAAAAAAAGAAAGAAAAAAAAAGGAAAAAAAAGAAAAGAAACAAAAAAAAAAAAGAAAAAAAAAAGAGAAAGAAAGAAAAAGAAAAAGAAAAAACAAACCCCCAGTGGATGAAAAATCACAAATAGTCTAGCACTACCCAAACTCAAAATCCATCCTTTCGAGATGGTGACCCAAAATCCATCCTTTAGAGATGGTAACCCAAATTCATCCTTTCAAGATGGTGACAAAATTTAGAAATTCATTCACTCAAGATAGTGATCAAGACAGAGTTCAGAAATTCATTCACTCAAGATAGTGATCAAGACAAGATCCAGAAATTCATTCACTCAAGATGGTGATGAAGACAAAATTCAGAAATTCATTCGCTCAAGATAGTGATCAAGACAGAGTTTAGAAATTCATTCACTAGAAGAATATGATCAAGACAGAAGTTAGAAATCCATCCATTCCAGATGGAAACCAAAGCCCATTGGTCCGGCAAATGACCAAAGCCCATTGGTCCGGCAAATGACCAAACCAAAGCCCATTGGTCCGGCAAATGACCAAACCAAAGCCCATTGGTCCGGCAAATGACCAAAGCCCATTGGTCCGGCAAATGACCAAAGCCCATTGGTCCGGTAAAAGACCAAACCAAAGCCCATTGGTCCGGCAAATGACCAAAGCCCATTGGTCCGGCAAATGACTAAAGCCCATTAGTCCGGCAAATGACCAAACCAAAGCCCATTGGTCCGGCAAATGACCTAACCGAATCTCAAAGTCTAAAGGAGAAGCTAAGCAAAAATTGGTTATCTTTTTGTCTTTGTGGCAAAAGTTTTGTTCAAACTTTACCACAAAGAGGGGCAGCTGTAGACACCCAATTTTTGCCCAATTAATTAAGGCTTAAAATTTAATTAAATTCATTTTTCCGAAAGCCTTAAGTATTGATGAAATTGGCTAAGTGATCAAGGCATAGGCCAAATGGCCTGTTGGTTAAACACATTGACCCAAACACACATTCAAGCTCAAGGACACAAGTTCAAACCCTAGCAAAGGCAAATTTTTGCCTTTTTTTTTCATTTTTGTCTTTTCATTTTCCTCAAATGTGACTTTTGTTTTACTTTGCATCAGTTTTTAACTGACAAAGCAACATTGATTATCAAAATTGATGATGAAATTGCAAAGTGGTTATGGAATATGAAAGATTAGTGCAAAAACAACCCAAAAGTTACAAAATTCAATGTATAAAGCATTCAATTGCACATGAATGAGGAGTTACAAAATTGATTGGATGAATCTGACATGAAATATCAAAACAATCATCAATTCATCAGTTTCAAACAATTTAATCAAGGATTTTCGAATTAAATTCGTGGAAAAACAAAGGGGCAAAAATCCATTCATTTTCGAAACTGTTCGAAACTGAAAATTGAGCTTGCAACCTATAAATAGGAGGTCCTAGGAGCAAAAGGCACAAGTCAATTTGAAGAAAACACATACACAACCATATCAATTCGAAACTTTCGAATTTAGGACAGAAAATTCGAATTTTTCAAATTCGAAGTGATTGAATCGAATTTGATTGAAATTGAGTGTTTTAACAATGTTAGAAACTTGATTTGGATGGTTTAGTGTGCTTAGATTTGTTCGAATTGATCGGATTTCTCTCTGAAAATTTTTTTTATTTTGTTCTTCAACGCCGCCGTACAACCACCACCGGAGCTGCCCCTTGCCGCCATTCTGAGTGAATGCCACCACCACCAAAGGACGCGCCGTCGCAGCAGGAGTCGGGCCGACAAGCTTCCAGCCGCCGAGGACCACCGGAGCCGCCGGAACCCGCCCCGAAAAGTCGCGTCATCGTCTTCTTCACCCGCCGGAGCTCCGAGATCCGACCCGAAGATCCGAATCCAACCCGGTCGGTCATCGGTCAACGGTCAACTCTGATCAGACGGTCCAGATTTCATTAGGCAGATCAGACGGTCCAGATTTCATCAAGCAGATCAGCGGCTCAGATTTCACCAAGCGATCAGACGGCCCAGATTTCACCAAGCGATCAGTCGGCCCAGATTTCACCAAGCGATCAGACGGCCCAGATTTCACCAAGCGATCAGATGGCCCATATTTCATCAAGCGATCAGACGATCCAGATCGGTCAGCGAGATCGACGCTCCAGATCTCGTCCTCTTCATCCGACGGTCCAGGTTAATCCGCATTATTTTATTAATAGTTTATTATATAATTAATTTCAGAAAATAATAAAAAATAGCAAAAAATAGTAAAAATTTTATAAAAATTCATAAAAAATTCAAAAAAACAGAAAAACAGAAAAATCCAGAAAAATCAAAATATTTATTTTTTATATAAATTTATTTTTTTTGATATTTTTGATATTTTTCGAATATTTTTAATGTGTATTTATACACAAATTGCCTTAAAATACATATTTAATGCATGAAAAATATTTTTAATACATTTTAAATTATTCTGGATATGTTGTGAAATGTGATGATTTCTTTAAAAAAAATATAATAAAAAAATAATAAAAATATAAAAAAAAATAATGATAAAAATAGATAAAAATGAAAAAATTGGATTTTCCAAACCAAAATTTTTTAGATAAAAAAAATAAAATAATAAAAAATGATTTTTGGACTTAGAAAAATTATATTTTCATAAAATAAAAAAAACAATTGATTAGATCATAGGATTATCAAAAATGATTTTCATAAAAATACAAAATTTAATGAACTTAAAGTGAAAAGAGTTCAAAAATATAAAATTGATCAACAAATTAAGTTCTTTTTTTAAAAGAACTACGTTTTGTCTGATCTCGATTAGCGAGTACGTAGGCACCTGCGGGGCGACATAAAAAATGAAAAAAAATGTTTTGTTTTTAATATTGTGAATAATTAAGTTTTTTTTGTAAAAAAAAAAATGAAATCTATTTGTTGGTATTGATATTCAAAAAAAAATAAGAAAAAAAAACAAAAAAGGAAATGAAAAAATAAAAAATAAAAATGAATGATTTGATTCGTAAATATTTGTACTATATTGTTTTACTTAAGTTTTTTGAGCATGAAAAGGAAAAATTAGAAATTTAAAATTCCAAAAGTGGTAACCGATTTGGTTTTAATAGGTTAGCCACCGAATCCATTATATCTGGTTTTAAAAGTTGATTTTTTTAAATCAAATTTTCGCAGATTAGTAGCTAAGTTAGGATCAACCAACCCATTGATCCTAGCTTTTTTTTTCCCGATTTATATCGGGTGGCGACTCTAATTTTTTTTAAAATTTCTTTTAACCCCTAGTCGAGGATTCATGTTAAATGGGTTCGGGTTTAATATGAATCGGGTTAGGAGAAATGAACCAGATTAAGAATAGTGGAAAAAAATCCAGGCTCGATAGCAAGCCTTACACCCGACGTTTAAACTCATGGGAAGACTAAGGTTGTCTTACTTGAGATTAAATGTAGAGTGTGGCGGACTGTCACGTGTAGGGCACACTTTGGGGCGTGACAATATCCCATAGCATATCGATTTTACCTTTTCCTCACATCTAGTTCTCTATTCTACAAGCACATGTGCGAATAAATAAGCGTAAAGGAAACTCACTCGTCCATAGCGATCTAGGAGTCGAAGTAATCCTCGGAGAAGACAAGATCATGATCCTCGACACCTAAACAAAAGAAATACCTAACATGAGTATTTTCATCCAAGATCTATTCAAATTCTATACTTCTATCTTAGAGAATTCGTAAAAATCGTATGAAATGGAGATTCCAATTTAAAATGGCCATAACTTGCTCATTTTAACTCGGAATTTCACATATTATATACCGATTTCTACCTACTCGAAAAGATCTATCTATTTCTAATATTATTTTTCTTAAAAGAAGTTATTTGGGTCTCGGAATAGTAATGTACAGATTTGATACGAATTTCCAAAAATAGAGTTTTCAAACTTTCTTTATTCAAGAACTTTTGCACAAAATTATAGATATATTGCATGTTTGAAAAATCCCTTGAATATACATATATATATACTCAAACCATATGCATGAATTTAATGGTGTTGTCGCAATAATGATCTCGTAAAACGATATGTCTTGAAGGTGAAATAAGCTTACGACTTGTAAAGAAATTAGTTTTGTTAAGAAAATTTCTTATTTTACTATAAGTGAGCATCTCCTTCTTTTAACTCCTTTTCTTAAATAAAAGTAATTTTAATCTTTTTAAATTCCTACTACTTTATTTCTAATGTTTTGGAAAACATAGCTTTTCTAAATACTTCATGGGTATATGTTCTATAGCTTTTCTAAAGTTAGATCCACTTTAAAAGAAATGATCTTATAAGTTAATTTTGAAAAACTTATCTAGACTTGAGTGTTGGTGGAAAACTTCGACAATTGAATTTAAGAAATCCTTTGTTTAGGTTTTAAGAAACTTTCTTATTTGTTTGAAAAGAGAATTTATGATAACTTTACTTTATGTATTTCTTGATAAAATCACTTGAGCTAAACTTGTCTAGCTTTAGAAAAATATTTGTTAAGACAAAACTTTAAGTCTTTATGGAAAAATAATTTCTTATGTGATAAAATTTATTTTTTAAAGAGAGTTCTTATTTTTATTACTAAAGGAAGCTTATTTTCATTATGGTTGAGACAATATCACATATTCATGCATGAATGAGAATAAAATAAAAACAACATAATAAGATAAAATATATAAGAGCATAAAAGTAAAGTCAAGTATTGGGAACCTTAGCTTCATCAAGGTATCCCGGGACTAAGAATAGACTAGTCCTCAAAAGAAAAGAAAAGCAAAGAAAGAAAATTGTTTTGACTTGATATGGACAAGTCTAAGACTAGAAAGACTAGTCTTAATAACAACATGAAATAAATAAATTGCATAACTTGAAAGTAAATAAATAACAAATGAGCTTATATGCTCTAAATAAATATATATACATAATATACATGATACTTATATAAGTTAGGTTAGAAACAATATCAACATAATAGTAACATAAAGAAAATAGGAACATAAACATGAACAAAAACAAAACATGAATAAATTGTTGCTTCTTTAACTCAATGAGTCTAAGAAACATACACTAAACTCCTGCTAAGTCATATGAACATGATGAGTAAATAAGAGAAGTTTTTACCTAACGTTTATGTGTTGGTTGAAGAAGTAAAGAATGGGTTGTAGTATTATGTGGGAATGGGTTTTCTAAAGAAAAGAGAGAACTTGAGAGAGATGTTGGGAGAGAGATTTTTTTGGAGTGATTTTGGTAGAGTTTTAGTATGAATTTTGTTATGTGAAAGAATGGAAGAGGAAGGGGGTATTTATAGATTTTTGGAATGGAATTTTGTGTGATTAAAATTAAATGAAATTGAAATGAAATTAGATGGAAGAGGACAAGGGGGGCACCGGTTTTGAGTATATAGGGAGAGAAAATTGATTTATTTTGTTTGTTTTGTATTAAAAGAAGTAATGTGTAAGGTATGATGTGATTAAAGTTGTATGGGGAAGGTAAATTATAAGGTATAGGTATGGTAGAGTATAAGAATAGAGTGTAAGAAAAAGTAGAGATAGATGAATAGTAATGAATAGTAAAAAAGTACTATGAATAGTAAACTAGATAATTAAAATACCGATAGTAACGAAAATATGCGTAATTAAACTATATCTGATATTTTTAATTATCGAAAAATTCTAGAACTGATATTTTTGAAATCCTTGTATTTTTATGAATCTATTGGTGTTGTCGGAAAATTTTTACTATCCGGTGCTCTGGGGCACAGTTTTTGAAAATTGATCCCGATCGGATTCGAAAGACACTAAAAAAATTCGAATATGATATTTTTAGGCTTTCCTATATTATTACGAACCATAATCAACAATTATTTCAATTTCGTTTTCTAGGGTTTAAGAACACGGGATTGTCGGATCTAGATTCACTAGACTAGGTTAACTTTAGGTTTTCGTTTCAACTTCCGGTTCTTGGGTTTGCTAATATTATCGAAAAATCTAGGAGCTTACAAGTTTTATGTGTTAAATGGATTCCTTAGGTAATAGGTATCTTAAAGTCTTATGTTTTAATGCATTAAACAAGTTATTCCTAAAGAAATCATTCAAAAAATTTAATTTCAAGAAATTCGGATTTTTGAATAAATCCTACTTGAAAACATATTTGCAAAGTGAAAAATGCAAATTTTTATGTGGAAATGAAGGCTTGGGTACTAGGTATAATGAAGACTCAATTTAGATAAGGATAAATTGATTTTTTAAAGGAAATAACTTCAAAACAAATGAGATAGTCAATGTTAGGAAACTAGTTTTCATGGAAGTATAAAGTTATAGAGTTTCACAAATAAGAAGTTTCTTAATTTTCCTTTTTGTAAATAATATCAAAATCATGCATGCATCAAGTTCAAATCATATCATTCATGATGGGAAATCATCGATATTGCATGTGTAGTTAAGCTATATGCTAAAAACAACACAAGCCTCCACAAAACTATTTTTTTGGAATTGAAGTTTTCAAACGACCAGAACTGATCCCTCTATTTTGTGACCTAAATATTTTTGAAACTTGAAAATAATATTAGGAATGGATATATCTTTCAAAGTAGATATAAATCGATATATTATATGCTTAATTCCGAGTTAAAATGAGTTAGATATGATCATTTTAAGTTAAGACTTTATCTTATGCGGAAATTGACGAACTTTGTAGCTAGAATTGTTAAGTTATTAGAACCTTATAAGAAATACTCATTTCGAGTATTCCTTGTACTTAGGTGAATTGGAGGATGGATTTCCACTCCTTGAGGACTACTACGATTAGTGGATTTCTCTCCATGGCTGTGTGAGTTCATTTCTTAAATTGTTGTGCTCATGTTTGTGCTTGTAATTGTAGTGGCATTAGAAATAAGGAAAGATAAAATTATGATGATTTGTGATCTAATTTTTTTGGTTGAATGAATGATAAGTATATCGAGACGAGACTTGTTGAAAAATCCTTGTATGAGCTAGTATAGACTTGGATTGTTTGAAATTTTCTATGATCACACTTAATCTGCTTAATTAATATGCCACGATTATATTAATAAATATACAAGCATATCACGTAGTGAGTCACATTGCATAAGTTATTATACCTTTGTGGGAAGAAGGCATAATAATTTGGGCAATGAGGGGCCTGTAAACTCGATTGTTGGCATATGGGCTGAAATTGAAAATGTGCGTGGGTGGGCACCTATATCAACTACAGTAAAAATTTAAAATGTGGTGAATGGGCACCTATATCAACCATAATAAGAAGTGAGAAGTATTTAAATGATGGTCGTATGGGCCTGAAACACCTAACCCCGAATGGAGGGCGTAAACCCATTCAACATAAGATTTCCGGATGGTCTTATGTATTGTATGCTCATGTGCTTGTGCATTTCATATGGCTGCTAATAACTTGTTTATTATATATACCGTTGTTGAGTATTAATTATTTGGAAATGAATCTCACTAAGCCTGTAGCTTACACCCCGATAGTTTTGTTGTGGTGTTCTTATTTTTTGTTGTTTCGAGACAACACATTTCACAGGGTTACTTTTGGATAAAGGAGGTTTGAAGAAGTCGGGACCTAGCTAGATGCGTGGACTTCTAGAAAAATCTCTTTAACATAAACCCTAATGATTGTAATATGGTTTTAGACTGGATAGACTTCCATTATTATTTTGGCGGGGGTATGCCCCCTGACTTTTGTAAGGACTTAACTTATTTATCTCGTTGTGATTTTTATTCTTAGTGCTAATGTATGCCTTCTTTATACTATTATATTCAAAGTGTGATTCTAAAAGTTGTGCAAGTACACCTTACACCCGATATGTAAACTTATGAGATGACTAAGGTTGTCATACTTAGGTTTAAAAATCGAGTGTGATGGACTGTCACGTTTTGGGTACCCTTTGGGGTGACAGTTTAAGTTGGTATCAGAGCATGGTTAAGAGTCTATAATCATAACTACAACTAAATAGCCTTAAAGAAGGATAAAAAGAAAAGATAGCATAGAATTAAAAAGAAAGACTTAGATAGGATGATGACTAGGGTACGAGTTTTAGAATCCTATTTCCTATCTCTTGTGGATAGTAACCACTAGGAAGCAATCGGCTTAGCATTATGAAACATCCATAGGCGACCCAATAAGACTCAAATAGAATATTGCTTAGGTGGTCTTGATTGTTTTCATAATCGCGTTTTTATTATTAAATGTTGGTTGTTTTGTTGTTGCATAAAACACTAGATTATACTTGAATATTGCATGTGAGGATTTTTGCATGTGCTATTTGAATTTCTATAAAGTTATGATTATGTTATGTGATTTCAAGATTTTATTACTTAAATTCCTGATTTCTGCTTTCTCGTTAAAAGCATAAATATTGAGAAGATTACTTATCTAGACATAATAAAATTTGAAACAGCCGTGGTAGGAGAAGGAGACGTCAGGAGGAAAGTGCCTCCAACCAACCCAATATGGAAGAAGGGCAACAAGCTGCCCCGCCTCCAAACCCTCCCGCCGATGCTACTCAAGTAGCCTTGCAAGCCATGCTTGGACAGATGGCACAAATGACTCAAGTGCTTGAACCACTTCGGCAAACTCTACCAACACAGGCCCTAGCTCCAGCTCTGCCTCCATCGGCACCGCAAGCTTCTGTAGGGATGCCGGCACAAGAAAGCGCGCATTCTCATACTGCGCCCTTGCCTCCTCCACCCCCAATGAGACCATATAAGAGCTCCCTACCTGAGTTCATCAAAAGTAACAGGTACTTTGAAGGAGTTTTTGGAAAACCGGATGAGGTCGAAGATTGGTTAGCTCAGATAAAGCGATCTTTCAATGCATTTGAGGTGCCGCACGGCCTGAGAATTGACTACGGCACTTACATGCTCCGGCTCAACGCACGAGTTTGGTGGGACTCCAAGCAAAGAGAACTCATGCCACCAATTACTTAGGAAAGGTTCCGCCATGAGTTTTTGGAAATCTACTTCCCCGGTGGTCTCCGGGTGCAGTTTAGTGCAAATTTTCTGCACATTGCTCAAAAAGGCCGAACGGTAGAGCAATATGAAACTGAATTTAGTAGGTTACTACAATACGCTCCAAATTCTTACAAGTATAGTGAAGAGCTGAAAAGACAAGTTTTCTTGAATGGTTTGGATGAGGAGTTGAGGATGAGGCTGGAGAAATTCGATATTAAATCATTTAGAGAACTAGTAGAAAGAGCTCGGATAGTGGAAGGTGCTAAGAAGAGAAAGGGCAAGAGTGCAGAAAGGACCCCTTCGGTATTATGAAGGAAATTTTATGGGGGATTGAGATCTGGATTCTCTCAAAGGAAGTTCAAGCTGTCTTTTGGCTTTAAGAGTAACACTAGTGGGGGACAGCCTACCCCTAAAAGTGTTAGTTGCTGGAAATGTAAAGGGGAGCACTACCCCAAGAGATGCGCATAGTTGAGGGATAAGTGTTATTTCTATGGCGAACCATCTCATAAGATTACTGATTGCCCAAGGAAGGCTACCACTATATGTTTTGTTTGCAAGCAAATGGGTTACTTTGCCAATGAGTGCCCACAAAGGAAGGATGCCCTAGCTAGATCTTTTGGAGGATCGGCAGTGGCAAGACCCAAGAATGGGATCGGTGGAAATAATGGTAGCCGCTCTGCGTCAGTGATGCATGTGATGAGGATCTATAACCTCGAAGGACGGTGGCTATGTGAGGAGATGGGAGATGAAGATTGCAGATTGGCTACTCTCGAAGAGGATAGTAGTCCGGACTTCGGCCTTGTTACAGGTACATCTCCTACTTTTTGCTCTTGTTTATCTATCGTTTTTAAGATTGTTAAGACTCAAGTATTAATGAAAGAAAAACAATGCTCAGTTAAATCAAGGAAGTTAGGCTAGTGAGTTAGAATGGTATGAAGTTAGTAATTAGTAAGTGTTGGACGCAGGACACATATGGGTAGCTAAAATAACTGCTTATGCCTTGTTTGACACGGGAGCCACACACTCGTTTATTGCCACCAGATTGGCTTGACAAGTTGGTTTACCAATAGTCACCGTTGCCTCTAGCTTTCGTGTTAAAACTCCTATTGGAAGCATTGTGACAACGAATGAGATGTTAAAGGATTGTCCAATGGAGATTCATGGGCATGGTACAAGGTGTGATTTAATAGTGATGGAGATGAGTAGGTATGAGGTGATTTTGGGAATGAGTTGGCTAGCCGTTGCTTAAGCCGTTGTGGACTGTCGAAAAAGAAAGTGAATTTTAAGGATGATAATGGATTGGATGTTAAGTTCACGAGTGAGACCGTATCTTCAAGAGGAACAGCCTTAGGCTCATTTGAGTTGATCATGGATGGCGAGGTTGAAAGTGAAAGTGGAAGTTTCCTTAATGCAATAGAAAAAGAGGAAGGATTACCTAAGATTGAGGATATAACAGTTGTCAAGGAATTTTCTGATGTCTTTCCGGACGAGTGCTAAGAGAGAAATTGATTTTGAGATTGACTTGGTGCCGAACACTGAGCCGATATCCAAAGCGCCTTACCGTATGGCCCATGTTGAGTTAAAAGAATTACAAAAGCAATTGCAAGAACTCTTGGACCAAGGATTCATAAGACCAAGTGTGTCACCATGGGGTGTACCTATGCTATTTGTTAAGAAAAAGGATGGGTCAATGAGGCTATGTGTGGATTATTGGGAATTGAATAAAGTTACCATCAAGAATAAGTATCCACTTCCAAGGATTGGTGACCTTTTTGATCAGTTACAAGGAGTAAGTGTATTTTCACGGATTGACCTACAATTAGGGTATCACCAGTTAAGAGTCAGACCAGATGATGTACCAAAAACTACTTTTAGGACTCGTTATGGACACTATGAGTTTCTAGTGATGTCCTTCGGGTTAACAAATGCTCCTGCTGCTTTTATGGACTTGATGAATCAGGTATATAAATCTTTGTTGGATAAGTGTGTTTATTGATGATATTTTGATTTACTCGAAGACGAGGGAGCAACACAAAGAGCACCTTCGTATAGCATTACAAATCCTAAGAGAACATAAATTGTATGCTAAGTTTTCCAAGTGTGACTTCTGGTTAGACAAGATCTTGTTTTTGGGACACGTTGTGTCAGGTGAGGGTATATCTGTAGATCCCGAGAAGATTAAGTCTGTGGTGGAATGGAAGCCACCTAAGACCGTGACTGAAGTAAGAAGCTTTTTGGGTTTAGTGGGATATTACAGGAAATTCATCCAGGACTTTTCCAAGATAGTCGAGCCATTAACTCAGTTAACGCAAAAGAATGAAAAGTTTGTTTGGACAGAAAAATGGGATCAAAGCTTTCAAGAATTGAAACAACGACTTGTTTTTGCTCCGATTTTGGTTTTGCCAAACCTCGAGAAACCCTACACGGTACACAGTGATGCATCGAGAAATGGTCTCGGATGTGTTCTTATGCAAGAAGGAAAGGTGATTGCATATGCATCAAGGCAGTTAAGGCCACATGAGCAAAATTATCCCACACATGATTTGGAGTTAGCCACGGTTGTCTTTGCTTTGAAAATATGGAGACATTACCTTTATGGACAAAGGTATGAGATCTACACCGATCATAAAGGTCTTAAGTATTTGTTCACCCAAAAAGAATTGAACATGAGGCAACGAAGATGGCTAGAGTTAATTAAGGATTACGATTTGGGAATTAATTACTGCCCAGGAAAGGTAAACGCTGTTGCCGATGCCCTAAGTCGTAAGAATCATGAGAAGTTGCAACTCTTTTGACTGATCAGAAAGAATTGATAAAAGAATTTGAGAAGTTAAGCACTGAATTTGTTGGGCAAGACTTGGAGATGGAAATAGCAAGTTTGGTGTTGGAACCAACTTTAGTAGAAAGGATTAAAGAGGCCCAACATTATGATGAAGTGATTCAAGGGATAAAGAAGGATGTTCAGAAGGGGAAGTATATTGATTTTACAATAGATGAAGATAACGTGATAAGGATGAAAGGACGATTATGTGTACCCGATGATGAAGAAATGAGGAACCAAGATGTACCAAGACTTTAAAGGACATTATTGGTGGAATGGAATGAAACAGGATGTGGCAGATTTTGTGGTTAAGTGCCCAACATGCCAACAAGTGAAGGTAGAACATCAAAGGCCAGGTGGATTGTTAAAACCTTTGCCTATACCAGAATGGAAATGGGACTAGATTTCCATGGATTTTGTTTATGGTTTACCGAGGACACCATCAGGTCATGATGCCATATGGGTTGTGGTGGATCGATTAACTAAGTCAGCTCATTTCTTGCCAATAAGTATGACTTTCTCCATGGATAAATTGGCGAGACTTTACATGAAGGAAATTGTTCGCTTACATGGAATACCAGCTAGGATTGTGTCAGATCGAGACCCAAGGTTTGTGTCTAAGTTCTGGGTGAGCTTGCAGAGGTGTATGGGAATAAAGTTACATTTTAGTACAGCTTATCATCCGCAGACCGATGGACAGTCCGGAAGAACAATTCAGACTTTGGAAGATATGCTTCGGGCATGTGTGCTGGAGTTCAAAGGAAGTTGGGAAGTTCACTTACCTTTGGTTGAGTTCGCTTACAACAATAGCTACCACTCGACCATCAAGATGCCGCCTTATGAGGCCTTATATGGACGTAAGTGTAGATCTCCGTTGTTTTGGGATGATGTGGAGAAGATGGTTCTTGGACCCGACCTCGTGTAAGATGCTGCCGAAAAGGTTTAGATAATCCAACAACGGATGAAGGAAGCCCAAGATAGATAAAAGAGTTAGGCATATTTAAAAAGAAGAATTCTTGAGTTTCAAGTGGGAGATCATGTGTATTTAAAGATAAACCCTATCAAAAGTATTCACCAACTCTGCTCACAAGGAAAGTTGAGCCCCCAGTATATTGGTCCCTTTGAAGTGTTGGAACGGGTGGGAGAGTTAGCGTATCACCTTGCTTTGCCACCAAATCTTTCGAGAGTGCACAATGTTTTTCACGTCTCGGTTTTTCGCAAATATGTAGTCGACCCGAATCAGATCATAGAATTGGAACCGGTGTTACTAAAGGAGAACCTCACTTATGAGGAGCACCCGGTGCAGATCTTGGATAAAAAGGTATAAAGATTAAGCAATAAGGAAATTAAGTATGTAAAGGTCCTCTGGAGGAATCATACACACGAGGAAGCAACTTGGGAAGTAGAAAATGAGATGCGCCAGAAGTATCCAAACCTTTTGAAGAATCGGGTAAGCCATTCAAGTTTTGAGGAAAAAATTTTATTTAAGGTGGGTAGGTTGTAAACCCCGGTATTCTTAGTAACCGAGTAAAACCCATAAATCGGAAATCAAAACCCTAAATAGGATTAGTACAAGCAACCTAGGAACCCTAATTCCGGCTTATCTTCGATTTCTATATAAAAAAACCTCTATAAGATAAATTAATGTAGATTATTGTTTTATAGTATATTTCAAACCATACAAAATTTTGATTTCGAAGAATTTTCTATTCCGGGCTTTCTCGAGCTCCATTACGGAAAAGCGAGCCCCGGAACTGGAAACTTAGAAAAATATTTTGGAATACTCGTTAGAATCGAAATTTTATAAGCATTTCAAAAATATATATTTTATAATTTTTCAGGCTATAAAAATTACAGTTATAGCTTTTTCCCGTATTTTTGTTACTACCGGTAAAGTAGATGTCTTATCTACTATTTATTACTATTCACAAGTACAACCAACTACACACATACCCATACCCTAGTTTTACATCCTTACAACCACTCAATTATATTTTCTTTTCCAAGAATTTTTGTCTCGTAACAAATTATTACATTTATTACATTTTATTACATAAATTAGAATTTCAAATAAAATCAAATATCTCTCTCTCTCACTCCCTACTTGGCCGGCGCACCATCCTTCCAATTTGGCTCCAAAATGTTTTGTTTTATTTTTTTTTACACGCATAAACCCTAATTTCAGTTAATATAAATAGCCTTTTAATTTTCTCTCTCTTTCATTTTCATTTTCAATTGCTCAAAGCTTACAAATCCTCTCTTTTCTTCTCTCTTTGCCGTGACTCCACTCCCCACACACACACTCACACAAGCTTCATTTTTCTTCTCCATTTCTCATCTATTTCAAGCTTTAGGTGATGATTCCTAAGCCTTACTACCATTTAATCTTGTAATGGCAAGATTATTCATGAGTGTTTTCACTCAAAGTCCTCATGAGCTCTTGCTAGGGACAAGAAAATGCTACTACATGAATATCAAGCCATCACAAGAGTAGATCTTGCGTTTGATTAAGTATTTGTGGAGATATTTTCATGTTCATGCATGTAGAAGTGGAGTAAAGTTGAGATCTAGCATAAAAATTTCATGTTCATGCTTTTAAACTTCATTTCATGCATCATAAGTAATAGATCTAGCTTTTAGATTGTTATGCCATGCTTGACATTTATGATCTTATGGATGATTTATGTTTTCATGCATTCATACTCATGAAGGCTTTGTTTTAGGTGTATAGATGTGGTAGTTGGTAGATCCTTAAGTAAATAAAGCAAGGAACTTGAAAAGGAAAAGTTTTTGTTTGAAATACTCAAAGTCAAATTCGTATGATTTCAAGACCCTATTTTAAAAACCGTTTATCAATTTTAAAACTCATGTTTTATGTGAAAAATGAAGGGTATAAGTAATAGGTATCATTAAGTAGTGATATTTATGAGTTGAAATGAGTTTTAATGAGATTAATGCATAAAACAAGAAGTGGAATCTAGGTGGAAAGTTTTGAGTTAGTACTCAACATGTGAAATTCGTAATTTTGAATATAGGTCATAAGAACACCTATCATCCAAGTTCAAAATAGAAGTTTTTTGTTTAAATGGATTCCTTAGGTAATAGGTATCTTAAAGTATTAAGTTTTAATGCATTAAACAAGTTTTTCCCAAAGGAATCATTCAAAAATTTTAATTTCAAGAAATTCGGATTTTTGGATAAATCCTTCTTGAAAACATTTTGCAAAGTGAAAAATGCAAATTTTATGTGAAAATGAAGGCTTGGTACTAGGTATAGAAGACTCATTTAGATAAGGATAAATTGATTTTTTTAAGGAAATAACTTCAAAACAAATGAGATAGTCAAAGTTAGGAAACTAGTTTCATGGAAGTGTAAAGTTATGAGTTTCACAATAACAAGTTTCTTAATTTCCTTTTTGTAATAATGTCAAAATCATGCATGCATCAAGTTCATATCATATCATTCATGATGGGAAATCATCGATATGCATTGTAGTTAAGCTAAATGTAGAAAACACAAGCCTCCACAAAACCTATTTTTTTGGAATTGAATTTTCAAATGACCAAAACTAATCCCTCTATTTTGTGGTACTAATATTTCGAAACTGAAAATAATAATAGGGATGGATAGATCTTCAAAGTATATAGAAATCGATATATTATATCTTAATACGAGTTAAAATGAGTTAGATATGTCTTTAAGTTAGGACTTTATCTTGCGAAATTGATGAACTTTGTAGCTAGAATTGTTAAGTTATTAGAATCTTAAAAAATAGAAATACTCATTTTGGATATTCCTTGTTGTCACGCCCCGAAGGGTACCCAAACATGGCAGTCCACCGTAATAATAATAAAGCCTAAGATGACCACCTTAGTCACCGAAGGCTTCCATACTATGTACAAGGCTCTAACACATAAAAAAAACACATTGGAGAGATACATTTTATATTGGTACACTTGATAACAATGTAAAGAAATACAATTTACTATACTTTAGATGCAAATCACTATACTTCAAAATACAAATCATTAAACTTCAATTACATTTATCCCCAGACTTCCCTACGTAAACTATTACAAGACAAATCATAAAACTAGCTGATAACTTCAAACATTCTTATTCTTTGCCGAAATTCCGAAGTCATACTCGGCTCCAGCCATCACGGTCCCCACTTAGCACTCTTGAGATAACCTATTCATTTAAACAAATATTGGGGTATAAGCTACACTAGCTTAGTGGGAATTCATTTAATTCCATACCATAACAATCAAGTTATAATCAATCATATCTATGCATGAACAAACACGTGAGCAAGCAATTATGCATGGGTATCCAGAACCCACACACAGAACGGATTTACGCCCTCCGTATCTCGGGTTAGGAATGGTATTGAGTCTACACGACCACATCTAGTCCCCAAGCCCCCGCTCTTAGCACTTGACTCGACTAGCTCATCCAAGGAATACATCCACATACGCCTTAATAGACCCCTGAATGAGCTCTGGCACCGGGCTCATTATCCAAACAAGGCATCGACGGACCATACCGATTGACCTCGTAGGTAGCATGCACCAATGCAATATGTCCGATGCGATGCATTATCAAATTTAATTTGCTTAGGTCAAAATATTCATACACTCTTTAGAGTGACCAATCAATATCACACACATAACAGAAATAATATGAACAGTGCAGTTATACCAATCGAATCGTGGTTTCGATATGCTTTATTAATTCTTTAGCATACATTCATCACACACTCATCATATATCCATCCCCATTCATATCGATTTTTATCTTGTTCCTATAATTCAATGCGACTAACTACAAGCACAAACAAGTAACAAAATAAGGAGAAAACTCACTCGCCATTGATCACCGTCTCTAGTAATAATAATTCGGTGGTAGGGAATTGTCGATTTCGGGATCTCCTAAAAAGGAAGAAATACTCTAATAAGTATTTCAAATCAAACTAATCCAAACGATTTCATACGAACTATCAATTCGTAATTCTCGTCTTAAGCGGAATTCCAATTTAAAACGGCCATAACTTGGTCATTTAACTCGGAATCTCGCAAATTAATATCAATTTCTATCTACTTCGAAAGATCTATCTATTTCTAATATTTTTCAAGTTTTGAAACATTTAGGTCTCGGAACAGAGGGATCAGATCTGATCAGTAACGGTTTCCGATTCCAAAAAATAGTTTGTAAATGTTTGTAATGTTCCTACATATAAATTGCCTATACATGCAATATGAATGATTTCCTAACATGAATGACATGAGATGAGCTTAATGCATGCAAGATCTTGATGATTTTTGCTAAAAGAAATTTTATAACTTTTTATCTTGCAAGACCATAATAACAACTACTTATGAAAAGTCTAGTTTCTAACTTTGATCATTTCCATTTGTTTTGGATTTATTACTTAAGAAAATATAATTATTTTTGTTAAAATTAAGTCTTCATATATATTACTTATGACCTTCATTTCTACATAAAATTTCCATTTTACACTTTGTAAACATGTTTCAGTAGATTGATTCCAAAATCCGAATTTTACAAAAATTAGTTTTTGAGTGATTCCTTTAAGTAAAAATCATTTGATATTTAGAAAATTAGGGCTCAATCATACATAACCACTAAGGACATTCATTCTTACACAAAAATTTGCATTTACACTTTGCAAAGATGTTTTCCAATATGATTTACTCAAAAATCCGAATTTTAGAAAATCCACTTTTGAATGATCCCTTTGGAAAAACTTGTTTAAAGCATTAAAATTTAAGGCTTTACTATATCAATTACCTAAGGACTTCATTTAATACATAAAACTTGCAATTTGAGCTCGAAACTAAGTGATTACATATGCATCACTCAAATTACAATTTGACAATTTGATCACTAACTCAAATTTTCATTTTAATTTTATTACTTGTTTTACACATTACTCATGCCTAAACTCATTTAAACTTGTAAAAAATCCTTAAAGATACCTATTACCTATACCCTTCATTTTTCACATAAAACATGAGTTTTGGAGTTGATAAATGGTTTTTAAAAATTGGTCTTAGTTGGGATCCGAATTACAAAATTTATTTTTGCTCATATCTTTTATAAAATCTATCTAAGCTTATGAAAATCCATTCCTTACATATCATATCTTAAGAGCCTTTCATTTCTTAAAAAAAAAAAAATCATTTTTGAGTTGGAAAACATGTTGTTAAAATATGCATTGGCCAAAATCCGAAAATAGAATTTTTTTTTTAATTTTGAAAATTACTTTTGAGTCTTGTAGAAAGAAGTCTTGATGATATCATATTAAGCCTTCATTTTCTTAACAAAAAAATTACATTTTGACACTTGGAAAGTGTTTTCAAATAGGAGTTTTGCTAAAATTCGAATTTCACAATTTTTGTCTAAGTTCAAATTTAAGATCTATACATAATATGAACATACATCTAAAAAAAACCCATGGTAATGAACTATAAACTCATAGATCTAAACTTCACTTATCAAATCATTCATTTATGTTGTCTATACCCTAAGCCCTTCATTTTAAATGAAAATAACATTTTGAAGTTGAAAAACCACTTTTCTAAATATGGTTCCATTTTTATCCGAATTTTCAAAAGTTATTTTTGTTGAAAATAAAATAGATCTTGAGTTTTCTAAAACATTCCTACTATCATCATGCTACTCTAAGTCATCATCTCAATGAACACAAAGTTTAATATATTTTATGAACTCAAAACTCTAGATCTAGTTTTCTAAACTAGTTTTTAAGTGCATGAATACATGTGGATGATGGATCTATGTATAAATCATAAGAAAATAACAACTCAAATAACTAGATCTATGGCATAAACAAAATCAAAGCTACAAAAATTAGATCTACAATATATCAACTTTAAACAAGAAAAAATTATAATACAAGATAATAAAAGTGAGGAGAGGAGTGTCTCATTTTGGCATCATCATCCTAAGCTTTTAAGCTTATGGAAGGTCATTTGATACATGAAACCTTCATTACACTTTACCTATATCACCTATGGAGGCTTTGAGATGAAGAATTGCTTAGAAATCTTCAAGAAATATGGTGGAAGCTAATGGAAGAGATAGGGGCCTTGTGTTCTTGAGGAAACAAGAACAATATAAGAAGAAAAGAGAGGAAAATGAGAGAGAAAAAGCTAAAGAAAAAAGAGGAAAGTGAGTAAATGAAGGAGAAGAGAAAATGAGTGTTTTAATTGAATAAAGAGAGAAAAAAAATAAGACAAGGGAGCCAAAGAAGACCCATGCTGCACGTGAACGATAAGGAGGAGAGAGAGTAAATTTTGTTGAAATTTGACTCAAAATTGAATTGTGTAATAAATGTGTATGTGTAGCTTCTTTAAGAAGGATGGAATATAATTAATTTGGTCAAAATGAAGTAAATAAAGGACAATGGCAGCCATAAAGAAGGGAAAAATCTGCCATGAAGTGTGGGATAGAGTGTAGAAACATTGAAGTGAAAAGAAAGCGATATGTATAAGGTGTACTTGAAGGTATGGGTTATAAAGGTACTTTTTTTAATAAAATAAAATAAAATTAGAAAATTTATTCCAAATATTTGTAGAAGATTTTTCATAATTAAAATTAAATAATTATTTGAATTATTTTAGTATTTTAACAAAGATGTTACCGGTATGATCAAAATACGCGAATAGGGGCTATAAATGATATTTTTATAACCCCAAAAATTCTAAAAAATTATTTTATGAAAATATGAATATTTTTCAATTATTAAATTAATTTATTTTATTTTTAGTATCAGGTCTTAAACAGAATCTGATCCCGAAAAGCCCAAACTAACTAAATTTTAGAAAAACAAAATTTTCTATAATATATAAAATATTTATCTAATAATATAAGGCTTTATAAGAATAATAAATTTTTTTAATGAAATAAAAATGAATAGTGCAAAAGACTAATCAATTACCGTAATAATGGAAATACATAAAAAGGTTAAAACCGTAACTTTTATAACTCGAAAAATTCTATAACTGATATATTTAGAAATCTTATGAAATTACGAGTCTAACGATACTATTGGTATATTTTTGATATCTCGAGCCCCAGGACATGCTTTTGAAGTCTGTATCCGAACGGATTTGAAATAGGTCAAAAATTTACCAATCTGATATTTTTAACAACTTATATTACTAAGTTATTCTACATTTAAACTACATCTTGGCCTCTAGGGTTAGGGGCGCTAGATTGCCGGACTTAAACTATTGTATACCACTTAGGGTTTCCGGTGACTTTCGGTTTAGATCTTTGCCAAATTGGAAACTGATATTTTATGTTTATACAACATATTTAATTTGAGAAAGTTATTTTAAATATTTTTTTTGTAAGTATTTAATATTTCTTAATGTTTTCGGAATTCTTGAATTGAGTTATATTTTCGAAAGTCAATTGTTATTTACTTTTCTTTTTAATAATTTGTTTTTGGGCTTTATATTACCTGATTTTATAAGTAGGAGTTAATGATGGAATTCTTCGTTCTTCGTGCGTAGTGGTTTTGGAATTGAAGTATGTTGAGTTCTTATTTTGTTTTTAAGGATTTTCATTTTCTCAAGATTAAGAAGTTTCCGAATTCATTCGTGATTAGGACTAGTTGAAATTCGATTTTAATTTGGAGTGATTTTTTAGGGTTTATTTTCGAAGTTCATCTTAAAATTATTTACTGAAATTTTCCGGGGCTTACACTTGTACTTAGGTGAATTAGGAGGATGGATTTCCACTCCGCGAGGACTACTACGACTAGTGGATTTCTCTCCATGGATGTGTGAGTTCATTTCTTAAATAATTGTGCTCATGTTTGTGCTTGTAATTGTAGTGGCATTAGAATTAACAAGATAAAATTATGATGATTTGTGATTTAATTTTTTTGGTTGAATGAATGATAAGTATATCGAGACGAAACTTGTTGAAAAATCCTTGTATGAGCTAGTATAGACTTGGATTGTCTGAAATTCTCTATGATCGCACTTAATCTGCTTAATTAATATGCCACGATTATATTAATAAATTGTACATGCATATCACATAGTGAGTCACATTGCATAAGTTATTATACCTTTGTGGGAAAAAGGCATAATAATTTGGGCAACGAGGGGCCTGTAAACTCGATTGTTGGCGTATGCGCTGAGATTGAAAATGTGCATGGGTGGGCACCTGTATCAACCACAGTAAAAATTTAAAATGTGGTGGATGGGCACCTGTATCAACCATAATAAGAAGTGAGAAGTATTTAAATGATGTTCGTATGGGCCTGAAACACGTAACCCCGAATGGAGGGCGTAAACCCATTCAACATAAGATTTCCGGACAATCTTATGTATTGTATGCTCATGTACTTGTGCATTTCATATGGCTGCTAATAACTTGTTTGTTATATATACCGTTGTTGAGTATTAATTATTTGGAAATGAATCTCACTAAGCCTATAGCTTACACCCCGATAGTTTTGTTATGGTGTTCCTATTTTTGGTTGTTCCGAGAGAACACATTTCATAGGGTTACTTTTGGATGAAGAAGCTTTTGAAGAAGTCGGGACCTAGCTAGAGGCGTGGACTTCTAGAAAAATCTCTTTAACATAAACCTTAATGGTTGTAATATGGTTTTAGACTGGATAGACTTCCATTATTATTTTGGCGGGGGTATGCTCCCTTGACTTTTGTAAGGACTTAACTTATTTATCTTGTTGTGATTTCTATTCTTAGTGCCAATGTATGCCTTCTTTAGACTATTTGATTCAAAGTGTGATCCTAAAAGTTGTGCAAGTACACCTTACACCCGATATGTAAACTTATGGGATGACTAAGGTTGACATACTTAGGTTTAAATATCGAGTGTGGTAGGCTGTCGCGTTTTGGGTACCCTTTGGGCGTGACATATTTGCAAAGTGTAAAATGCAAATTTTTATGTAAAAATAAAGTCCTTAGTGGTTATATATGGTTGAGCCTTAATTTTCTAAGTATGAAATGATTTTTACTTAAAGGAATCACCATAAAAACAATTTTTAAAATTCGGATTTTTGGAATCAACCCTACTTGAAAACATGTTACAAAGTAAAATGGAATTTTTATGTACAAATGAAGGTCATAAGTAATAGATATAAATGAAGACTCAATTTTAACAAAGATAATCCTATTTTCTTAAGAAATAAATCCAAAACAAATGGAAATGATCAAAGTTAGGAAACTAGTTTTCTTAAAAGTAAATAGCAATGGAGTCTTACAAATAAAAAGTTTCTAAAATTCTTTTTAGTAAATATTGTCAAAATCATGCATACATCAAGCTCGTAGCATTCCATTCATGACAGGAAATCATTCATATTGCATGTATAATTGATTTGTCAAGTAGAAACATTACAAACATTTACGAAACTATATTTTGGAATTAGAATTTGCCACTGTTCTGATCTGATCCGATCTTTTCAAAGCTTCAAAGTTTTCAAAACTTAAATATAATATTAGAAATAGGTAGATCTTTTGAAGTAGATAGAAATCGATATATAATTTGCGAAATTCCGAGTTAAAATGACCAAGTTATGGCCGTTTTAAGTTAGAATTCCCGCTTAGGATAAGAATTACGAATTTGATAGTTTGTATGAGACAGCTTGGACTAGTTAAGTGATGAAATACTTATTAGGGTATTTCTTTCTTTTGAGGTGACCCCGATATCGACGATTTCTTACCACCGGATTACTTATACTAAGAGATTGGTGATCCAATGGCCGAGTGAGTATTACTTCCGATTTCATTTATTGTATGTGATTGTAATAATAGTTGCACTAGATATTTCGTAAAGATAAAATGGATATGCATGGTGGGGACTATGTATGCTTGTTGTTGATATGAGAAATGGAATGTAAGAATATCGAAGCCGAGTGATTAACTATTGTTTGTATAGATGAATTAGAATTGATTGTTTGTGATTATTGCTTGATCACCTAAAAGAATTGGTAAAATTGATTATATGGAATTGAAGATGAAATTGAACTCATTCATATCACGATGGGGATGGAGCATTAGCATTTGTTGGTTAATCGTTATCCATAAAACGAATATGAGTTGGTTAATCGTGATCCATAAAATGAATATGAGTTGGTTAATCGTGATCCATAAAACGAATTTATAGTTAGTTGACCGTGAGCTTAAACGGCGTCATACCGTAGGATTCGTTAATCTACTAACTTGGGATAGAGGGCGCAACTCCATCCACATATGATTTCCAGCTAGTCATATGTTTGTTGAATTCACGTGTTTGATGCATATCACTTGTCTGATTAATCACTTGAGTGTATGATGTGTTATAAATGTAATCTTGGAAGTTCTTACTCACTAAGCTAGTGTAGCTTATATGTAAACCCCGGTATTCTCAGTAGTTAAGAAAATCCCGGAGTTGAAAAGTGAAACCCTAATCCGGTCCAGTTTAAGCCTAATGAGAGGAGACTTAGAAACCCTAAATCTGGCTTTCCTTCGGTTTCATAATAAAAGAATTTTTATAAAGTAAATGAATACGAATTATTGTTCTAAAGTATATTTTAAAACCTTTGAAAATTTTAAATTCGGGAATTTTTCAATTCCGAGCCTTCCCGAGCTTAATTACGGAAAAGCATGCCCTGGACCACGAACTCAAAAAAATGTTCCGGAATATTCATTAGAACCGTAATTTTATAAGGATTTCAAAAATATCAATTTTATAATTTTTTCGGGTTATAAAAATTACAGTTATAGCCTTTTTCCCGTGTTTTCGTTATAACCGGTAAAGTAGATGTCTTGTCTACTATTCATAAGTACAACGTACACTACACACTACCCATACCCTATTCTTACATCCTTACGACTACTCATTACAATTTTCTTTTCCAAGAAATTTTGTTTCCTAATTAATTAATACAATTATTACATTTTATTACACAAAATACAAATTTATCAAATTTGAACACACACCCCACCCCCCCCCCCCCCCCCCCCCCCCCTCTCTTTTGGCCGGCGCCCTTCCCCCTTTTTCCCTCTATTTTGTTTTATTTTTACTATTTTTATTCAGTTAAACCCTAATGCATCTAATTATAAGCTCATATTCTCTCTCTCTCCTCATTTTTCACTTGTTCAAATTTTTACAAAAGTGAAAACCCTCTCTTCTTTTCCTCTAGTGTCGTGACCCACCTCCCCCTCACACTCACACACACAAGCTCATTTCCTCTTCTTTTCTACTTCAAATCTCTATTGTATGATGATTTCAAGCTTTATTCTTACTAAACCTTGTAATGGCAAAGCTATTCTTGTGTGTTTTCCACATTTAATCCCAATGATCATATGCTAGGGACATGAAAATACTTATACAAGAATATCAAGTCATCACAAGAAGTGGATCTAGTGTTTAAAAGAGTTTTTGTTGAATATTATCTTGTTCATGCATGAAAAGTAGAGATCTAGCAT
Organism: Combretum micranthum; assembly: GCA_024138025.1. Lineage (NCBI taxonomy): Eukaryota > Viridiplantae > Streptophyta > Magnoliopsida > Myrtales > Combretaceae > Combretum > Combretum micranthum. The sequence goes on along the minus strand of JAMXBD010001635.1, from coordinate 227,655 downwards.
AGAAGTTCATGTTCATGCCATGAAACTCATGATTCATGCATCATATTTGATAGATCTAGTGTTTAGACATTCATACCTTCATCTACACTTAGGTTCATATGGTTATTTTGATTTTCATGCATTGATGATCATAAAAATGTAGCCTTGCCTATGTATAGATATGTTAGATGGTACATCTTCATGTATAGAAGACAAGAAATTTGAAAAAGAAAAGATTTGGTTAGAAATGCCTAGTTGAAAATTCGGATGATTTTGGAACCCTATTTAAAAACCACTAAAACCACTTTAAAACTCATATTTTTCATGAAAAATGGAAGGTATATGTAATAGTACCCTTAAGGAATGATTTTTATAAGTTTAAATGAGTTTAGGCATGAGTAATATGTAAAACAAGTAGTGAAGTTAGAATGGAAAATTTTGAGATAGTGATTAGTTTGTTAAATTCGTATTTTGGAATAATGCCTACATAAACACCTAGTATCCAAGCTTAGATTGCATGTTTTTATGAGTCAAATGAAGTCCTTAGACAATAGATATAATGAAGCTTCAATTTTTGATGCATTAAACAAGTTTTCTTATAAAGAAAATGCAAGAAAAGGAAATTTTCAAAATTCGGATTTTTGTGAAAAGCTTTTTAAAAACATAATTGCCAAATGAAAAATGTGAATTTCTATGCATAAATGAAGGTCATGATTAGTATAGATATTGAGAACTCATTTTTATTTAGATAACAAGTAAATTTGAAGAATAAAATCATAAAAACCCTAGGATGTAAAGTTGGAAAGAATAGCTTTTTATAAGTGACCATTATGGAGTTCTTAATAATTAGGAGTTCATAAGAGTTCATCATCAAAGATCATCAAAACCATGCATATATTGAGCTCATTAGATGATATTCATATTAGGAATTCATTCATATACCATCTATACATGAATCATCAACTAGGAACATTTTTATCAAATGCGAAATAATTTTTCGGAATCGGAAAAGTTACAGAACAGATCTAATCCCACTGTTCCATGACCTTAATGTTTTCAAAACTTGAAAATAATATTAGAATCGGATAGATCTTTCGATGTAGGTAGAAATCGATATAAAATTTGCGAAATTCCGAGTTAAAATGACCAAGTTATAGCGTTTTAAGTTGGAACTTCCGCAAATAGCGAGAATTCCGATTTTGTGTAGTTTAGATGCATAGCTTGAATTAGTTTAGTGATGAGATTCTTATTAGGTTTCTTATTTGGTAGGTGATCCCAGCAAGACGATACCTTACCACCCGACTACTATTATAAAAGACCGGCTTACCATGGCCGAGTGAGTACTACTTCCACTCTCAATTGTTGCTTGTGATTGTATTGACAGTGGCATTAGTTGTTTAGGCAAAGATAAAACTTGACATGTATGATGGGGATATGGAATTATATACTTGTCTGCTATTGATATGTGAAATTGAACTTAAGGAATATCGAAACCGGGTGTTAAGCTGCTGCTTGTTTAGCTAGAATTTATATTGATTGTCTGAATAATTGTTGGTCACCTAAAAGAATTGGAATAATCCATATTGGACCTCAATTATAATTGGACTCATTCATATCATGCTGGATGGAGCATTAGCATTTGTTAGTTTTTTCGTGACCCATAAAACGAATATGTTGGTTAATCGTGATCCATAAAACGAAATTGTTAATCGTGATCCATAAAACGAATTATTGTTCAGTTGATCGTGAGCTTAAACGTGTCGCACCGCAGGATTCGTTAATCTGCTAACCCGGATGGAGGGTGCAAGTCCATCCACATATGATTTCCGGCTGGTCATATGTTTGTTAAACTCATTTGTCTGATGCATACCATTTGCTTGAATAATCACTTGTTTGAATGATTTGTCTTAATTATGATATGGAAGTTTTACTCACTAAGCTAGTTAGCTTATGCCCCATAGTTTTTACTTGTTGCAGTACGAATTCATTTGGCTTAGGCCGAGGCAAGCCACAGCGCAGGTACCGGAGATAGGAGTTTCCTTTAGAAGTTTACTTCGATTTTGTTTAGACTTCCGTTGGAAACTAAAGGACTCTGGATGATGTAATGGACTTGATATTATTTTGCGGGGAATGCCCCTTAGACTTTTGTAAAGTATATATATGTGTTTTGGTTTATTATCTATGGCTAATGAATGCCACATTAAACTTCTTAACTCCATTGATTGAGTATTCTATTGTCGTAAAGGGACGCTTTACATCTATACAAGACTCCCAAAAGGCTCGGATGGGGATTCGAGAGTCTTATATAGTATGTGGCGGGCTGTTACGTTTAGGATACCCTATGGGGCGTGACATTATACCCTATTAAAAGGTTATCTTAAGATGCTAAGTGGGACCGAGATGGTTAGAGCCAAGAATGACTTCGGGATTCTGGCAAGGAATAAGAATGATTGAAGTTATTAGCTAGGTTTTATGATTTTCCTTGTAATAGTTTATTTAGTGAAATCTTTTGACAAATTGTAGTTGAAGTATAATGTTTTGTATTTGGAGTATAGTAAATTGAAATTCCCTTACATTGTTACTCAAGTTATATCTACATAAAATGTATCACTCTGATGAGTCTCCTCCATGTGTTAGACGCCTTGTACATAGATGAAAGCCTTCGCGTGACTAAGGCGGTCATTCCTAGGCTTTAATATTGTGTAAGGCGGATTGCCACATTTAGGGTACCCTTCGGGGCGTGATAGCAACATAAAGGAAAATAAATTCATGAACAAAAAAAAGTATGAACATATTGTTGCTTTCTTAACCTTCATGGTTTAGAAAATACACACTAAGCTCATACTAAGTAAATGGACATATAGAAAGCTAAATTTATTACCTACAGAAGAAGTAAAAACCAGAGAAACTTGAGAGGGTTTATAGAGAGGGGGTATTTATAGGAAAATGTTGAAGAAAATGGAAGGAAGAGGGGGTATTTATAGGAAAATGTTGAAGAAAATTTGTGTTAATTAAATAAATGAAAATTAAAACAAATTAAGGGGGAAGAAGAGGGTGCTGGCGCATGCATGAGTGAAAGAGAGGGAGAGAAATTTTTTTTTTTTTTTTGTTACTGAAAAGTAAGATATGAAAGATGTGAAGTTGTATTGAAAATGAAAATTGTAAGAAAATAGAGGTATGGTTGTAAGAGTAGGTTGTAAAAAAAAGTAGAGATAGATAAATAGTGTATAATAGTAATAAATAGTATAATGTAAAGTAGACATGATAATTAAAGTACCGATAGTAAGAAAATACGTGTATAATTGTGATATCTGATATTTTTAGTTACCGAAAAATTATGAAACTGATAATTTTAAAAACCTTATATTTTTACGATTCTAACAGTATATTTGAAATATTTTTACCATTCTGAGTCCCGGGACACGCTTTTCGAAAACCGTGCCGATCGTGCTTAAAACGAATCGCAGTTTAATTAATCTGATATTTTTAAGCTTTCTCATGTTATTACGAACTATTCTACATACTGATCTCTTACTTACTTTCTTAGGGTTATAAACACGGGATTGCCGGACTTGAACGATTACACCTGACTAGAGTTTTGCTGACTTTAGGATTTTCGGTTGACCTTCTAATTAAGGTTTAAGCTTAATTAATCACAAAACTTTGGGGGTTTACAATATTCCAATGAAAAATAAAATTCCTTATATTGAAAGTGTATTTAAAATTGAGTCTTTCCTAAAAAAAAATTAAACTTTTATTGCGAAGAGTATGTTATAATAGTCTACTTACAACTAATAATTTAAGAAGTAGGAATATCTCATAAGGTTTTAAAATGTCCTAGATATGGTTCAAGGGATGAAGACTTTAACTATGTATTTAATGATTTTCCTCATTTAAGGAATAAAATAAAAATTTAGAAACAATGCTAATTACCAATTAAATTTGAGATATTTGATAGATTGAATTAAAAATAATAACCACATAAAAAAGAAGTGAATTGTGTAATGTTATGCCTTATAAATAATATCTATTTGAATTTATCTTATGGGTATCTTATGCTTTAGCAATGAGTTGATTTTTCACACAGTTAGGCCATAAACCCTTGAAAATTCCAATCATCAACTCAGTAAGTCGATGTGATTGTAATTTTAAGTTTCTATGCTACACTTGAATTAGGATATTTTAAAATTTTAATTTTAAAATAATAGAATCTAAATCACATTTGATAAATTGATCGCTTCGAATAAAAATATAATGTGTATAAAATTTGTAAGTTTGACTCATGCTAATATGAATATTTTTATTAAAATTATTTTTACTTCAATATTATAGGACAAAATAATTTATTAATAAATTAACAAATTAATTTGTAAGTCTATTCTAATCTCACTTCAAGCTCTAACTTATTTATTTTTCTTTTCTTTCCCTTCTCTATCTTCGTTATTAATGAATAAGAAGAGCAAATATAATATATTATCCAAATTAACTTTGATTGTTGACTTTTCGAAATATAAAGGAAAAATAATACATCTTTCTTCCACTTCTTTTTCTTTCTTCCTTCCTTTCCTTTTTGTGGATTTTATTTCTTTTTCTTTCCTTTTCCTTCTCCTTTTTGCTTTCCTTTTCCTTCCTCCTTGCTACCATGAAATAATCACAATAGCAACGAAACAACATCATGGTAGGTCTTGTCTGTTCTTTGTTGTTAATAGTTTTTTCATTTATTGTTTCTTTTTTTTATTTCATTCTTTGCTTTTTTTTCATTTGATGTTGTTTTAAAACAACACAAGAACATACAAACACATTTCACAAGAGGCATAACACATATAACGTGTTGTTCTTGATAGCTGTTACTGCTACTTTCTCTTGCTGCAAAAAAAACAAAAGGACACCATCAACACACAATGGCACACACACGTAGCAATTGTTGTTGTTGTTGCTTGCTAGATGCTCGTTATCTACACACACATGATACTGTTGCAGCTGCTCCATCAGTCACACACATAAGCACACAAGACACACACAACACTGCACTCGAGCACAGCAAGACATGCACGATCACACCAACATCACGTAACAATGCATACCTTTGCTGTTCATGCTACAACACACTCAAACACAATGGCACATCACAACACATCACAAAAGTAACACCAATCACACACACACAACATTTATGCTATTCCTACAATTCATTGGGCATCTACCATTCTCACTCATGCCTACAACTCGCATGCCACACACACACATCAGGCCACCCTTGTTTGCACACCATGAGCACTCCATGGGTGCTTGTCATTCTCCGAGGGGTACCCTAAACATGGCAGTCTGCCGTACACAATACTAAAGCCTAGGAATGACTACCTCAGTCACACAAAGGCTTCCATATCATGTACAAGGCGTACATCACAACCAAGGAAAAGCATCAGAGTAACACAATTTATATTAATAATAATAAAGTAACAAGGCAAGGATAATACTTATCATAAAACATAAACATGGTAAATTACAATTCTTAGGCGTGTATCCCTCTACTGTCTTCAAATCAAAATAAATACACTTCTTAGAATTTCTAAAACACTAACATAGCATACATTACATATAAGAAACCTTACAAAGTAACTTTATCTTATGTTCACATTGCCTTTGTAAAAGTTTAACATCCTTCCATGACTTTCTTAATGTCATGATCTTTGATTTAAGCCATGGGTATACCTGTTTCAACAAAATCTATAGGGGTATAAGCTTACAACTATCTTAGTGAGGTATTCCTTTTCATTCGTACCATGGTTTTAAATAAGTTCATTTAAATTTTCACACATATGCTATGCATACAATACAACAATCACGTGATTACATAAATATATATAGCTATCCGGAAACCATATATAGAACGGATTTACCCCTTCGTATCAAAGGTTAAAGAATTGGTGTTGAAGATCCGCAACCTTCTACTGCTAGTCCTTAGCTCCCCACCCAAAGCGTTCGGTTGGCTTGGCTCCGAACCTAGAGTCGCATTCCCCAGGCGATTTGGATTCTCTAAGAAGGAACATGGCCCATGACCCATCACGATAACAGCCAATCCAACTCTACACGTAGGAGTAGCAGCCTTCCGAGAGAGATATGACTCGATGGATGCTATACGTGAGTGTTTTATTTTTCTTAAGCCAAACCTTATTAAGGTTTATTAAGGGCGATCAATCAATTTGGTAAGTAATAAGTAATCATATAAGTAAGTAAATAAAACACTCAAATAGGCAATTTGAAGTTATGATATTCTTAATTCTCATTTCACACACAAACATGGAATCACATATATATACATATCCGCAAATTCCCCATACATATCCATTTTTATCTTTTCTTAGTATACTAATGCCACTACTTTACAAGTACAAGCAAGGTAATGAAATTAAGAGGAATAACTCACTCATCCATTTCGTAATCTTCTTAGTTGTAGAAATCCTCAGGAAGGGTAATCTCGTATCCTTCGTCACCTGGGATGAGTATTTCGTAGAAATTCTACTTAAACTTTCTAATTTTATTTCACTATTTTCATCAAAATCGCATAGAATGAAATTCCAATTTAAAATGGTCATAACTTACTCATTTTAACTCGGAATTTCACATCTAATATACCGTTTTCTACCTATTCGAAAAGATCTATTCATTTCTAAGGTTATCTTTGTCATATAAGGTCATTTCGGTTCCAAAATCGTAGGTATAGATTTAAAACAAATTTTTCTAGATTTTACGAAACAATTTTCCAACTTACCTTCATTCAAAAATCCTTTAATATAGATATATATATATATATATATATGACTGATAAATATATTTAATATATAGATAAGCTCACTTTATATGAAAAAATTCTAATGGTAGTGTCTCAACAATTTATTTCATAAAACAATTCATTTGAAGTGTTAAAACTTAACTTGACAAATTCCCTTTTCAAGTATTTTGAAGAAATTTTATATTTTCCTAGGTTATTATAAATGAGTATATTTTTATTTTATTTTCCTCATTTATTTTTCCAAAACAAGTAAAATTCTCCTTTAACTTTGGTCTTTTATAATTTCTACTTCTAGTGATAAAAGATCAAAGTTATCAAAAGTCTATTAAGTTGTTAATAAATTATTTATAAATTTGCACTTAGAATGGTTTTAGAAAATGAGTCTTTTCTTTTTATATTTCTTATTTAAAATATAAGTTCTTGTTTTCTTGGTCTTTTATTTCCTCTAAAATTTTATTTGAAAAGAATCCTCTTTATTGGTAAAATCCTATGCTTTTAATCTTATCATATTTGTATTCTTTGAAAATAAGTTCCTTTGTTAGAAACTTGAAAATCATCATTTTCCTAAACGGGTTTATAACTTTATAGGTTGATTTTTATCTTAACTTTGATAATTAGTTTGCTTTTTGGTTTTGTTATGAAGTTGAAAAGAGTTTAATATTAAGCTTTTTGTGAAAATTTTGAATACTAACAAATTATTTTACTAAAATTTAGGTGACCATATTATAAAAAGAAAGTATTTATTTCTTATGTTTCATTGGTAAAGTTATCTTTGTTATTTGAGAAAACATTGAAAAAACTCGTATTACATCCATTTCTATGTTGTTGATAATAACTTCATTATTTAATGACAAGTAACATAATAAAAAATTTGGTTTTAAGTTCCTTTAATAAGGAGAAATTCTACTTTTAATTTAGTTGAGACAATATCATTATGTAGATGCAAGTATTATGAGCATGTAAAATAATAAGAAAAATATAAAAACTAGAAACAATAATAATAATAAGCAAGATAATAAAAATATCAAGTATTGGGAACCTTAGCTTCATCAAGGTATCCTGATCAAGTATTAGAGCCTTAGCTTCATCAAGGCATCCTGGGACTAAGAATAGACTAGTCTCAAAAAGAATAAAGAAAATAAAGAAAAGATTATTTTAACTTGATATGGACAAGTCTAAGACTAGAAAGACTATAGTCTTAAAAATGACATGAAATAAATAAATTGTAAGGCATGAAATTAAATAAATAACAAGTGAGCTTATATGCTCTAAAGATTATATATAAATACATAAATATATTTAGTTAGATATGAATAAGAAGTTAGCATAATAATAACAATGATAATAACGAATAATAACAACATATATAATATCAAGATAATAAAATAGGATTTTCATGTGCAAGAACAAAACATGATCATGTTGTTGTTTTTACTCATATGAGTTTCAAAACAACACTATAGTCATGTTAAGTTATATGACATGGATAAACTAAATGGTTGGAAGAAATTTTACCTAAAATGTTTATGTGGTATGAAGATGGTAGTGAATATATGGTTATGTGGTTATTGAGAAATGGTAGTTGGATTGTGTATAGAGAGAAATTTTGTAAGTATTTGGTGAAAGAGAGTTTTAGTAGAGGAAAATTTTGTGAAGAGTGTTTGTGTAGAGAATTTGAGAGAGTTTTGGAGTAGAATGAGTTGTGTGAAAGAATGAAGGATGAATGGAGTATTTATATAATTTTGAAGTGAAAATTAGATGTAATTAAATTAATTGAAAAAAAAATAAATGGAGAGTGAAGAGAGAGAGAAGTGGACAGCAAGAGTAGGGAAGGAGAGAGAAATTTGATTAAAAATTAATTTTAGAAGAAAAGTGTAAGAGAAGTTTAGTAATATGTGGTATAGAATTTTTGTGGGAAAAGAAAATTGTAAGAAATAAATATGTAGGTGTAAGAATAGGTAGCAAAAAAAGTCAAAATAGAGGAATAGTAATGAATAGTAAAAAAGTACTATGAATAGTAAACTAGACAATTAAAATACTAGTAGTAACAAAAATACGCTATAAATGCGATATCTGTAATTTTTAACTATCGAAAAATTCTAAAACCGATATTTTTGAAAACCTTATATTTTTATGAGTCTATTAGTATTAACGGAATATTTTTGCCTTTTGGTGTATTGGGACATGGTTTTCTAAAACTGATCCCATTCAAATCCAAAGGACATTAGAAATTCACGAATATGATATTTTTAGCTTTCCTATATTATTGTGAATTATTATTAACAATTATATTCATTTTGTTGTTTAGGGTTTAAGAGCATGGGATTTCCGGATCTTAAACACTAGGGTTTGTTGTAAGTCGATCATAAAATTTTGGGGTTTTGCCCATATTATATTTTTAGTTCGATATCTATGGTTTATCTTATTATATTTGTGATTATTTAATATTTTTTAGTTCTCGGGATCGTTTAACCGAGTCAGGGTTATGGGTTGATTCAGTTTGACTTTTGGTAAAAATTAAAACTTTTGATTCTAAAATTCACTGAATGATTTAAGATCTTAGCATTTTGTTATCGAGCGTTATTTAGATTTATCATCTTGATTTGCGTGTTAGAAATTGGATAGATGATTTGATTAGTGTATGGATATTGAATCGACAAATAGTTGGATTTTCCATTTTGTTTTGAGGGTTCTCCTTCCCTCAAGATTAAGAATTATCGTGTTTGACCTTATTTAGAATTTGATTTTAACTTGGGTCGATTTTTCGGGGTTTCGATTTTGGTGTTAGACTTCTTGGATTATTTTCTAAGAATTATGAAAATTTCAGGGGTTTACAGTGGTCCATGCCCATTCCATGACATGCTCCACACTATCCCTCGAACACTCCATAAACGCTCTTAAAGTGCTCAACTTCACACATATACACACGACTACTCACCATAGCTCCTATACACACGCTAGAAGTGCTCTATAAGGCACTCAATAGGTGGTCTAAAGGCGGTCCATGTGTCATGGGATGGAAGTTTTACCCTTCAAAGAGTTCCGATACGGTGCTCAACCATCCCTCATATCATCTTTTATTTCTAATCTAGATAATAAGCTAGCCTTACCTTCCTGATTTTCTAGGTTTGTTTCGAGCCCTATATTCTCATAAGGAGAGCCATTTTAGCTTTGTTATAGTCCTCCCTATGTTTGGAACGTTAAACTATTTCAATTGGTTTCGGCCTGCCTTTGCCTCATCAAGAGAGTAGCATCAACTCCCAACTAATTTGTTCATTGGAGGCTAGACCTGCCTTCAGAGTTAACCCAATCTTCAAATAAACCCCTTATTGACACCACTCATAACACTATATGCTCAAGTAAAACACCCTCGTAAAATCTTCAACTTTCGGATTGTGATATTCTTCCCTCACTTAGATTCATGACATCCTCATCATGAGGTAAATTTGCTGCTACCACTACCTAGTCTCAAGCTCTCAACCCCTTCCCCATACTCATTGTCAATGTACCCAAGATCATCTCACCAAAACTTTGGTCTTCCATAGGCTTACTCTCACTCTCACTCAATCCTTAGAGATCGTCTTTTGTTGAGATGCCGAACGATAGGGTTTGAGTAAAAGTTCTTGCTTCGAACCCTAACTCGCAACACAGTCGCCCTTAAGTAATGATGTCCTCACTCTGGTAGTAGCTTCATCAAAGCTCAATCTACACGAATGCAGTTGACATCAAGAGTTGGGATAAATCTTGTCTCCAAGACTTGTGACATAACTATCCTCTAGCAACAATGTCCTATCTCTAGTGGTTGCTCCTCTTAAGCTTTGCCCACATGAACCATATCGACAACAAGAATACCCACTCATTAAACACTTTAGGTAGCATCTAAGCAGTCTAATAGAGCTGAGAAATTTTGCTCTAATACCAATTATCATGGGACTAGAGTTTCACCCCTTAAATAGTTTTCATGTAGCGCTTGACCATCCCTCGTATATGATCGTTTGTGGCTAATCTAGATGGCAAGCCAGCCATCTTTCTTGATTTCCCAGGTTTATTTCGAGCCTCACATTCTTATGATTAGAGCCATCTTGGCTTTGCAATAGTCTCCATATATTTGAGAGGTTTAAGTATTCCAATTGGTTTCGTCCTATTTTAGCCTCATTAGGAGAGCGGCATCAACTGTCACGCCCCGGATGGTACCCTAAACGTGGCAGTCCGCCACACATAATATTAAAGTTAATGAATAATAACCTTAGTCACGCAAGAGCTTCGATATCACGTGCAAGACGTGCTTCCAAGATAGTAGGAGACTCAAAGGGGTATTACGTTTAAGTAGATAATAAAAGCATGCAAGAACTTATAAGGGTAAACATGTAATAATCATTAAGATAAAAATTCTTACAACTTCTTAGGAGCATTCCCTCGTACTTGTAGTCTTGTTAGTCTAAGCCATCTTAATAACATACATGAATATAACATAAGTCTACTATAGAGATTTTTCTTATTCAACATCTAAACTAAATATATAAACTTCTTTCAAAAATTTCTAGTAGCTTGGCTCACACTTGACAAAAGGGGCTCCTTGGCGCCAACCACAAGTAATCAAATTGTAACAAAAAGCTATAGGGGTATAAGCAAATCTAGCTTAGTGAGATAACTCCCATATTCAAAACATTTCCATAAAACACATAAGTATTTAAACAATTATATGGGAATGCATCAATCACATGAGCATACAAAATACATACGATTAACCGAAAACCATATGTAGCATGGATTTTATGCCCTCCATGTCACGCCCCGCCCCCTCAGGCGACGACAACTTGATGCCAGGGCAGGCAAACCCACCACTGGCCCCTAATGGTAATGGCCGACACCACCATTGCATCATGGTGACCCCAACCAACGCATGCCCCGCAGGGTACCACGGGCACTATAGGTATTGTTACCCTTAGGCAGAGTTGAATCCAGTCTGCAGACTCTAGGATTCGAACCCCATACCTAAGGCTTTTGCCTACCCCAAAGGCAGCACCTTTCACCAGTTGAGCTGCAGATCAACTGATGAAAGGTGCTGCCTTTGGGGCAGGCAAAAGCATTAGGTCTGGGGTTCGAATCCTAGAGTCTGCAAACTGGATTCAACTCTGCCTAAGGGTAACAATACCTATAGTGCCCATGGTACCGTTGGGGCATGCGTTGGTTGGGGTCAATATGATGCAATGGTGGTGTCGGCCATTACCACTAGGGGGCCAACGGTGGTTGTCTGCCCTGGCATCACGTTGCCGTCGCTTGCGAGGCAGGGCGTGACACTCCATGTCGAGGGTTGGGTGGTTACTGGCCCATACGACCATCAATAGTTGTAGACTTACCGGCTCCTACTTGCCCTATAAACTTTTCGGCTCCTATTAGCCATGTAGACTTTTTGGCTCCTACTAGCCACCACTACGACTCCTCGTTTCCTAACATGAAAAATAGTAGCGAAAAAATAAATGTGACTCATAATATGTTATGCATGAATTAATTTCAATATAGGTTTATTCAATTATCATCGAGTTCAAGTTAACGGTGACCAAAACAATATTCATCATACCATTGCAAGAAAATAAGTTATTTATCAATTCCTCTTTTGATATTCTTAGCTTTTATTCAACAACTATATCAATCAATCAAGAATCCAAATCACACAACATTTATTTATTTATCTTTTTTCTTAATCTCTAGTGCTACTACTTACAAGCACAAACAAGGAAATGTAATTAGTATGGGATTAACTCACTCTAATGATTGCTCCTAGTCGAAATAATCTTTTGGGAAGGCGATATCAGTTCCTTTTTCACCTAAACAAGATGAAATACCTAAAATGAGTCTTTCATTGAATTTCTATTTTGAAGATTCTAAATCTATCTTGAATTTGCGGTAAAATCATATTTGAAGGAAGTTCCAACTTAAAATGGTCATAACTTGCTCATTTTAACTCGGAATTTCGCATATTACATATCATTTTCTACCTACTCAAAAAGATCTATTCATTTCTAAGGTTACTTTTACTATAAAAGGTCATTTGGGTCTCAGATTAGAAGGGTACAGATTTAATAAGAAAATTTCATCCTTGAAAAACAAAAAGTTCCAATCTTTCCTTTACTAGGCTTGTTTAAGTAAAACTCAAATATTTATATTTTTGAAAAGAATTCCTATATACATAAATATACTCATAATTTATGCATGAAGCTATAGGTGTTGTCTTGTTTAATTTATTTCCTTAAAACATTATTTTTCTGGTGTTTTGGAAAATTTGGATTTGTTAGACTTTACTTTATGTAGGTGAAGTAACTTATAAAATTTTTGGATTTATCAAAATCTAATATACTATATTTTGATTCTTTAGTTTATCAAAAGTGGTTGAAAATATAGTTTGGTATTTTGAGGTTATCTACTAAATTTATTTCTAGGATTTGAAAAATAGAGTTTTTAAAAGTTTTCTTTAGTAGTATTTGATGAGTTTATTCTTTAAATATTCATTTTCCTTATAAATTGATTTTCTTAAAAATTTATTTAGCTTTTGGTTTAGAAAGTTGATAAAAATAGTACCAAGTTATTATTTGTATATCAAGATTTTATTTGAAAAGGAGATATCTTTAGACTTTAAGAAAACTTCATTTAATAGTTTGAAATTTCATGATGTGTTTTACATAAACTTTTAAAAGAGATTTATTTGAAAATATTTTTCTAAGTCTTTAGAAGAACTTTGATCACATTTTATTCTTTCATCAATAAGATTCATTTTCCTATTTGGACAACAACTTATTAGCCATGCATGAATATGATCATGTAGTTTATAAAAATAAAAATTATCATAAGATAAGGAAATAAAGAACATAAGAAATAAATAAGCATAATAATAATTGTCAAGTATGGAAGCCTTAGCTTTTTCAAGGCTTCCCGGACTAAAAATAGACTAGTCCCAAAAGAAAAGAAAATTGTTTTGACTTGATGAAGACAAGTCTAAGACTAGAAAGACTAATTTTAAAATAACTTGAAAGTAAATAAATTGCAAGGTAAATAAATAAATCACAAAGCATAAATAAATTGCAATGACAAAGGAGCTTATATGCTCTAAAAGATATATATAACTACATAGATATATTTAGTTAGATATATATGCAAACAACATAAACGAAAATAGTTTCATAAACAAAAACAAAGTATGAACATATTGCTGCTTTCTTAACCTCTGGGTTTAGAAAACACATATTATGCTCATACTAAGTAAATGAACATATAGAAAGCTTTAAACTAGTACCTATAGAAAAAGTAGAAACTAGAGAAAACTTAAGAGAGCTTTTAGAGAGATTTTGAGAGAGTAATTTTAGTGTATGAAAGGCGTGAAGGAAATGGAAGGAAGAGGTGGTATTTATAGAAAAAATGGAGGAAATTTTGTGTTAATTAAATAATTAAAAAATGAAACAAATTGAAGAGAGAAGGGGGAGTGGCCGGCGCAAAATATGAGAGAAAGAGAGAGAAATTTATGTTTTTGTATTTTGTTAATGAAAAGTAAGATATGAAGATGTGAAGTTGTATTGGAAATGAAAATTGTAAGAAATAGGTGTATGGTTGTAAGAGTAGGTTAAGAAAAAGTAGAGATAGATAAATAGTGTAGAATAGTAATAAATAGTGTAATGTAAAGTAGACATGACCAATAAAGTACCAGTAAGAAAATACGCGTATAATTGCGATATCTGATATTTTTAGCTACCGAAAAATTATAAAACTGACATTTTTGAAAACCTTATATCTTTACAAGTCTAACGATATATTCGGAATATTTTTACTATTCTAAGCCTTGGGACACGCTTTTCGAAAACTGTATCTGATCAGGCTTAAAACGAATCGCAGTTTAACTAATATGATATTTTTAAGCTTTCTCATAATATTACGAACTAGTCTACATACTAATCTCTCACTTACTCACTTAGGGTTATGAACACGGGATTGCCGGACTTGAACGGTTGCGTCTAACTAGGGTTTTGTTGACTTTAGGATTTCATATTGACCTTTTAATTAGGGTTTAAGCTTAATTGATCGTAAAACTTTGGAGGTTTACATCAACTCCCAACTAGTTTATTCATGGGAGGTTAGACTTGCCTTCAGAGTTAACCTAATGCCTAAACAAACCCATTACTGATGCTGCTCATAACATTATATACTCCATTAGAACACCCTCACAAGATCCTTAACTCTTGGACTATAACATCATGAGTGCTCCACTCTAGCTCCATAGGCGCTCTGTTGGCACTTTGTAACTTCTAACACACTTGATGTTATATATATATACTTATATTTTTGTATATATGTATATATATCCTCATGTATATGTATATATAATATTAGTCTTAGTTATTTCTTTATTCTATTTTACCTTAATCTCCATGAAACAAATTTAAATACACATAATACACATCAACAACTTAATTTAGATTAAATAATATGCATATGTGTGAATCTTGATAATTTATATAATCTATATGTATCTGTACACTACTTGTTTATTTTCATTATCACTATTTCTTGATTTTCTTCTCCACTTTGATACATCCTACTTCTTTAGACCAAACAAGACTTATTCCTATTATTGTGGATGTTCTTATATATATATATATATATATAGGTATAGTATTAGTTTAATTTATTTCTTTACTTGTTCTTTTTATCTATTATATGAACACATACATCAATAAAATAAAGAGTTAAAGCTTAGAATCGTGTATGTGTATGTGCATATATATATAAATTAATCTTGGTAATTTAAAAAAAAAAATTACGTATAAGTATTCATAAAAACATTTATATAATATAATAGCTAACTTAGAAAGTGCATAGATAAGAAATGTCGACTAGTAAATTTCAAATTTTGAATAATGTTGCTACCATGACTTTAAAGCCCTCCCTTAGCAAAGATAACCTTATGTTTGAAAAGTACTTGAAAATCTATGTCGAATTAGCTATTTATACATAAAAAATGGAGTTAAAATGAATTAGTTCTAGGCAATTCAAAGTTTAGTACCAAAACTATGAAAATCTTAGAATCACTGTAGTATGAACTTCCTATTAGGTACTTATAGCAAATTCTTATATTTTATTCCTATTTCTTACGCATTCTGGTGATTTTGACTTCAATACTAACCTACATGTCTACTACTACGACTAATAGGTGAAATGGACCAGTGGATATATTATATGAACTTTATATTTATTTATGTTTGTAGGATAGAATATGATGTTTTATTAATTAATAAATGAGTTGTATATAGGGATGGGAAAATTTGTTTGTGAGTGCTCGTGTTTGATATTGAATGTGAAAAATACTATAATTATACTTCACTTTAAGGATTTGATTGATTTAGGATAGATTTGCGAGTGCTTGTTGCTTGCACACTAAAATTTAAATGAACTTAAAGTATACTAGAATGATAATTTAATATATGCATGCATTACACAGTTGCATTATTGAAGGTCATCACCACTACACAATGGCTCGGATGGCCTATGATCATGGGGGACCACATGTACATCATGGGTCTTATTTTGGGATATGGGAACCATCATCTTAAGGAAGGCAGCCCATCTTCTAGGGTCACATCGATGTCATTGCTCCAAAGGACCTTGCTTTGAGAGTAAGATATAATAAATATTATTTTCTATATATGGAAAGAAATTATGTTTTGATAAAAAATTGTTTTGAATCCCAAATTAGTAAGGTCTCTAGGTGTTGATGTTAGTGAATATTCCCCAACCTTTGATTTGGAGGGCGAAAATTTGATCTATACATGGTTGTCGGCTAGCTATTTATATATATATATATATATATTATTCACTTGTTTGATTGCATTACATATGTTTGTTTAATATAACTTGCTTGAACAGTATTGTCACGCCCTAAAGGATACTCTAAACACAACAATCCGCCACACTCGATATAAAGCTTAAGTATGACAACCTTAGTCATGCTATAAGCTTCGATACCGGGTGTAAGGTGTACATTCACGATCATAGAGGACCAACTTTGAAACAAGTTGTTTAAGAAGACATTCATATAGCAATTAAGAATGGAATTCATAACATAACATCTTAAACAAAATATAAGAGTCTTACAAAATATTAAAGGGGCATTCCCCTATCAAAATATAAGGTCTATCAAAGTCTATTAAAAAATAAATACATTGGAGATTTACTTAGAAATCTAAGTTACAACTAGTCTTTGATTTCTTTTAAAAACTCCTTAGTCCAAAAAGTAGTACCTGAGAGAAATATCCCCGTGGTGTCAACCTTATACAAGGGTGCTACAAAAGATATCTATAAAAAGGGTAAGCTTCTTGCTTAGTGAGAATTAATTCCACAAATAAAGTACTCAGATAACCAATATTCAAACAAGTTATTAACAAACATATGGGATGCAATTAAACACGTAGCAAACAATACATACGATTTTCCGGGAATCATATGTTAAAATGGATTTACCCCCCTCCATTCAGTGGTTAGGTGTTTCGGGCAACAAGGCCATAGTTCGCAAATAAAGTTTTTGTATTTTTATACAGCTACTACTAGCCGCTAAATTGTAGTTATTTTGGGTGTCTACCTACCATTTTATTACAGGCGATCAAAGCCATAGAATGGAGTTTCAGGTTCTACGAGCCTCATTACTATGCTCTTGTCCCACTAAGATATAGTAATGAATGCAATGTGACTTACTACGTGTCATGCATGAATCATTTTATTCAAGTATCATGGCATAATAGTAGATTTTAAAGGTGATCATGGAATTTGCAGACAATCATTCCTATACTAAATCATACAATGATTGATTAATAATTCCCATCTCGACATACTTAACGTAATTTCAAGCATATAAGTAAGGCACATGCGCTATCATATTTTTATCTTTTCCTAAAGTCTAGTACCACTAAATTACATGCAAAAACATAAATACATAAATGTAAGAATTTAAACTCATTCAGTCATGATAGTAGAAGGTTCTAGTCAAAATAGTCCGCTGGGTAGGGAAACTCAGACTCCACGTCACCTAAACAAGAGAAATACCCAAAATGAGTATTTTTTGGAAGTTCTACTTAAACTTGCAATTCTATTTCACTAAGTTCATCAAAATTTTTGTATAGTGAAATTTCGATTTGAAACGACCATAACCTGCTTATTTTAACATGAAATTTCTCATATTATATATCGTTTTCTATCCACTCAAAAAGATATATCTATTTCTAAGGTTATTTACTTCACAAAAGGTCATTTGGTTTCTAAAAGACACGGTATAGAATCAAAACGAAAATTCCAACCTTTAAAACATGTTTTTCTAACTTTGTATCAACCAAAAATCCCATAGAAATCATATAAATATATATATAGTTGAAAAATCCTTTTAATACATATGCAACACATAATATATACATGATTTTAATGATGTTGTCTTAACCAATGATTTTTCATAAAACAATCTTATCTTGGTAGTTGAAAAAGTGAAGTTTAGCAAAATTATGTTAAGTTATTTGGAAATAAAACTAAGGATTTTTAAGTTATTAAATATATGATATATTTTATTTTCCTAAATTCTTAAAAGATAATTTTTTATTCAAAATTTTAGTCTTTCTAGGTTATTCTCACATTTTATCTTCTAAGTATATTTTACTTGGTGAGTTAATTTCTTAACTTATTTTAGAAAACTTGTGTTGGTATTTTACTAAAAATACTAGTAAAGATTTTATAATCAAGTTTTTAAGAAAAATATTATCAATCTTAAGGTCTTTTAATGGTAGTTTGAAAAGAAAACAATGAGTTCCTTAGTTATTTTTTTAAAAGCTTTGTATATTAGCAACACTAAAATTTATGGTGATTTTTATGAAAAAAATTCTTTGAATGTATTTAGTTGAAATGACATTTTAAGTCTTAATGAAACTTTTTCATAAGTGATAAAATTATATTTTTAAAGTAAGTTGAGCTTGTTTTTATTTTAAGAAAGAACTTTTTATTTTTATTAAGATAACTGTCAATATGATCACGTATGAATAACGAGTATATAGCTAGTAATACAACAAGAATAATAATAATAATAAGAAGAAGAAAAATGGAAAATATAAGAATGAGCAATAAATAAATATCAAGTATTGGAATTCTTAGCTTGATTTCGAGGCTTCCAGGCTTAGTCATGGGGCAAGTCGAAAAAGAAAAACAAAAGAAATGAGAAAATTATTTTGACTTGATAAGAACAAGTCTCAGACTAGAAAGACTAGTCATAATATTAAAGCATGAAATAAATAAATAAATAAATTACAAGCATAAATAAATAAAGAAAGATTATGTTAGTGAGTTTATATACTCTAAGAAATATATATAGATACATAAATATAGAAAACATAATATAGAAGTTAGGTTAGGACAATAATGATAACATATACATAAATAAAATAGTATAATAATAAAACAACATAAAATGTAATTTATTCCTCAATAAGAACAAAACATGAACATAGTATTGTTTCTATAACATTTAAATATATAAGAAACATACAACAATGGTCATGTTAAGTTACATGAAATAGTAAGAAAGTATAGGTAATAAATTTACCTAAGATAGAAATTTGGTTGGTAGTTTAAAAGAGGTTTATGTAGTATGTGTAGAAGAAATATGGGTAGGAAGGAAAAATCAAAAGAGATTTTTGGGCGAGAGGATTGTGGAGTGATTTTGAGAGAGTTTTAGTAAGGTAAATGAGTGTGTGAAAGAAATAAGGGAGATGTGGTATTTATAGAGTTTTGGTGAAGAAAAATTATGTGATCAAAATAAATGTGTGGGTATGGGAGGGGAGTAGCCGACGTGAAGAGAGAAGAGAGGAGGTGTTTTGATTTTGTTTTGTATTTTTTTTTAATTAAAAGTAATAAGTTGTAAGGTATGATATGATTAAAGATGTATAAGAAAAGTAAAAAGTAGAAATAGGTAAGGTAGAGTATAAGAGTAGGTATAGAAAAAGTAGAAATAGATGAATAGTATTGAATAGTACTATGAATAATAGATAAGACAAATTAATACCAGTAGTAAAAAATATGTGTAATTAAGCTATATCTGATATTTTTATATACCAAAAAATTATAAAACCGATATTTTTGAAATCATTATATTTTTACAAATCTAATGGTATTATTGGAATATTTTTACCGTCGGGTATACTAAGACACAGTTTTAAAAAATTGATCCCTTTCAGATCCGAAATACATTAAAAATTAACGAATTTGATGTTTTTAAGCTTCCTTATATTATTACGAACTATTTTTTACAATTATTCCAATTTTTTGGTTTAGAGGTTAAGAGCGTGGGATTGTCGGATCTAAATCTACTAGGTCTTGCTATATATTTGTTGAATATAAGGTTTTTGGTTGACTTCCAATTTAAGGTTTAAGCATAAACCATAGCATAAAAATCTAAGGGCTTACAAGTATAGAGGGAGAATTATATCTTACTAAACAAGTTGTCACTTACTCCCTTGTAGTTTACTGTTATAAGATTATCTATGGTATCAACCTAAGTGAGGCTACCCAAAGGTTAGCTTTCTTTTGGGGATAGGATGTTGTGGGAAGCGGGGGGATGAGAGAGTTCTTTCTTCTCTAGTGAATCTCTTAGTGTAATATTTGATAAATTAGAAAGCTATGTCTTATTTTATAGGGCAAGAACTCTAACCAATACTTCAATATGCCCACCAGTGCTTTTGATTGGTATTTACTATCTTAGATCTATTTTGCTATTTATTTTGATTAGTTGTTATCTTATAGAATTATTAATTAAATACTATTGGATCTTATCGGTTGCCTAGTCATGGTATGTTTATGCACGATATTCAAACTTTCAAAAGACTATGGAATCGATCTTAAGCTTTGTCATTATGTATGTCAAAATTGTCCGTCTAGATTACCTTCGGGGCATGACACAATCTAAATGTCTCCTTAGAATAGCAAAACACATGTGAAACCCACAAATGTTAGGCATGTACAAAGCAATATATATAATTATATATATAGTGCTTGGAAACCAAAAGTTTACCTTAGATTCCCCTGATAGAAAGTTGGTAAGTCAAATACAAATGGCCAGGAAGTATGGAATTCTAGTTTCTTGTCAAGTCACCTTGTCTTTTGACTTTGATAATTTGTAATGTCAATATTATCTTAAAAAGAAAATGTTTTTGTACTTTACATTTCCGTCTCCACTTCATCAACCTCTCGTTTTCATTCCCATGTATCCTTCATCTTAAATTTTTGTTTAAAGTTTGTACGTTGATGTCTAAGTATAGCATTGGGAAAAATGTCAGCAGTTCAACAATCCAACATACTTCATTTCACATTCCTAATTGATATTCTTATCATATCCATATCAAACTCGTATTGCATTATAAATATTGTTGACACATTATACCATATAATTAGCATGCAGACACATTTAAAAGGGAAAATTCATTTATCTTATAGTTATCTATAAGAAAAACAGTCCTTGAAGTGTATTTGGTAAAAAGGCAAGTGGGGAATATAGAGTGTGGTAAATCAAAAGTTTGTGAAGGAAGACCAGGGAAGCAAAGGGAATTAAGGGATATATCCCCCTTTCTAACCTAAAATCCTCAAAAATAATTGCTAAATGAGGGAAAATGGAATTGAAACAAGCCTATTTTTAGATAAAACATATGTAATAATAATAAGATTAGAGAGAGCATTTGACAATTATTCTTGTTCTCACCTCTATACTCTATACTATTAATAATCTTGAAGTGTGAAGTAGATGTTTGAGTTTCTACTTCTAATTATAATTAAAATTTTCATTAAAGCATGTTAATCGAAACATAAAACTGCACTACTAGCAAGTGGTACTTGCATATATTCTATTTTAAATTAAAATATTCAAAATTTGAAAGGTTCTATTTTTTATATATATCTTCCTAACACACTGAACTTATTATAATTTACAACATTTTCCTTAAAATCGTATCTTTGCCCATCATTTTATTTTAGTAGGGAAGTGAAATAGTAAATCAAGTATATATTATAGAACTACAAAGCAAGAAAAGTTAAAAAGTAAATTACATCGTAGCCCATTTATTATATATATATTTCATTCGATCAAAGAAAGAAAAAACCAAAAGTATTATATTAAGTTATCTAGTTCCACTAAAGCCATCGTAGCCCATTTATTATTTGGGCGTCAACGTTAAACAATTAAGAGGGAAAAAGAAAAAAAAGTCCTTTAGGCAAAAATATTACGAAACCCTTCCCTTTCGCCATCTATTTAAACCCTAGCATTCTCATGCTTATCCCCACACCCCCCATCAAAGCACAAAAGCTGCAAACTAGTCGCTGTATGTGGCCATGGAAAAAGATATCCGCTTGTTTCATATTACGATTAATTATTTTGAGGCACCACCATCAGTTCAAGCTGCCAGCATGATCTAAACCTTGCTACCTTCCTTTCTAAAGCACTGAAACAAGGATTAGATCATGTGGCAGCTTCACCTGCTGTTGGTAGCCATGGTAAAACTCTGGAAAAAACAGATAGCCCCTTTCTCTAACCCTAACCCTAACCCTAACCCTAACCCTAACCCTATACATTTTCTTTTACCCTAGAGCTAAATCAGAATCACTCCTTTCCAGCCTTTCTCATTCCATCCCTAAGGACGGAAAAAGGTAAAGAACTAATTTCTATTAACTATGTCACGTTGCATCATTTTTTTAATCCACTTGCTCAGATCTTAACCTCGTTATTTATTATGTCATTTGATTTATTTATTTATTTATTTTATTTAGTTTCATGTATATAATTGATTGTATCTAGTATGGCTAAAGTATGCCATAAATATTAATGTAATATGTGGGCAGACATGCCATTTAGGCTTTTGGGGAACAAGATCTTTGTGTCTTGGGGCGGTCCATGATATCGATATCATACTGTGCCAGTGCTTTGGTAATTGAGCCCTTCCCCTTCCGCATGTAAATCTTAAGCTTTCGTACATTTATTTCCATATTATTATTTTTTTTTAACCTTCTATGTCGTTTACATCGTACTTGTTTTCATCTTTACTCGGGATTCTGTTCGCAGTACGACGTTTGGATTTAGGATTTACTATGGCCATTTGTGGAAATTTTTTGATATATAGCTCCTCTTGTATCCTTATGCAAAAGTAAGCTTTTGCAGCATGATCTGAAAAGAAACTTTGTGATTTCTCACCTATCTAACGATTGCTTGTTTCAAGGACTCTTTTGATTTTTTTTTTTTACCAGTTTTTCATGTTACACAAATGGAATTCCCATCCCCGTTTTCTAGAATGTCGTATTTCACGTCGTGGAGTTAAAATTGGAATACTGGGGAAATGAATTAGATGACTGCAGATCTCATATTAATTACTGTGATCTGCACAATTCAATTTGTGGAGTGGGTAGTTTTTAATCATTAATTAAAACGAAAAAAAGAGGATGAGTGTATTGAGGAAATTAATTGACATTTTTTTTGCCACAACATTTTGCAACTTTAATTTTTTTTTAATGCAATAAGTAAATTGGAAATCTAAAAATAGACTATCACTAATCAATAATAACATACGACAGCAGATGAGTGATGAGTATATAGATAAGGGGAATTGAATTAGTTTTTTTTCACCTGATGCCATTGTGTTCATCCACTATCTCCTCGTATTTTAGTCAAATACCAGAAAGTGTACCGAAATCTAAATCCTCCGTCTTTTACTTGTGCCTGTATTTTTATTCATTTTTTTTATTATTATTATTACAATAACCTATCACTTGAGAAACTAGGAAAGATCCAAACTCCAAGACAATTAGCCTGTAAGAGAGAGTTTCATCATTGTTAAATTTATTTTCCATTAATATACTAGAGAAAATCTCTCATATATCTTCCCAAAAAGGTCGAAGAGAAATCTAAGTAAATTTATTAAGGATCCTAATTAAATAGTCTATCTCATTGAAATCATTATAAGAATTTTGTCTACCGTTTTTGTGAATCAAAGTAATCACCGCAATAATCTGGAAAAAGAAAAGAGATCATAACAGCCGAGAGAAATAAGGATTAAAATACCTTCCAATGGGGGGCAGTACAAGTGATTAAGCACGCCATTGATGATGATCCCACAAATCAGTAGGCAGGTTTTTTATTGGGCTTATGACTTGATGGATCCTCAGCGCTCGGTCTATGGGGTGCTAGACCTTTTGTTTTAAAATAACGTTGCTTTCACGGGGGACCGATGACATTAGAGAGATATGTGTGCTTATAAAAAAGAGAAAAATCGTGTATTAAGTAATACCTGTTTAACGTTTCATATCTTTATACATGCTAAATTACCAGTTATAAGAAAGTCTACCTATCTTGATTAGCCTCTGGTCACATTCCTTAATACGATATCATGTGGCGTTAATTATAGTTTTGGTTTGTATAGCACAGATGTAATCTAATAATATACTTAGCCTTGTCAACATATAATGTCTTGAAACTAAATAAATTATTGGAAATACAAAGTAAGGTCTTGAAAACAATTCATTTCGGGGCAAACTCAATTAAAAGTTGTGCATCATTTGAGACATTTTTTTCAATTATTTTTTACATTACAGCTTTGAAGAAAAGAGAATCGAATATAATCCATTCTCTTGAAAAATTATAATGGTTTTAACTGTATTATTTGAAACATGAGCGTGCCTATTTAAAGCTCATGTGCTTAAAATAATATGCCCCAATGGTGATATTACCTGTCATTCCTCTGTTGACGAGATAGTTAGCTGTAGTTCCATTTTTTTTTTCTCCTTGAACATTGAAGCATATATATACATATCTTAAGGCTCGGACGATTAAGCACACATACGCTAGAGGTTAACAAAAATTTGATGCTTCCTACAACAAACAAAATCAGATAAATTCAACAAATGAGGTTTTACACTATGTTTGGTTGAATGGAATGAAATCGGTATTCCTATTTTATTCCTGTGGAATATCTACTCTTTCATTTGCGAAAAATTTTATCAAAAAAATATTTATTCCACATAGCGCGGAATAGATAAGAAATCCTCATTCATTTTCTTTATTGGGAAATAACTATTCCTTACAGAAAATAGATTTTGTTTCAAAAATATCTTTAATTATAAAATAAGGAATTATTGTTCATTTACAGTTTTATTCCATTCCAGTGAATTAAAATGTGCTGTTGATATTTTAGAAAGCAAGAACAGTAAAAACAAAAAAGCAAGTCCTCTTATTGCCTTTCTTGAACTGCAGTTGCGAGCAGCGCATTGGCATTGGCAATAGCGTCTTAACCCTATGAGTTGTTATCTTTCTTTGGAAACATCGGTACCTTCGTGACCGTGTATCAATATACAAAGCAATAATTTGATGGAGACATTACTTTAATATTCATATTGGGAGAATAAATATTGGCAAAATTTTGATATATAAATATTTATAATTAGTTTGGCAAAAAAAAAAAAAAAAAAAAAAAGAAGATAGTATTATAATTAAAAATATATGCTATTATGATAATTTATTGATAAAATTAGTACTAATGAATCATTTTTCACTTATTATGTAGACACTATTTTCCTATAGGAACGAAACAACCAGTCACACTCTCTCTTGTAAAGTATAAAATTTTAGCAAGTTAAAAATTTAACATCAGTAAATAAGTTTCATTTTTCAAATGTGTTTAGGAAAAATCATTGCCACACCAGATTTGTCAAGATTAATAAGATACCTTAAAAAAAGAAGAAGAAGATGGATTTAGGTTTATTGATATTATCGAGTCATTATTGAACATGCATGCCTAGCATTGTCAAAAATCTTTACTTAAACTCAAAGGTGTGAATTCTCCTTCTCATTTGATGCATTTATGATTACTTAGTTGGATATATACTTATTAAAAAAATGTTTTGTTAATGGATGGGAATTCCTCAAAGATACTAGGAGATTACATGCAGAACATTACAATGAATATCTTGTAAGTTTTGCAAATGTCATCTAAAAAGTTTATTTGAAAAGTCAAAATCTATTCATCAGAAATAAATTTTCTTCGTTCTATTTCCTTGATTGTAATGATACTTGAGAAATTAATAATTGCATAAGCATAGTAAAATCTTCAATCAAAGGGAGGAAAGAGGACTAACTAATTTTCATAGGCAAATTGACATTATTGGGTTTCGCTCTTGCAATGATGTAGGACTTTCTCATCCGTATGACTTTATTGGCTCAGAAGCTGGACTCAATCCTATGATATGATA
Organism: Combretum micranthum; assembly: GCA_024138025.1. NCBI lineage: Eukaryota > Viridiplantae > Streptophyta > Magnoliopsida > Myrtales > Combretaceae > Combretum > Combretum micranthum. Next base: position 201,584 of record JAMXBD010001635.1, on the reverse strand, counting down.
TGATTTTTTCATGGTATATAAGGGGTGTTTTTTTATTCGGCTTTTATACTTTTGTGCTTCTCCTTTTGTACTTATCTCTTCCTCTACAAAATGCCACATAACTTTAATTTTTGCAGTATCTACAAAAACGTAAGAAAAGGATTCTCCCCAAGTCTTTTCGGTGGATTTTATTTGTCACCTCTCCAACATGCAAAGTACAAAATGTGAAGTACAGAAGGATGCCACTTTTAGTATTACTTCAGGTCGATGATGCACATAAAAAGATGTATATAACATTTTGGTGAATATTTCGAATGTACAGCTTTAAAATATGAAATTGATATAATACTTGATTGGAATAGTGTGGTGGTATGTGGCTCTTTGGCGTGTAGAAATAGGAGAGCTCGTATTTTACACATTAACTTTAAATGCTCTATCTAAGAAAATATGCAGCTTCGTGGCAGAAATTCATAGACATTGACTGTGTGTTAAAGGAGATAATATATATATATATATATTATATATTAATCCATTAATTTGCAAATTCATCACTTTCTTTAACCATACAATTGTATATTCACCACTGCAGATATTAGTATTTTCTTATCACCAATTTTTGCCTTAGAACCACTCAAATTATTCATCATTATCACCATCTTTGCCATTGGAATCATAATTCCTTCACTACATATCCATTCTCTGCAAATCTGCTTTAATTATTGATTGGGAGATCGATTAATATTACTTGTCAATAGTATTTTAGAATAAGTCGATTTAATGTATTTGTTATTTTTCTTTGTTCTTTTGTTTCTATTCCTTATGTGGGATTATTGTATCTCTTTTATGGGATTTGTTTTACTCGCTAGTAAGGTGAGTTTCATTTTTTAAGGAAGGATTCTATCCCTTGTATGGGACATTTTGATGCTAAAGGAGATATGCCTATTTACTTGGATGGGTCTTTGTACCTCTAACTCTTCGTTAGCTAATTTTCTTGTATCGATATAATTTTATCCCGTTGAATGAAATTCCATCTTTTCTAGAGCCCCTACCCAAAAAAAAATTATTTTTTCAATAGATTAGTTGAACACAATTACACTAAAGTTCAATACGAAATTCATGCTTTCTCTCTCTCATTTCCATTGAAGAACCTCTAAACTCCCCAATCAATATAAGGAAAAAAAATTAAAGAAATCTAAAATTACAAGTTTAAGAGACAAATTTAGTATAACTATATTAAACTTATTTCTTAAAGTGACAAGTTAAACTTGACAAAACAAGTGTAACTTGTCTATTTTTAAGATTACTTTTGACTTGATGGCATTTTTGTAATTTTTAAAAATATTATTTCTTTTCTTTATCCATATAAACTCTGATAGCTAAACAATATACATATATGAAAAAAGGAAAGCACATAAGCACGCATTATTGATTTAAGCAGCGTAATCAAATCCGAATCGAGTTGTGTCAAGCTCCAAATGGTACCCTAAACGTGACAGTCCGCCACACTCGATATTTAAACTCAAGTAAGACAACCTTAGTCTTTTCATAAGTTTAAACATCGAGTGTAAGGCTCACGTTCAACATATAAGGACCATACTTTGCTTCGAAATAGTTCAAGGAGATATACATAGCAACAAGAATGTAATTCATAACAGTTACATTTAGATTTATTCTATTACATGATCTAAGAGGCACACCCCCGTAAAAAACATTAAGAGTTCTCAGACTTTCAAAGTCTCTTATTTTATCCTTCAAGTACCAATTTAGGAGACTCATATAGAAGTCCGTGCCTACGTCTAGGTCCCGGCCTAATCAAAAGCTCCTTAGTGTCCAAGAGCTGTACCTGATGATAGTGGCTCCGTGGAGATAGCCATAAATATTCATACTGCAATAGGAAACTATTGGGATCTAAGCTTGCGAGCTTAGTAAGATTTCATTTTCAATAATTAGTGCTCGACTATGGTACATATAACAGACAAGTTATTAACATCCATATGAAATGCACAAGCAAATGATCATACAAGCATATGACTTTCTGGGAGTCATATGTGAATGAATTTACACCCTCTATTCAGGGTCAGGATGGTCCATAAGACATGAAACCACAAATTCCAATTTTGAGTGGGGTTGTCTATAAGTCATGCAACCATAATCCCGATCTCATTCTCTTAGATATACAACTTCTATTGTCTTATTGTAGTAGTTTTATGTGCCTACTCCACATCCGTTAACTTAAGCGATCTCATATCCTTAATGTTAACATAGGCTCCCTCGCCTTCCGCTAATATAGTTTTATCTCACCAAAGGCATATTAGCTAATGCAATGTAACTCACTACATGATATGCATGTACAGTTTATTCATATAATTGTGGCATGTTATGTCACGCCCCATAGGGTACCCTAAACGTAACAGTCTGCCACATACCATATAAGATTCCCGAATTACCGCCTTAGTCTTTCGAGAGCCTCATATAGATGTAAGGCGTACCTTTATAACAATAGAGTATAAGTCCAAATGGAGATAAAAGCTTAATTTGGCATGCATTAGCAATATGATATAATTCATGAAGCATAAATAAATATTACAAATTCTAAGGGGCATTCCCCCGCAAAAGAATAATTAATGGTCTTATACAGTCATCCAAGTCTTAGAAGTTACCTATGGAAGTCTAAAACATAAATTCCAACTTTTAGGGGAAACTCCTAGCTTCTGTACCTGTTCAGCCGGGTCACGTCGCCTAAGCCACAAATGGGAAAGCTGCAAAAGGAATGGACTGTAGGGACGTAAGCTAACTAGCTTAGTGAGTGTAATCTCCCACAATAACATTTATGTCACAACAATTCAATCAAGTTATTAATCAAGCAAGTGGATGCATCAAACACATGAGTTCAACATACATATGACCAACCGGAAATCATATGTGGATGGAATTGCGCCCTCCATCTCGGTTAGCAGATTAACGACTACTGCGGTACTAACAATATGCCGTTTATGGTTCACGGTTAACCTACGATTATTCGATGTCGTTTATGGTTCACGACTAACCTACGATTATTCGATGTCGTTTATGGTTCACGACTAACCTACGATTATTCGATGTCGTTTATGGTTCACGACTAACCTACAAATGCTAATGCTCCTTCCCCTTGTGATATGCACATGTCAATTTAGCATTAGTCCAAGTAGTTGATTAAGCCATTTTACTTAGGCGATCAAACAATTTTTCAGACAATCCATCATAGCTAACTACACAACCAAAGTTTATCACCCGGTTTCGATATTCTTAATTTGAGTTCTCACATCATCATCAACATATAATTTCCCATTATTCCCCATTATTCATATTCCATTCATTTGTCCTACATTCTAGTGCACTACTTTACAAGCACATACAATAAATGAATCGGGAAGAAAAACTCACTCCGCCATTGGTTCGCCTTTCTTCTAGTAATAATAATCCGGAGGCAAAGATTCAACGTCCTCGGGTTCACCTATTCATAAGAAATACCCTAATAAGTATTCTACCATTTAGGATTCTAAAACTCTAAGAAAACTTAGTGAAATCGAAATTCGCGTCATTTCCGAAGTTCCGTTTTAAAATGGCCATAACTTGGTCGTTTTAAGTCGGAATTTCGCAAATTTTATACGATTCTATCTACTTCGGAAGAGCTTTCTAAATATGAAGTTTAAATCAAGTTTTGAAAATATCTAAGCCTCGGAATTGAGGGATCAGATCTGTACAGCGGGTTGATTCCAAAAATGTGGTTTTCATGAATGCACTTGAGATTCCTAAGTACAAAATGAAACTAATGCAATGGTAATGATTTTCCCTATCATGAATGTCATGATATGAACTCTAATGAGCCTAAGTTCTTATAGCTTTTTAGATTTAAAGAATTTAAATAAACTTTTCTTAGAAACCATTTCATACCATTGTTTAACAAGTGAATTTACTACACTTGGTCACACCTACATATTACAAGGATTTTCTTTAGAAAAATCTACTTTGTTTAAAGAAATTTTGACCCTTATATTAGTTATATCCTAAGGCCTTTATTTCTTTAATAAAATCCTCATTTATAAACTTTTAAGTGGGTCTTTTACTATGGGGTTTCCAAAAATCCGAATTTAGAAATTCCATTTCAAGTTGATTCCTTTAGGAAAAATGTATTTTATACTTAAAACTTTAAGTATTTATTATACTTATACCCTAAGGACTTCATTTATTTAAGAAAATACCATTTTTGAAGTTGGAAAAATAGTGTTTTCTAACCATACATCCATTATTACGAATTTTGTCTATATGACTTTTAGCTCAAAACTTCTATTGGACTTCATTTCTTGTTTCCAACATTTTCTTTAGAAAATCTCATTTAGACTCATGAAATAATACCAAACATTATCTATTACCTATAGGCTTCATTTTCTTGAAAAAGATATGTTTAGAAGTTGATAAAAGTGTTTTTGACCTAGGTTTACAAAGTCATCCGAATTTACACAAGTTTTTTCTTGAAAAGTATTTTCCTTTTTGACTTTATTAACTTATCTAACCATAGATCTATATACTAAGAAGGTTATTTACTAAAGACAAAAGCATTAAAGACTATTAATGCACATAAACACAAAATAATAATGAAACCTTAAATGCCTACATGATTATGAGTAGCAAAATGATAGATCTATTATTTCATATGCTTAAATGAGTTTTGAAAACATAAAAACTATATTTTAAAAGATCTTTTGTTTAAAAATACTTTTTGATGGATAACATAAAGCTTTTGGCATGAAACTCCTTTAAATGTAGATCTTTGTAATGGTTCGGTATTCTTGTCTTGATATCTCATTGTCCCTACCAAAAGATCATGGGGACATTTGGTTGAAATATCCAAGAATCACTTAGCCATAACAAAGATCTAAGGGTGGAAGGGGTAAAAGTTTACTTACTTGAAGTGGAATGAAGATGAAAAGAAGAAATGGAAGTTGTGTGTGTGTGTGGGGCTTGAATCACGGCAAAGGAGGGTGGGGAGAGAAAATGAGAGCTTTTACACTTTGTAAAAATTGAAAGTGAAAGAATGAAAAGAGAGAGAAAAATTAGTTATATAGGAAATGAGTTTAGGTTAAATGGAGTTAGATTAAATGAAAAAAAATTGCAAAATGGACATGGGGAGGGGGCCATTCACGCCGGCATCACTTGTAGAGGAAGGAGAAGTTTGAAAATTTTTTGCTTTATTTGATTGATTTAACTTGATATTAATTGTCATAATTTGTATAAAAGTTAAGGGACAAAAAGTGTAGAGAAAGAGTGATTTGAGTGATGGTAAGGTTGAATTGTAGAGTGTGCTAATAGGTAGTATAGGTGGTACTTTTGAATAGTGAGGAATAGTTGACAAGACAATTTAATTTCCGGTAGTAATGAAATACGAATAAAAAGGCTATAACTGTATTTTTCATAAACCGGAAAATTATGAAAAATATATTTTTGAAATCCTTATTTTATTTCGGTTCAAATGAGTACTCATAAGTAAATTTTTGAAATTCTAGTTCCGGGGCACGTTTTTCTATAATGGGTCTCGGGATGACCCGAATTGAAATTTTCTTAAAATCTGATATTTTCTTGGTTTGAAATATACAAGAACTATATTCAAAATTAATTTTCTTAGAAAAGTTTCTTAATTGGAAACCGAGGAAAAGCCGGAATTAGGGTTCCTAGTTCTCACTCTAGACTTGAGCTATTCCGGTTTAGGGTTTTGGTTTCCGGTTCTAGGGTTATCTTGGCTACTTGAAAAACCGGGGTTTACAACCTACCCACCTTAAAAAGAGTTTTGTCCTCAAAACTGAACTGACGTACCTTGATTCTCAAACAACTCGGGGTATTTCCTTCGGATTTCCTCTTCAGGTTTCCAAGTTGCTTCTTCAGAAGCATGGTTTCTCCACAATACTTTAACATATCGGATCTCTTTATTTCGAAGCTTCTAAGTTTTCTTATCCAAGACTTTTACTGGATGCTCCTCATAGGTGAGATTTTCCTTTAACCGTATGGGTTCCAACGCCACTATTCGCTCAGGGTCAGGTACATACTTCCTTAACACTGATGCGTGGAACACATTATGAACTCCCGACAAGTTCGGTGGTAAGGCTAGCCGATAGGCCAAATTTCCCACTCTTTCCAAGATCTCGAAGGGTCCAATATACCTGGGGCTTAATTTCCCTTGAGCTCGTACCCTCTTTATGCTCTTGATTGGGTTTATCTTCAAATAGACATGATCGCATACTTGAAATTCCAGTTCTCTTCTCTTTAGATCGACCCAGCTCTTTTGTCTGTCTTGAGCCTCTTTCATTTTCTGTTGAATAACCCGGACTTTATCAACTGCTTCCTGAACCAATTCAGGACCAATGGCTAGCTTTTCCACATCATCCCAAAACAGAGGGGACTTACAACGCCGTCCATGTCACGCCCCGTAGGGTATCCTAAACGTAACAGCCCGCCACATACTAAGTAAGACTCTCAAGTTCTCTACCCGAGCTCTTCGGGAGTCTTAATTAGATGTAAAGCGTTCCTTTACGATAATAGAATACTTTGACAAATGGAGTTAAGCAGTTTAGTGTGGCATTCAATAGCCATAGATAATAAATCAAAACGCATAATTATAGTTTACAAAATCTAAGGGGCATTCCCCCGCAAAATAATAACAAGTCCATTACACTCATCCAGAGTCCTTAGTTTCCAATGGAAGTCTATACAAAAAGAAATGGATTAAACTTCTACAGGAAACTCCTATCTCCGGTACCTGTATTGTGGCTTGCCTCGGCCTAAGCCATATAAATTCGTGCTGTAATAAATAAAAAATATGGGGGCGTAAGCTAACTAGCTTAATGAGTAATAACTTTCATAACACAATTAAATACAATCATTCAAGCGAGTGATTATTCAAGCAAGTGTATGCACCATACAAATGTGATCAACAAACATATGACCAACCGGAAATCATATGTGGATGGACTTGCGTCTTCCATCCTGGGTTAGTAGATTAACGAATCCTGCGGTACGACACCGTTTAAGCTCACAGTCAACTAACAATATTTCGTTTTATGGATCACGATTAACCAACAAATTCGTTTTATGGATCACGATTAACCAACACATTCGTTTTATGGATCACGATTAACCAACACATTCGTTTTATGGATCATGAAAAACCAACCAATGCGAATGCTCCAACCCCATCGTGATATGAATGGATTCAATTTACATTTGAAACCGAATATTCGTTAATTCAATTCTTTCAAGTGACCAACGAGTGTCCGCAGACATTCATAGGATAAACTAATCAGTCAATAGCTTAACACCCGGTTTCGATATTCCTTACATTCCAATTCACATATCAGTAGTAAACAACATATATAATTCCCATATACCCCATCATGCATATACAATTTCTTTTTATCTTTGCCTACACCACTAGTGCCACTACATTACAATCACATTCATTAATTGAGGGTGGAAGTAAAACTCACTCGGCCATTGGACGCCAATCCTCCTAGTAATAATAGTCGGAAGGTAGAGTGTCGTCCTGCTCGGGATCACCTACCAAGCAAGAATAATCCTAATGAGATTCTCATTATGTAACTAAATCAAGCTATACATCTAAACTATATGGATTCGGATTTCTCGCTATTTGCGGAAGTTCCGACTTAAAACGGCCATAACTTGGTCATTTTAACTCGGAATTTCACAAATTTTATATCGATCTCTATCTACTTCAAAAGATCTATCTATTTCCAATATTCAATCCAAGTTTTGAAAATAGTAAGGTCACGGAACAGTGGGATCAGATCTGTTCCGCATGTGTTCCAATCTCAAAAATTTGTTTTGCTTTTGATAAGAAATGTTCCTAGTTGATGATTCATGCATGAATGATATGGAAATGAATTACTAATATGAATGCCATGTGATGAACTTAATATATGCATGGTCATAATAACTTTTGTGATAATAAACTCATATGAACTCTTAAGCGTTGAGAAATTCCCATAAAGATTATTTCTAAGAAGCTATTTTTTTCCACATTATACTCCTTAGGGTTTCCTTGACTTTTAATCTTGTAATCCACTTATTATTTAACTAAAAATAAGTTCTCAAGGTCTACATTAATCATGGCCTCCATTCATGCATAAAAATTCCCATTTTTCATTTGGTAAACATGTCCTTGAACTAGCTTTTTGTAAAAATCCGAATTTTCCAACTTTCATTTTCTTGCATTTTTCTTAAGGGAAAACTTATCTAATGCATTAAAAATTGAAGCTCCAATATGTATATTATCTAAGGACTTCATTTAGCTTATAAAACATCCAATTTAGACTTAAATACCAAGTGTTCTTATAGGCATGAGCTTAAGTTACGAATTTTAACTATTGATCAACATTCCAACATTTCTCATTCTAACTCCACCACTTGTTTTACATTCCTATCATGCCTAAACTCATCTAAACTTATAAGAATCATTCCTTCAATATACCTATTACACATACCCTTCATTTTTCTTATGAAACATGAGTTTAAAAATGATTTTGTGGTTTCCAAGTAGGGTTTCCATTTCATCCGAATTTTCAACATTTCATATTTGACAAAGTCCTTTTTTTTCAATGTTCTTGCTCCTATATGTAAAGATCTACTATCTAACATCTCTATACATGAACAAGACTACATTTTTATGATCATCAATGCATGAAAATAAAAATAACTCTATGATCATACATGTAAATGACAATGTGATGTCTAAACTTTAGATCTACTAATTATGATGCATGGATCATGGATCTCATGTCATGAACAACAATATATATGCAAGATCATTTCTTTACCTGCATGAACAGCAATATATTAACATAAACTCATCTAAACACTAGATCCATTCTTGTGATGGCTTGGTATTCTTGTATTCATATTGTTGTCATGTCCACTCAAGAGCATCATGGGGTTAAATGAGAAAATACACAAGATATAGTCTTGCCATTACAAGATCTAGGAGAACAAGACTTAAATACACATACCAAAGGAGTCTTGAAGGAGGAAAGAAAAAACAAAGTTGGAAATGTGAGGATGGGGAGGGGCAAGCTCACGGCAATAAGAGGAGGAAAGAAGAGAGATTTTTCTTCTTTACAAAATTTGAAACAAGGAAATGAAGAGAGAGAGAAAAATATGTATATATATGAAGATATTAGGTTTGTTTAGTAAATAAATTGTAAAAATAATTCAATTAAGGCAAAGCAAGGGGGGGGGGGGGGCGTCGGCCACATCTTGGTGTGTGTGTGTGTGTTTAAAATTTGATATTTTGTAATTCAGTAAATTAAATGTAATAATTATTTAAGAGACAAAATTTCTTGGAAAAGAAAATTGAAATGAGTAGTTGTAAGGATGTAAGAATAGGGTATGGGTAGTGTGTAGTGTAGGTTGTACTTGTGAATAGTAGACAAGACATCTACTTTACCGGTTGTTCCGAAAACACGGGAAAAGCTATAACTGTAATTTTTATAGTCGGAAAATTATGAAATTGATATTTTTGGAATCCTTATAAAATTACGGTTCTAATGAATATTCCAAAACATTTTTCTGAATCCGTGGTCCGGGGCACGCTTTTCCGTAATTGAGCTCGGGAAGGCCCGGAATTGAAAAATTCCCGAATTTAAAACTTTCAAAGGTTTGAATGTACTTTTAACAATAATTCAATTCATTTACTTTATAATATTTATTTTATATAAACCGAAGGAAAGCGGATTTAGGGTTCCTAGGCTTCACTTACAAGACTCAACTGGACGGATTAGGGTTTCGCTTCCAACTCCCGGGTTTCTACTACTAGTACCGGGGTTTACAACCTCCCCACCTTAAATAAAGTTTTGTCCTCAAAACGGAACTGACATACCTTGCCCTTCAATATCTCGGGGTACTTTCCGTTTCTCTTCCGCTTCCCATGTTGCTTCCTCAAAGGCATGATTCCTCCATAACACTTTTACGTAGTGAATGTCTTTGTTTCGTAGCCTTTGGGTTTTCTTATCCAATATCTTCACTGGGTGTTCTTCATATGTCAGGTTTTCCTTCAACTGAATTGGTTCCAATTCCAGAATCCTTTCTGGGTCGGCAACGTATCTCTCAAAACTGACACATGGAATACATTGTGGATCCCGGACAAATTTGGTGGCAGGGCTAGCCGATATGCTAGATCTCCGACTCTTTCCAGGATTTCGAAGGGTCCAACGTATCTTGGGCTTAACTTCCCTTGTGTACGCATCCTCTTGATACTTTTAATCGGGTTTATCTTCAGGTATACATGATCACCCACCCTGAATTCAAGCTCTCTTCTTTTCAAATCTGCCCAGCTCTTTTGCCGGTCCTGAGCTTCTTTCATTTTCCGCTGAATCAACTCACTTTATCCGCGGCTTCTTGTACCATTTCCGGCCCAATTGCTACCTTTTCCACTTCATCCCAAAACAAGGGGGATCTACAACGCCGTCCATACAAAGCTTCATACGGTGGCATCTGGATGGTGGAGTGATAGCTGTTATTGTAGGCAAACTCGATTAGGTGCACATGGCTATCCCAATTCCCCTTGAATTCCAAGGCACACGCTCTCAGCATGTCTTCTAGGGTTTGGATCGTCCGCTCAGACTGTCCATCGGTCTGAGGGTGATAAGCCGTGCTAAAGTGCAATTTGGTGCCCAAGCTCTTTTGCAAGCTTGCCCAAAACTTGGACACGAATCTCGGGTCTCTATCGGAGATAATCCCTGCAGGTATACCATGTAATCTTACGATCTCTCTGATATAGATCTTGGCTAACCTTTCCATTGAGTAGGTCATATTTATGGGTAAGAAATGCGCCGACTTAGTCAATCGGTCCACTACTACCCATATTGCATCACAACCAGATGGAGTCTTGGGAAAACCACACACAAAATCCATGGATATCTGATCCCACTTCCATTCGGGAATGGGTAAGGGCTTTAGCAATCCGCCCGGTCTTTGGTGCTCTACTTTCACCTGTTGGCATACTGGACACTTTATCACATAATCTGCCACATCTCGCTTCATACCATTCCACCAGTAGCGGCTCTTCAAATCCTGATACATTTTGGTGCCTCCCGGATGCATGGTATATCCAGAGTTATGTGCTTCACTCATTATTTCCTTCTCAACTCCTCGTCCTCTGGTACACACAGCCTTCCTTTCATTCGGATCACATCTTCATCATCTATGGCAAAATCAAGGTACTTTCCTGCTTGGGTTTCCCTTTTTATCCTTTGTATCACCTCGTCATATCTTTGGGCTTCCTTGATTCTCTCTATGAGGGTCGGTTCTAGTGTCAAGTTGGATATCTCAAGCCCAGCGCTTTGACCTATGAACTCGATCCTTAGCTTCTCAAACTCTTTAATAAACTCTCTTTGACTCGTGATCAAGGCGGCTACTTCCCCGTGATCCTTCCGACTTAGGGCATCCGCAACCGCATTTACCTTCCCCGGACAGTAATTTATTCCCAGATCATAATCCTTTATTAATTCTAGCCACCTCCTTTGTCTCATGTTTAGCTCCTTCTGTGTGAACAGGTATTTAAGACTCTTATGATCTGTATATATCTCACACCTCTGTCCGTACAGATAATGTCTCCATAACTTCAAGGCAAAGACGATGGCAGCTAGCTCCAAATCATGCGTAGGATAATTCTATTCATGCGGTCTTAATTGCCGCGAGGCATATGCAATGACCTTCCCTCTTGCATCAGAACGCATCCAAGGCATTCCTTGAGGCATCACTATGTACCGTGTAGGGCTTTTCTGGGTCTGGTAAAACTAGAATCGGTGCCGAAACCAATCGTCGCTTCAATTCCTGAAAGCTCTGTTCCCTCTTGTCCGTCCAAACAAATTTCTCATTCTTTTGAGTTAGTTGAGTCAGTGGCTTGGCTATCTTAGAGAAATCCTTCACAAACTTGCGATAGTAGCCAGCTAATCCCAAGAAACTCCTTACTTCAGTAACTGTCTGTGGTGGCTTCCAATCCACTACAGCCTTGATCTTTTCGGGGTCAACTGATATCCCATCACCCGTTACTACATGTCCAAGGAATGATATTCTGTCCAACCAAAAATCACATTTGGACAACTTGGCATACAGCTCATTATCCCGTAAGGTTTGCAACCAATCGAAGATGCTCCTCGTGTTGCTCTTTGGTCTTTGAATATATGAGGATGTCGTCTATGAAGACTATCACACTTATCCAAAAGTGGCTTATAGACTCTATTCATCAGGTCCATAAATGCAGCTGGTGCATTAGTCAGTCCAAATGACATTACCAGAACTCGTAGTGTCCATAACGAGTACGAAAAGCCGTCTTAGGTACATCCTCAGGCTTAATCCTCAACTGATGATATCCCGAACGTAAATCAATGCGTGAGAACACACAAGCCCCTTGCAGTGGTCAAACAAATCGTCAATTCTTGGCAAGGGATACCGATTTTTGACAGTCACTTTATTCAACTCCGGTAGTCGATACACAATCTCATCGATCCGTCTTCTTCACAAACAAAGGGTGCACCCCATGGCGATACACTTGGTCTTATAAATTTCTGATCCAGAAGTTCTTGTAACTGCGTCTTTAGCTCCTTCAACTCAGCTGCCATCCGGTATGGCGCTTTAGATATCGGTTCGGTTTGGAGCCAAAACAATCTCAAAGTCAATTTCTCTTTTGGCGGTAATCCCGGCAAAATTTCTGGGAACACATCCAAGTATTCATTCACCACGGAATATCCTTTTCCTCACGGGTTTCCCCTTCATCCAAGACACCTCAATCGGTATTATCTCCTCATCCTCCATCATCAACTCAAACGAGCTTAGATCAAACCTTCTTGGGACTAAGGTTTCTCCCACAAATTCTACTTTTTCCCGATTGATCATAAAAACATACTGTCCTCTTTTGGCAATCCACTATTGCCTTCACTTTACTTAGCCAATTCATTCCGAGGATGACTTCGTATTTGTTCATTTCCAACACTATTAAATCACTTTTGGAGTGGTGACCATGGATTTCCAATGGACAATCTTTTATCAGCTCTCGGGTTGACACAACACTCCCTGTGGGGGTCTTAATCCTCAAGCTAACCGTGGTGGCTATAGGCAATCCAGTCGGTTGGCCAAACTATAGGTGATGAACGAGTGGGTCGCTCCCGTGTCAAATAAAACATAGGCTTCCACGCTATTTACTCGTATGTGTCCTGAGGTCAATAAACACCCATCACATATGGACCTTAAAATACTCTTAAGGCTATCCACATAGGGTCTCTACTTCCAGCTTTCCATAATATATTCAATTTCATTTAAACAATAATCAAATTAAATAACTTAAATTTCAAGTTAGGAGGGGTTTCCGCTACTAACCTGTCACCAGGCCGCCATCAGCATTCTCGCTTTGATCCAAAGCTGCCAACTCCACTTCCTCATCTTCGTCTTCTTCCACCATCCATTGGCCTTCCAAATTGTACAGCCTCATCCCATGCATCGCGGAAGCTGCCCGACTCCCTCTTGTTACCAGACCTCATGGGGTTGGTATTACTCGAGGTTCCGAAGGGTCGGGTGGCCACGCTCTTTCCGTTGAGAACATTCGGAAGCTAAGTGCCCTTTCTCCTTGCAAATAAAGCAAGTCACTGCCAGCTTCTTCGGGCACGTATAAACCATGTGGCCAGCATCACCACAAAAGTAACACTTGTTCCTCAACTGCGGGCATTGCCTAGGCGCATGCGTCCCCTTACATTTCCAACACGTGACATTGGTTTTGAACTGGGTCGGCTTGCTGCTAGACTCCTCTTTAAACCCTTGGTACGGCCTGTACCTTTTTCCTTTGAACCCTGAGCTTGAGGCATCAAACGGCCTCTTTCCGAATACCCTCTTTTCAGGCTCCTGATATTTCCTTTTTCTAGCCCCTTCAATTACCCGGGCCTTCTCTACCATCTCAGGGTAGGTCCTTACTCCGAACTCTTCCAACTTGATCCGCAACTCCTCATCTAAGCCTCCCAGAAACACTTGCTTCTTCAATCTTCGCTATCCCTGAAAGATCAGGTGCATACTGCAGCAAGTGAACAAACTCAGTTCGTATTGTCTACTGTCTCCCTTCTGCTTAACATGGAGGAAATCAGCACTATATTTCACCCTCAAGCTGGAGGGAAAATAATTGTTCAGAAATTCCCGGGAAAGGTTTCCCAAGTGGCCGGGGAAGTCAAATTTCTTCTCTTGGAGTCCCACCAGACTCGTGCATTATACCTCAGCATATATGTCCCATATTCCAACTGCAATAAGGTGGAATCTCGTATGCAGCAAAAGAACGCTCAACTTGAGCCAACCAGTCCTCGGCTTCATCCGGTTTACCGAACGCTCCATCAAAATACCGGTTGCTCTTAATGAAGTCCGGTAAGGAGCTTCGGTGGGGTCTCCTGTATGGCGGGGGTGGCGGCAACTGCACATTATAGGAATGCTCCTCCTGTGGAGCAGGTGCCTCTGCAGTCATTTCCCGATGATCTGCGGGTGGCGGATGTGGGCCGAATCCCGGGCACTTTGACCTGGGTGTGGGTTCTGACTGGATTTGATTCTGGATGAAAGTTTCAGAAGATTGGCCAATTGTCCAATCGCATTTAGTACATCACCCTGTTGGTTTTGGGGTGCAGCTCCTTGGGGGTTAGGTTGTGGCATAGCCGGTTGATCGGCTTCGTTCGAATTAGACCCTTGTTCCCGATTCCGAATTCGCCGATTTCGTCTGTTTATACAATGTTTAATGAATTTTTAGTATCTTTAGTAAGTTTTAAATTTCGAAGGAACAAGATTATTAACAATTCAAAAATTGCGAAATCTGGAATCAAACTCGGAAAGAAATGGAATTCATAAATCCATAAAATCATAAGGAAAAAAAAATAAAATAAATAATAATAATAAAAAAATTTCACACATAGAGTAACAAGTCGAAACTTCATAACATAATGTGAATGAATGAATGTTTATGTGATCTATATGCGGTTGATGTTCTTTATGCCTCATGACTAGTATGCATGCTTTTCACAACTCCTTTTCTTTAAAACAAACTTGACCTTTTCATTACTTTAGTGAGCCATACAACAATATTACATCAATATTTGGTCCCCAAAATTTGGCTAACTAAGTTCCAATTTCGATTCTAACAACTTACCTATTTCTGAACATGACAAAATACAGGAAAAAGGAACAATAAAATGCTAACTATCCTGAGATCCTAAGGCAAATTGGCATCCCGCATTGCCTACTACAAAAATAAGAAAATCAGGACTCCTCTTGGACTTCATGGGTTAGCTAACATCCCGGTCTCTACTCATCACTAGAGTCATCGGGGGTCGGGCTAGGAGGTCGTCTCTGCTAGAACCACCATCGTCCTGTCGGACGAACAAGCTAAGATACTCCCTCGTGGTCATCCTCCGCTTCCTAGCGGGTCGGACTAGAGGCTCTTGATCTTCACTTTCTTCTTCTTCTTCAGTTCCTTGCCCCTCCTGCGGGCTTACTTCTTCCTCCTCACCTCCTACCTCGGGCTCACCTAGTCGGTTCACCTCTACTTCAGGCTCTCTCACAGGCTCTTCTGCCACATTTTCAGCTTCCATAGGCACTGGGGCCTCCGGTTCCACTACTGCTAGGTCAAGCACAGGTGGGTTCTCACCCTCAATATACACATCTCTCCATACCCTGGGATCTACCTCGGGTTCTACCCTCCCACTATCCGGTATGTCCAACATCCGGTTAAAATCCCATATAATTTGATCGGGTTCTGGGTTTACCTGCATTTCTGGTTCAACAGGCGGGTGGGGTCCTAGGTACCTCATTCTCTTCCCAGTTAGGATCCTCCTCAGGGTCCTCTTCCTCTTCTTCATCCTCTCCAATCACAGGTGCCCCATTCAATTGCATACCTATATCAATAGCTGGAGGTGGAGCTATCACTCGGGGTGGAAGGATATCTAAGTAGATCGCATGCCAGGTGATGTGATTCCATGCGTTGCTAAATTCCAGTCAGGATGATCATACAAGTTATCATGGGCATACACATATAAGGTCCTATGGGGATCCATACCTAAAATCTGGAGGGGTTCGGGTTCCTCCACCCTTCAAGATAAATGTAGCTTCTAGTCATGGGCTCACGCCCATAATCAACCATGATCCTCTCTAAGTATAGATTGTCTCTAACTTTGTCCAGCTCCTTCTTCCCATAGGATCATACCTCAATCGATCCACTACTGAGCCCATCTGGTATATCTCAGCCCATCCTTCCATAACTTGTACATTTCCCCTATAGTCCGGGGATGTCTGGCTAAGGCAAAATCTTCACACAGTTCTCTTAGCCTCAACCTATATTCTACCATCGTTTCATCATTTCTCTTTGTAAATTCCTGGCCCTCTCCCTGGTCTCACCCAGGGAGACCTACATCAAAACAATACTACTAATCAGACTTAGCAAGAAAACGTTTAACTCCATTTAACCTATTAGTTAGATTTCTAGTCCGGTTTCTTTTAATTCTATTGTCTTGTTTATAACCTAGGCTCTGATACCAACTTAAACTGTCACGCCCCGTAGGGTATCCTAAACGTAACAGCCCGCCACATACTAAGTAAGACTCTCGAGTTCTCTACCCGAGCCTTCGGAGTCTTAATTAGATGTAAAGCGTTCCTTTACGACAATAGAATACTTCACAAATGGAGTTAAACAGTTTAGTGTGGCATTCATAGCCATAGATAATAAATCAAAACGCATAATTATAGTTTACAAAATCTAAGGGGCATTCCCCCGCAAAAGAATAACAAGTCCATTACAGTCATCCAGAGTCTTAGTTTCCAATGGAAGTCTATACAAAAAGAATGGATTAAACTTCTACGGGAAACTCCTATCTCCGGTACCTGTGCTGTGGCTTGCCTCGGCCTAAGCCATATAAAATCGTGCTGCAAAGATAAAAACTATGGGGGCGTAAGCTAACTAGCTTAGTGAGTAATAACTTCCATAACACAATTAAATACAATCATTCAAGCAAGTGATTATTCAAGCAAGTGTATGCACCATACAAATGTGATCAACAAACATATGACCAACCGGAAATCATATGTGGATGGACTTGCGCCCTCCATCCCGGGTTAGCAGATTAACGAATCCTCGGTACGACGCCGTTTAAGCTCACGGTCAACTAACAATATTCGTTTTATGGATCACGATTAACCAACAATTCGTTTTATGGATCACGATTAACCAACACATTCGTTTTATGGATCACGAAACAACAACATCGTTTGAATGGATTCAAAAAACCGAATATTCGTTAATTCAATTCTTTCAAGTGACCAACAAGTATTCGCAGACATTCATCATAGGATATTAACTAATCAGTCAATAGCTTAACACCCGGTTTCGATATTCCTTACGTCCAATTCACATATCAGCAGTAAACAACATATATAATTCCCATATACCCCATCATGCATATACAATTTCTTTTTATCTTTGCCTACACCACTAGTGCCACTACATTACAATCACATTCATTAATTGAGAGTGGAAGTAAAACTCACTCGGCCATTGGACGCCAAACTTCCTAGTAATAATAGTCGGAAGGTAGAGTGTCGTCCTGCTCGGGATCACCTACCAAGCAAGAATAATCCTAATGAGATTCTCATTATGTAACTAAATCAAGCTATACATCTAAACTATATGAATTCGGATTTCTCGCTATTTGCGGAAGTTCCGACTTAAAACGGCCATAACTTGGTCATTTTAACTCGGAATTTCGCAAATTTTATATCGATCTCTATCTACTTCGAAAGATCTATCTATTTCAATATTAATCCAAGTTTTGAAAAAGTAAGGTCACGGAACAGTGGGATCAGATCTGTTCCGCATGTTCCAATCTCAAAAATTTGTTTTGCTTTTGATAAGAAATGTTCCTAGTTGATGATTCATGCATGAATGATATGGAATGAATTACTAATATGAATGCCATGTGATGAACTTAATATATGCATGGTCATAATAATTTTGTGATAATAAACTCATATGAACTCTTAAGTGTTGGAAATTCCCATAAAGATTATTTCTAAGAAGCTATTTTTCCACATTATACTCCTTAGGGTTTCCTTGACTTTTAATCTTGTAATCCACTTATTATTTAACTAAAAATAAGTTCTCAAGGTCTACATTAATCATGGCCTCCATTCATGCATAAAAATTCCCATTTTTCATTTGGTAAACATGTCCTTGAACTAGCTTTTTGTAAAAATCCGAATTTTCTAATTTTCATTTTCTTGCATTTTTCTTAAGGGAAAACTTATCTAATGCATTAAAAATTGAAGCTCCAATATGTATATTATCTAAGGACTTCTTTTAGCTTATAAACATCCAATTTAGACTTAAATACCAAGTGTTCTTATAGGCATGAGCTTAAGTTACGAATTTTAACTATTGATCAACATTCCAACATTTCTCATTCTAACTCCACCACTTGTTTTACATTCCTATCATGCCTAATCTCATCTAAACTTATAAGAATCATTCCTTCAATATACCTATTACACATACCCTTCATTTTTCTTATGAAACATGAGTTTAAAAATGATTTTGGTGGTCTTCCAAGTAGGGTTTCCATTTCATCCGAATTTTCAACATTTCATATTTGACAAAGTCCTTTCTTTTTCAATGTTCTTGCTCCCTATATGTAAAGATCTACTATCCAACATCTCTATACATGAACAAGACTACATTTTCATGATCATCAATGCATGAAAATAAAAATAACTCTATGATCATACATGTAAATGACAATGTGAGTGTCTAAACTTTTAGATCTACTAAGTATGATGCATGGATCATGGATCTCATGTCATGAACAACAATATATATGCAAGATCATTTCTTTACATGCATGAACAAGAAGATATATTAACATAAACTCATCTAAACACTAGATCCATGTCTTGTGATGGCTTGGTATTCTTGTTCATGTGTTTTCATGTCCCTAGCAAGAGCATCATGGGGTTAAATGAGAAAATACACAAGATATAGTCTTGCCATTACAAGATCTAGGATGAACAAGACTTAAATACACATACCAAAGGAGTCTTGAAGGAGGAAAGAAGAAGAACAAAGTTGGAAATGTGAGGATGGGGAGGGGGGCAAGCTCACGGCAATAAGAGGAGGAAAGAAGAGAGATTTTTCTTCTTTTACAAAATTTGAAACAAGGGAAATGAAGAGAGAGAGAGAAAAATATGTATATATATGAAGATATTAGGGTTTGTTTAGTAAATAAAAGTTGTAAAAATAATTCAATTAAGGCAAAGCAAGGGAGGTGGGGGGGTGCGTCGGCCTCATCTTGGTGTATGTGTGTGTGTGTTTAAAATTTGATATTTTGTAATTTAGTAAATTAAAATGTAATAATTATTTAAGAGACAAAATTTCTTAGAAAAGAAAATTGAAATGAGTAGTTGTAAGGATGTAAGAATAGGGTATGGGTAGTGTGTAGTGTAGGTTGTACTTGTGAATAGTAGACAAGACATCTACTTTACTGGTTGTTCCGAGAACACGGGAAAAGCTATAACTGTAATTTTTATAGTTCGGAAAATTATGAAATTGATATTTTTGGAATCCTTATAAAATTACGGTTCTAATGAATATTCTGGAACATTTTTCTGAATCCGTGGCCCGGGGCACGCTTTTCCGTGATTGGGCTCGGGAAGGCCCGGAATTGAAAAATTCCAGAATTTAAAACTTTCAAAGGTTTGAAATGTACTTTGGAACAATAATTCAAATTCATTTACTTTATAATATTTATTTTACTATGAAACCGAAGGAAAACCGGATTTAGGGTTCCTAAGCTTCACTTACAAGACTCAACCTGATCGGATTAGGGTTTCGCTTCCAACTCCCGGGGTTTCCTAGCTACTGAGAATACCGGGGTTTACAGTCCATATAAGGCTTCGTATGGTGGCATCTGAATGGTTGAGTGGTAGCTATTGTTATAGGCAAACTCGATTAGGGGTATATGATTATCCCAACTTCCTTTGAATTCCAAAATGCAAGCCCTTAACATGTCCTCTAAGGTCTGAATGGTTCGCTCAGACTGTCCATCTATCTGAGGATGGTAGGCAGTACTGAAATGCAACTTGGTGCCTAGGCTCTTTTGTAGGCTCGTCCAGAACTTCGAAACAAACCTTGGATCCTGATCTGAAATGATTCCCACTGGAATACCATGGAGCCGCAAAACCTCATTGATGTATATCCTAGCCAATTTGTCCAACGAATAGGTCGTATTAATTGGTAGGAAGTGTGTTGACTTCGTCAAACGATCCACTATTACCCAGACTGCATCACATCCAGTGGAGGTTCTCGGGAATCCACACTCAAAGTCCATTGAAATCTGCAGCCGGTACATTGGTTAATCCAAATGGCATCACCAAGAACTCATAGTGCCTGCACCATATGCGAAAGGCTGTCTTAGGCACATCTTCCGGCTTTATTCTCAACTGGTGATAACCCGAGTGCAAATCAATGCGTGAGAACACACTTGCCCCTTGAAGCTGGTCAAAGAGGTCGTCGATTCTTGGAAGGGGGTATCGATTTTTTATTGTGACTTTGTTCAACTCCCGGTAATCGATACATAATCTCATAGACCCGTCCTTCTTCTTTACAAAAAACACCGGTGCGCCCCATGGCGACACGCTGGGTCTTATGAATCCTTGATCCAAAAGCTCTTGCAATTGGGTTTTTAATTCCTTTAATTCCACCGGGGCCATCCGATATGGTGCCTTTGATATCGGTTCTGTACCTGGGGATAGAGTGATTTCAAAATCAATCTCTCTTTTTGGTGGTAAACCGGGTAAGACTTCGGGAAATATATCCTCAAACTCATTTACCATGGGGATGTCTCTCTTTTCTCCTCTCTCCTCTCTAATCCAGGCATCTTCTATTGGCACAATTTCCTCATCTTCCATCATTAGTTTGAAGGAGCTTAACCCGTAATCTCTTCGCACCATGATCTCTCCAAGGAAGTCTACTCTCTCCTTCCGATGGTCATCAAAACTTATCATCTTTCTTTGACAGTCCACAATGGCTTTAACCTTACTTAGCCAATTCATCCCAAGGATAACTTCATATTTACTCATCTCCAATACTATCAAATCGCATGCTGAGATATGTCCTTGGATTTCTAGCAAACAATCCTTTATTATCTCTCGGGTCGACACAACACTACCCGTGGGTGTCTTAATCCTTAAGGTTGTGGTTGTCATGGCTATGGGTAGTCCAAGCTGCTTAGCCAAGCTGGTAGTGATAAAGGAGTGGGTTGCTCCTGTATCAAACAACACATAAGCTTCATTCCCATTTACTCCTATGCGTCTTGTTACCATAAACATTTATCACTACTTGGTCCTAGTCACTCAACAGCTATCTATTCCAAGGTTTCCAAATCGCAACTCTTTCTTTATTACAGTTTTAAATTTTTTTCCTTTTTAAAACTTGCTATGAAACAAAGAACTTTTATTTAAGAAGGAACTTGTTACTGACCTGTCACTAAGTCGCCATCTACATCTTCGACTTGGTCCAGTGTGGCCAGCTCCATGCCTTCCTCCTCATCATCCTCGATCATCCATTGGCCTTCAAAGTTGTACAGCCGCATCCCATGCATGGCCGAGGCTGCACGACTTCCACCCTTGCTACCAGATCTTTGGGTGTTATCATTTCTCGGATTTCCATAAGGCCGGGTAGTCCCACTTTTCCGTTGAGGGCACTCGGAGGTTACGTGGCCCTTTTCCTTACAAAGGTAGCAGGTTATAGCCATCTTCTTTGGGCAAGCATAAACCAGATGACTTGCCTCGCCACAAAAGAAACACTTGCCCTTCAGCTGAGGGCATTGTCTTGGGTAGTGGCTTCCTTTGCACTTCCAACAAGAAATGTTGGACTTGGTTTGATTGAACTTCCCACCAGGGTTATCCTTAATTCCATGGTAAGGCTTGAATCTTTTCCCTCTATAACTTGAGCTGGGGGCGTCAAAGTGTCTTTTTCCGAACACTCTTTTGTCCGGTTCAACATACTTCCTCTTCTTGGCCCCTTCAATCAACCGGGCCTTCTCAATTACCTCAAGGTAGGTCGGCAATCTAGATTCCTGTATCTTCACCCTTAGGTCTTCATCGAGACCTTCCAAGAATACTTGTTTCTGCAGTTCTTCACTGTTCTTGTATGATTCAGGAGCATATTGCAGTAGATGATTGAATTCCGTCTCGTACTGGTCAATCGTTCTGCCTCTTTGTCTCACATGTAGGAAATCTGCACTATACCTTACTCGGAGGCTGGCGGGGAAGTAGTTCTCTAGGAACTCTCTACGAAAGGTCTCCCAGCTAATCGGGGGTGCCAAACTCCTTCGCTTCGATTCCCACCATACCCGTGCATTATACCTTAACATGTAGGTGCCGTACTCCAATCGGAGATGTGGTGGAGTCTCGTAAGCTGCAAAGGAGCGCTCAATTTGAGCTAACCAATCTTCTGCCTCATCGGGCTTTCCAAATGCCCCTTCAAAGTAGCGGTTGCTCTTTATAAAATCGGGGAGGGAACTCCTTTGGTATCCTCTTTGTGGTGGAGGGGGTGGATAATGAGCATTATAGGATTGCTCCTCAGGTGGTAAGGGAATCTCTGCTTGCATTCCTCTATACTGCGGGGGTGGTGGAGGTGGTGGTAGAGGTGCCGAATCCCTTATACTTGGTTCAGGATTCCGGGGTTGGTTTTGATTTTGGTTTTGGATGAATGCAGCAAATGTAAGCCCCAGAAAATTTCAGTAAATAGTCTAGGAGATGAACTTGGAAAATAAAACCCTAAAAGCCACTCCAAATTAAAATCGAACTTAGATAGGTCCCAAACTCTGAACGAACTCGGAAATTTCTAAATCGTGAGAGAAATATGAAATCTCAGAAATAAGCTAGAAACTCAACATACTTCCACTCTAAAACCCTTACGTACGACAAATTTTCTAATTAGCTATAACTTACAAAATTCAGGTAAAATGGAGCCCTAAAGCAAATTGCTAAAAAGTAAATAGTGATTAACCTTCGGAGATAAAACCCAATCCAAAGAATTCCGGGAACGTTGTAAGATACTAAGTTCTTATGAAATCGCCCTTAAAATAAATCTCACCAATCAAATAAGTCATGTAAGTATAAAATATTAGTTTTTATTTTGGCAATGGGGCGAACCGGGAGGTCAGCCCGGAAACCTAAGTCCTTGAATCTCCCGAGAAACTCCATATCTAAACCCGGCAATCGTGTATTCCTAAACCCAGGAGTTGGAACAAGAGGAAAAAGGTGTAATCGGTCCGTATTAGGTCTGGATACTTTGTAAAGATGAATCAATGAAATTCCGACCTATTCCAATCAGATCAGATGCCAGTTTCGAAAAACGCTGTAGGGATTCGAAATGTTAAGAATATGTTTTAATGCCGTTAGACTTATATTTCTAAAGGATCTCTAAGTTATTAGTTTTACAAATTTTCACATAGCTAGAATTATCTAATTTTACAAATCTGTTCGTATTTCGTTACTACCGATAATTAGTGAGTCTTCCAGTACGACTTAATATTTTTAGTCACCTAAATTGTTGTTATTACTATTATTATTATTATTATAAGGTATACCCTAGTTCTCCTAGTGATCGTATAGTAATTGGACGAACTTTGGAAACCGGAGAACGAAACCCTATATCGGTCCAATTCCAGCTTAGTGAGAGGAGCCTAGAAACCTTAGATCCACTTTCCTTCGATTTCATAATAAAAGAGATTTTATAAAGTAAATGAATTTGAATTATTGTTCTAAAGTACATTTTAAACCTTTGAAAGTTTTAAATTCGGGAATTTTTCAATTCCGGGCCTTCCCGAGCTCAATTACGAAAAGCGTGCCCCAACCACGGATTCGAAAAATGTTCCGGAATGTTCATTAGAACCATAATTTTATAAGATTCCAAAAATATCAATTTTATAATTTTCCGAGCTATAAAAATTACAGTTATAGCTTTTTCCCGTGTTTTCGTTACAATCGGTAAAATAGATGTCTTGTCTACTACTCACAAGTACAACCTACACTACACACTACCCATACCCTATTCTTACATCCTTACAACTACTCATTACAACTTTCTTTTCCAAGAAAATTTTGTTTCCTAATTAATTAACACAAATATTACATTTTATTACACAAAATACAACTTTCAAAATTCAACACACACACACAAGCATCCCCCCCCCCCCCCCCCCCCCCCCAAAAGGCCGGCGCCCTCCCCTTCTTTCCCCCTCATTTTTGCCTTTTCTTCATTTATTTTATTAACCAAAACCCTAATCCACTTAATATATATACTAAATGTTTATTCTCTCTCTCATTTTTCACTCTTTCAAAATTGTCAAAGGTTAAACTCTCTTCCTCCTCTCTCTCAAATTGCCGTGAGCCCCTCCCTCTCTCCCACCCACACTCAAGCTCAAATCTTCTTCTTTTCTATTCCAAATCTCCATTAATGTGATGATTTTAAGCTTTGTTCTTCCTAGATCTTGCAATGGCAAAGCTATTCTTGTGTGTTTCTCACATTTAATCCCAATGATCATATGTTAGGGATGAGAAAACACTAAAACAAGAATCTCAAGCCATCACAAGAAGTGGATCTAAAGTTTAAATGAGTTTTTGTTGAAGATAGTGTTATGTTCATGCATGTAAAGTAGGGATCATGCATAAATATTCATGTTCATACCATGAGACTCATGAATCATGCATGATATTTAGTAGATCTAGTGGTTAGACATTCACATCTTCATCTATGTTCATGGTCATATGATTTTTTTTTTTTATTTTCATGCATTGATGATCATAAAAGTGTAGTCTTGATCATGTATAGAGGTGTTAGATAGTGGGTCTTTGCATATAGGAAGCAAGAACATTGAAAAAGGAAGGACTTTGTCAAATATGAAATGTTGAAAATTCGGATGAAATGGAAACTCTACTTTAAAGACCACCAAAATCACTTTGGAACTCATATTTCATATGAAAAATGAAGGGTATGTGTAGTAGATATCTTGAAAGAATAATTTTCATAAGTTTAGATGAGTTTAGACATGATAGGAATGTAAAACAAGTGGAGGAGTTAGAATGGAAAATATTGGTATGTTGATCAATAGTTAAAATTCGTAACTTAGGTTCATGCCTACAAGAACACTTGGTATTTAAGTCTAAATTGGATGTTTTATAAGCTAAATGAAGTCCTTAGATAATATGTATATTGGAGCTTCAATTTTTAATGCATTAGACAAGTTTTTCCTTAAGAAAAATGCAAGAAAATGAAATTTGGAAAATTCGGATTTTTACAAAAAGCTTGTTCAAAGACATGTTTACTAAATGAAAAATGGGAATTTTTATACATGAATGAAGGCCATGATAATATAGACTTTGAGAACTTAATTTAAGTTAGATAACAAGTGGATTACAAGATTAAAAGCCAAAGAAACCCTAAGGAGTGTAAAGTGGAAGAATAGCTTTTTAGAAATAACCTTTATGGAATTTTCTAACACTTAGGAGTTCATAAGAGTTATTATCACAAAATCATCATGACCATGCATATATTGAGTCCATTACATGCCATTCATGTTAGTAATTCATTCCTATACCATTCATGCATGAATCATCAACTAGGAACATTTTTATCAAAAGCGATACAATTTTTTGAAATCGGGAAAGTGACAGAACAGAACTGATCCCACTGTTCCGTGGCCTTGCTATTTTCAAAACTTGAAAATAATACTAGGAATAGATAGATCTTTCGAAGTAGATAGAGATCGATATAAAATTTGCGAAATTCCGAGTTAAAATGACCGAGTTATGGCCGTTTTAAGTTGGAACTTCCGCAAATAGCGAGAATTCCAATTTTGTGAAGTATAGATACATAGTTTGAATTAGTTTAGTGATGAGATTCTTACTAGGCTATTCTTATTTGGTAGGTGATCCCGAACACGACGATACCGTATCACCCGACCACCATTGATAAGAGACCGGCGTACCATGGCTGAGTGAGTTCCTCTTCCGATTTCAATTATTGCTTGTGATTGTAATGATAGTCGCACTAGTAGCTAGGAGAAGATAAAAAGGATGATTGTGTATGATAGGGTTATATGGGAATTATAGATTTGACTGTTGTTGAAGTGTGAAATGGAACTTAAGAAAAATCGAAACCGGGTGTTAAGCTACTGATTGATTTTTTTTTCTGTATATTATATTGAATGTCTGCGAATAATTGTTGGCCACCTAAAAGAATTGAATTAATGAATATTTGACTTAATTGTAATTGGATTCATTCATATCACGAAGGGGATGGAGCATTAGCATTGGTTGGTTTTTCGTGATCCATAAAACGAATACTTGTTGGTTAATCGTGACCCATAAAACGAATACTTGTCGGTTAATTGTGATCCATAAAACGAATTTATGTTCAGTTGACCGTGAGCTTAAACGGCGTCGTATCGCAGGATTTGTTAATCTGCTAACCCGGGATGGAGGGCGCAAGTCCATCCACATATGATTGCCGGCTGGTCATATGTTTGCTAAACTCACTTGTTGATGCATTTCACTTGGTTGCTTAATTACTTGGTTGCTTAATTACTTGGTTGAATGTGTTGTGTTAATTGTAATTCGGAAGTTCCACTCACTAAGCTAGTGTAGCTTATACCCCTATAGTTTCCTGTTGCAGTATGGGTACCTTTGGCTTTCTCCGAGGACCCGTGGACATCAGGTATGGCTCTTAGATATTAAGGAGTTTTTGATGAGGCCGGGGCCTAAAGATTAGAAATGGACTCAAATCCTGTTTCCTGAATCGGTATTCAAAGGTTAATGTAAGGAAAGGTGTGGATTTGAGAATTTGTAACTGATGTTATCGGGGGTACGCACCCCCCTAGATCATGTAATAGAATAATTCTCTGTAAGACGGTTATGATTTACATTCTTGCTGCTATGTATATCTCTTTAAGCTACCTCGAAGCAAAGTATGATCTATAAATGTTGAGAGCGAGCCTTACACTCGATGTTTAAGCTCATGGGGAGACTAGGGTTGTCTTACTTGAGATTAAACGTTGAGTGTGGCAGACTGTCACGTGTAGGGCACACTTTGGGGTGTGACAGCAAACATGTTTGTTAAATTCCCAATTGCATTCATCATTGCTACTTGGGGATCAAGTTGAGCAGCTTCAGGTGGGTTAGCTTGGGGGTGATCTAGCTGGTCCGCGCTACTAGCCTCGCTTGGGAGGGTTCTTGCTCCCTATTTCGGTTTCTCCGGTTTGACTGTTACATAATGTCTTAATAAGTTTTATTTCTTCTTCAAAGTTTTGCGGCTTATAAAACTTTGGTTAAGGAATTTGCGAGAATTTTAGGAATAAATGTAAGGAACTATCGAATTTACAAAAAAAACTCAAGAAAATTAAAATTCCACATCGTTCACCAAAAAGGTTCTTAGAGCAAAGAAATCATAGAAATCGAAGGAATTCTAAATCAAGAAATCATAATAACAAAGGATTTCTGAATCAAGTGATGATATGAATGGAATATGTTTATGCAATTAAGTATAATGAATGTATTCTACTACTAGTGCAAAAGTATGATGTTTGTGAAACTTCATTTCTGGAATCAACATAATACTTCATTGATTTGATGTGCCGTACAAGAGTTGTTTTTCAAATAAGCTTACAAAATTAGACAACACAAATCAAATCTTTCGATACTAGCCGATAAAGTCTACCTAACAACATCTAAAGACGTGGAAAAGAAAAAGACAAGGAAAGGAAAGACAACATACTAAACCATAAAGAGATCCTAAGGCAAATTGGCATCTCGCATTGCCTACTATTCAAAGAAAATACTATTGGACTCTATGGGATACTCGACTCTATTCCTCCATGGTTCACTCAGAATCATCTGGTGTGGGGCTAGGGAGTCGTCCTCGACTAGAAGATCCTTCATCATCCTTTCGGATGAACTGACTCAGATAGGCCCTTACAGTCAATCTCCTTCTCCTAGCGGGCCGGGCTAGAGGCTCTGGTTCCTCCTCTTCTTCTTCCTCTTCCTCTTCTTCTTCTCTCATCTCTTGATCTCCCTCTTGATTTGTTTCCTCTCTATCAACTCTATTATTGGATTCACTCCTATTTCCCATTTCTCTATCCACTTCTCTTCCAGCTTCCTCCCCATCCTGTTCCATCTATCTCTGAATTCACCATCATATCGTCAACTTCATTTATTCTCCCACAAGGTCTGGAACTACCGGCTCGGGGGCTATGGCATCAACCTCAGGGGGACGCTCGCCTACCGGGTATATGTCCTTCCACATGGTGGGGTCAACTCGGTTCATCTCCCACTATCGGGTATGTCAAGATCCCTATCAAAATCCCATACATGGTCTGGTAATTGGTTGGGTTGTTCAGGAGCTATGGCTGGAGGGGTAGGAGATCTAGGTATTTCCTCTCTATCCAATTCGGGTCCTCCTCAGGATCCTCCTCTTCAGACTCTTCCATATTGTTGTTCACTTCCACATTATTTCCTTCATTTGCATCATCTTCTTCCATA
This sequence comes from Combretum micranthum, assembly GCA_024138025.1. NCBI lineage: Eukaryota > Viridiplantae > Streptophyta > Magnoliopsida > Myrtales > Combretaceae > Combretum > Combretum micranthum. The sequence continues at coordinate 172,955 of JAMXBD010001635.1, read as the reverse complement.
ACCGGGGCATTAATCAAATGCACTCCTCCATTTCCTACTTGTGGGGCTGGAGCTCCTCCTAAAAATGGTACAAGATCAAGGTATCTAGCTTGCCATAATATGTGATTCTGATATCCGCAAGATTCCATCCTATGGTCATCAAGATCGTCATGGGCATGCACATAGAGAGGTCCTATACCATGCCACATCCTAAAATCTGGGTGGGTGGGGTTTCCTTCATTCTTTAAGATAAATGTAGCTTCTCTTAGCATTGGTTCGCCAGCATATTCCACCATTACTCTTTCCAAAGTATAGATAGTCTCCATTTATCCATCTCCTTCTTCTAATCGGATCATATCTTAGTTGATCTATAACTGATATCCATCTTGTATACCTTAGACCTTCTTTCCACAATTTATACATCTCTTTTATAGTTCTAGGTCGTTGACTAATGCAAAGTCTTCGCATAACACCCTTAACCTTAGCCGATATTCCACCATAGTCTCATTCAGGCTTTTTGTGAAGTTTCTAGCTCTTTCACGGGTTTCACCCAAAGAAACCTACAACAAGAAAACTATTAATTAGCCTAGCTTTAACTCCAATTTTATCCTAGTTACTTAATTCTAGGTTCGGTTTTAAACTCTATTGTCATGCTTAATAACCTAGTGCTCTGATACCAACTTAAACTGTCACGCCCCATAGGGTACCCTAAACGTAACAGTCCGCCACATACCATATAAGATTCCCGAATTACCGCCTTAGTCTTTCGAGAGCCTCATATAGATGTAAGGCGTACCTTTACAACAATAGAGTACAAGTCCAAATGGAGATAAAAGCTTAATTTGGCATGCATTAGCAATAGGATATAATTCATGAAGCATAAATAAATATTACAAATTCTAAGGGGCATTCCCCCGCAAAAGAATAATTAACGGTCTTATACAGTCATCCAAGTCTTAGAAGTTTCCTATGGAAGTCTAAAACATAAATTCCAACTTCTAGGGGAAACTCCTAGCTTCTGTACCTGTTCAGCCGGGTCACGTCGCCTAAGCCACAAATGGGAAAGCTGCAAAAGGAATGGACTGTAGGGACGTAAGCTAACTAGCTTAGTGAGTGTAATCTCCCACAATAACATTTATGTCACAACAATTCAATCAAGTTATTAATCAAGCAAGTGGATGCATCAAACATGATTCAACATACATATGACCAACCGGAAAACATATGTGGATGGAATTGCGCCCTCCATCCCGGTTAGCAGATTAACACTACTGCGGTACTAACAATATGCCCTTTATGGTTCACGGTTAACCTATGATTATTCGATGTCGTTTATGGTTCACGGTTAACCTACGATTATTCGATGTCGTTTATGGTTCACGACTAACCTACAATTATTCGATATCGTTTATGGTTCATGACTAACCTAAGATTATTTGATGTTGTTTATGGTTCACGACTAACCTACAAATGCTAATGCTCCTTCCCCTTGTGATATGCACATGTCAATTTAGCATTAGTCCAAGTAGTTGATTAAGCTATTTTAATTAGGCGATCAAAAAATTTTTCAGACAATCCATCATAGCTAACTACACAACCAAAGTTTATCACCCGGTTTCGATATTCTTAATTTGAGTTCTCACATCATCATCAATATATAATTTCTCATTATTCCCCATTATTCATATTCCATTCATTTGTCCTACATACGAGTGCACTACTTTACAAGCACATACAATAAATGAATCGGGAAGAAAAACTCACTCCGCCATTGGTTCGCCTTTCTTCTAGTAATAATAATCCGGAGGCAAAGATTCAACGTCCTTGGGTTCTCCTATTCACATAAGAAATACCTTAATAAGTATTCTACCATGTTAGGATTCTAAACTTCTAAGAAAACTTAGCGAAATCGAAATTCGCGTCATTTCCGAAGTTCCGTTTTAAAATGGCCATAACTTGGTCGTTTTAAATCGAATTTCGCAAATTTTATATCGATCTCCATCTACTTCGGAGGAGATTTCTAAATATGAAGTTTAAATTAAGTTTTGAAAATATCTAAGCCTCGGAATTGAGGGATCAGATCTGTACAGCTGTTTATTGATTCCAAAAATGTGGTTTTCATGAATGCACTTGAGATTCCTAAGTACAAAATGAAACTAGATACAATGGTAATGATTTTCCCATCATGAATGTCATGATATGAACTCTAATGAGCCTAAGTTCTTATAGCCTTATAGATTTAAGAACTTTAAATAAACTTTTTAGAAACCATTTCATACCATTATTTAACAAGTGAATTTACTATACTTGGTCATACTACATATTACAAGGATTTTCTTTTAGAAAAACTCCACTTTGTTTAAGAAATTTTGACCCTTATATTAGTTATATCCTAAAGCCTTTGTTTCTTTAATAAAATCCTCATTTATAAACTTTTAAGTGGGCCTTTTACTATGGTTTCCAAAAATCCGAATTTAGAAAATTCCATTTCAAGTTGATTTCTTTAGGAAAATGTATTTTATACTTAAAACTTTAAGTATTTATTATACTTATACCCTAAGGACTTCATTTATTTAAGAAAATACCATTTTTGAAGTTGGAAAAATAGTGTTTTCTACCCATACATCCATTATTACGAATTTTGCCTATATGACTTTTAGTTCAAAACTTCTATTGGACTTCATTTCTTGTTTCCAACATTTTCTTTAGAAAATTCTCATTTAGACTCATGAAATATATCACCAAACATTATCTATTACCTATAGGCTTCATTTTTCTTGAAAAAGATATGTTTAGAAGTTGATAAAAGTGTTTTTGACCTAGGTTTACAAAGTCATCCGAATTTACACAAGTTTATCTCTTGAAAAGTATTTTCCTTTTTGACTTTATTAACTTATCTAACCATAGATCTATATACTAAGAAGGTTATTTACTAAGACAAAAGCATTAAAGACTATTAATGCACATAAACACAAAATAATAATGAAACCTTAAATGCCTACATGGTTATGATAGCAAAATGATAGATCTATTATTTCATATGCTTAAATGATTTGAAAACATAAAAACTATATTTTTGTAAAAGATCTTTTTTAAAAATACTTTTGATGGGTAAACATAAAGCCTTGACATGAAACTCCTTTTTAATGCTAGACCCCTTTGTAATGTTCGGTATTCTTGTCTTGATATCTCATTGTCCTACCAAAAGATCATGGGGACATTTGTTGAAATATCCAAGAATCACTTAGCCATAACAAAGATCTAAGGGTGGAAGGGGTAAAATTTTACTTACTTGAAGTGGAATGGAAGATGAAAAGAAAAATGAAGTTGTGTGTGTGTGTGTGGGGCTTGGAAACTCACGGCAAAGGAGGTGTGGGGGAGAGAAAATGAGAGCCTTTACACTTTGTAAAAATTGGAAATGAAAGAATGAGAAAGAGAGAGAAAAATAGTTTATATAGGAAAGATTTAGGTTAAATTTAGATTAAATGAAAAAAAATTGCAAAATGGACATGGGGAGGGGGCCATTCACGCCGCATCACTTGTAGAGGAAGGAGAAGTTTGAAAATTTTTTGCTTTATTTTGATTGATTTAACTTGATATTTGACTTGTCATAATGTGTATAAAAGTTAAGGAACAAAAAGTGTAGAGAAAGAGAGTGATTTGAGTGATGGTAAGGGTTGGAATTGTAGAGTGTGCTAATAGGTAGTATAGGTGGTACTTTTTGAATAGTGAGGAATAGTTGACAAGACAATTTAATTTTCGATAGTAATGAAATACGAATAAAAAGGCTATAACTCTATTTTTCATAAACCGGAAAATTATGAAAAATATATTTTTAAAATACTTATTTTATTTCGGTTCAAATGAGTACTCATAAGTAAATTTTTGAAATTCTAGTTCCGGGGCACGTTTTGCTATAATGGGTCTCGGGATGACCCGAAATTGAAATTTTTTTAAAATCTGATATTTTCTTGGTTTAAAATATACTTAAGAACTATATTCAAAATTAAATTTTCTTAGAAAAGTTTCTTAATTGGAAACCGAGGAAAAGCCGGAATTAGGGTTCCTAGTTCTCACTCTAGACTTGAGCTATTCCGGTTTAGGTTTGGTTTTCGGTTCTAGGGTTATCTTGGCTACTTGAAAAACCGGGGTTTACATGTTAATTATATAGATTAAATGTGATCATAGAGAATTTTCAGACAATCTAAATCTATACTAGCTCATACAATATTTACCACAAGTTTCGTTCCAATATACTTAACATTCATTCACTTAAGATTAGATCACAATTCATCTCCATTTTATCTTTCCCTAATTCTAATGCCACTACCATTACAAGCACATACATGAGCACAACTATTTAAGAAATGAACTCACTTTTCCATGGCGTGGAAATCCACTTAATCATAATTGTCCCCGGGAAAGTCTAGTCCTTCTCCCAAGATTCCTAATCAAAAGAAATAATGCTAATGAGTAGTTTTATGAAGTTGGAATGAACCTATATGTAGACACCCAATTTTTGCCCAAATTAATTAAGGCTTAAATTTAATTAAACTCATTTTTCCAAAAGCCTTAAGTATTGATGAAGTTGGCTAAGTGATCAAGGCACAGGCCAAATGGGCTGTGGTTAAATACATTGACCCAAACACACACTCAAGCTCAAGGACACAGTTCAAACCCTAGCAAAGGCAAATTTTTTGCCTTTTTTATCATTTTTGCCTTTTCATCTTTCTCAAAGTGACTTTTGCCTTACTTTGCATCAATTTTTAACTGACAAAACATCATTAATTATTAAAATTGATGATGCCATTGCAAAGTAGTTATAGAATATGAAAGATTAGTGCACAATTCATGTGTAAAAACAACCCAAAAGTCACAAAATTCGTGCTAAAAAAATTAGGAAAAAATACAATTGGCAAAGCATTCAATTGCACATAAATGAGGAGTTACAAGAATTGAATGAAAATTGGATGATTTATCTACCCAAATTAAATGATTTGATGAAGGATATGAGAAATCAATCATCAATTCATCAGTTTCAAACAAATTAATCACGAATTTTCGAATTGAATTCGTGAAAAAAATCAAGAGGCAAAAATCGATTCATTTCTGAAACTGTACGAAACGTAAAATTGAGCTTGCAACCTATAAATAGGGGGTCCTAGGATCAAAAGGCACAAGTAAATTTCGAAGAAATACACACATAACAATATCAATTCGAAATTCTCGAATTTAGGATGTAGAATTCGAATTTTTCAAATTTGAAGTGATTGGATCAAATTTGATCCAAATTGAATAGTTTAGGAGTGTTAGAAATAAGTTTTGATTGTTTTAGTGTGCTTGGATTCGATCAAATTAATCTCTGCAATTTTTTTTTCATTTTTTCACCGACGCCGCCGTACGATCACCACCGGAGCCGACTCTTGCCGCCGTTCTGAGTGCACGCCACCACCACCAGGAGCACCGCCGTCGCACCAGGAGTCGGGCCGACAAACACCCAGCCACCGACGACCACCGGAGCCGTCGGAATCCCCCCGAAAGGTCGCGTAATCGTCTTCTTCGCTCGATCGGATCCGACCTGAAAATCCGAAGTCCAACCCGCCCCTGGTCAACAGTCAACGGTAAGCTCCGATCAGACGGCTCAGATTCAATCAAGCAGATCAGACGGTCCAGATTTGATCAAGCAGATCAGCGGCCCAAATTCAATCATCCAGATCAGACGGTCCAAATTTGATCAAGCAGATCAGCGGCCTAGATTTCATCAAGTAGATCAGACGTCCAGATTTGATCAAGCAGATCAGCAGCCCAGATTTGATCAAGTAGATCAGACAGCCCAGATTTCATCAAGCAGATTAACGCCCCAGATCGAGTCAACGAAATCAAACGATCAGGATCAGTCAGCACGATCAACGATCCAGATCTCCTCCACTTCATCCAACGGTCCAGGTTAGTCCGTATTATTTTATTGTTAGTTTATTATATAATTAATTTCAGAAATAATAAAAAATAATAAAAAACATAAAAATTCATAAAAAATAGTAAAAAATTCAAAAAAATTCATAAAAAATCAGAAAAATCAAAATAATTATTTTTCATATAATTTTTTTTTTATATTTTAATATTTTTGAATATTTTAATATGTATTTATATAAATTGCTTTTAGAAATGCATATTTAATGCATGAAAAATAATTTTAATATATTGTAAAATATTTGAATATGTTGTGAATTTATGTGATTTAAAAAAAAAATAATAATAATAATAATGATAAAAATAAATAAAAATGACAAAATTGGATTTTCCAAAACCAAAATTTTAAAAAAAAAAAAATGAATGATTTTTTTTGGACTTAGAAAAATATGTTTTCATGAAATAAAATCAATTGATTAGATTAGGAAAAAAATTTTCATAAAATTTAAAATTTAATGAACTTAAATGAGAATAGTTCAAAAATAAAATTGATCAACAAATTAAAGTTCTTTTTTAAAAGAACTACGTTTTGTCTGATCTCGATTAGCGAGTACGTAGGCACCTGCGGGGCGACATTAAAAAATAAAAAAAGTTTTTTTTAATATTGTGAATAATATTTTGTAAATATAAGTTTTTGTTAAAAAAAAATTATTTGTATATTCTAAAAAAATAAAAATGAAGAAAAGCACATAAAAATAAAAATGAATGATTTGACTTGTAAATATTTTGTTATAATATATTATTTGAATTTTTGAGCATATAAAGGATAGATTATAAATTTAAAATTCCAAAAGTGGTAACCATTTGGTTTTAATAGGTTAGCCCCCGAATCCATGATATCTGGTTTTAAAAGTTTGTTTTTTAAATCAAATTTTCGCAGACTAGTAGCTAAGTTAGGATCAACCGACCCATTGATCCTAGCTTTTTATTTTTTCCCGATTTATATCGGGTGGCGACTCTAAAATTTTCAAAAATTAAAATTTCTTTTAACCCCTAGTCGAGGATTCATGTTAAATGGGTTCGGGTTTAATGTGAATCGGGTTAGGAGAAATGAACCAGATAGTGGAAAAATCCAGGCTCGACAGCTTGGCGACTCCACTGGGGATTATTTTTTTTTAAAAAAAGAGGGCTAGCCACTTAGGAATTTTAAATTTTAATTTATCCTTGCTCAATTTTTGTGAATATATGATTCTTTGTATATTATATTGAATAATTGTTTGTAAATATATACTAACCTTGCAGGTATATAAAAAAAAAAAAAGAGCTTGTTTGTTTTTATATTTGCATTTGCATTTGCATTAGCATGATGTGTGCTAGATACGGTCGTACCAGGCCGTCTTAAGAGCCTAAGCGAGGAGGACGAAGTAAGGTCCGGGGGCTGTGGCTTTCCACCCTCTAGATCAAGAAATGTCCTCCCACTCCGGTTTAGTACCACTAAATCGGGGACCTATAGAACCTACCAAATCATGCATTCAACATGGGATTTTGACCAAACTTTTCAAAAAAAGGAGTTGTATTTTCTTCCAAAAAATGTTTTTTCAAAAATAAAAAAATTTCAAAAAAGTCCACCAAATTTTTTTAAAAAGTGGAGTTGTTTCTTTCCTAAAAAAGGAAGTTTTCAAAAATCAAACATTTTTTTAGTAAATAAAATTTTAGATTGAGATGGTTTTTAAACCTTTATTTTTTAAAAAAAAATTAATACCACTTCAAGTAAAGTTTTTTTGTCATTATCCCCATTGGCATGGATAGTGACTAATTTCTTTTTTTTGGAGTCTTAATTAATTTTGTTATTTTTCAAAAAAAAAAGAAGATTTTCAAAAAAATGATTTTTCATCAATTCCAACAAAACTTTTTCACCAAAACTTTCAGGGTCCTTATCTCCATTTATATGGATAGTGACCAAAATTTTTTTTAAAAAATGGAGTTATTTTTTTTAAAAAAAAAAGGTTTTCAAAAAAAAAATAATTTTTCATCAACTCCAGCAAAATTTTTTCATCAAATTTTCAAGGTCATTATCCCCAATTGCATCTGTATGCTTGCATCTTTGCATCTTTTTTAAGAAAAAATAAAATAAAATAAAAAATGTGTACAGTAGACTTGTAAATACTCATAGAGTAAATTTTGTCCACCTATAGTTATAGGTCCTCTCCAATCAAAATTACCTTTGTCATATGTATTCCTCTCCCTTGTCTTCAGGATAATCATCCCTGTAAAAATCAACCCCCATTTGAATTTCCTTCTAAAAGAAAAAGGGGGGTCTTTTTTGTTCCACTATTCTTGTAAAATAATTTTTGCCTTAAAGAAAAAAGAAAAAAATGAATTATTTTTGTAAATATCCTTTTTCCACTTTAGGATAAATAATCATTTTCAAACATTCTTTTTTGTAAATATCCATTAACAACTTTTTTTTTTGAAGATTTTTTTAAAAAGTGAGAACAAAAAGTTGTTGTCTAAAAAAAAAGAGAATAAAAGTTTTTCAAACTTGTTCTCCAACAATTTTTTTAAGAAAAAAAATGAAAATTGTTTTCCAACAAATGAGAAAGAGAATAAAGGTTATTTTCAAAAAATAAAAAAAATAAAAATTAGAAAAGAAGGAAAATTGCCAACAGAAAAAGAATGTTTCAAAATTGTTACCTCAATGATCATTCATTTTAAGGGCAAATGAAATCAAAACTAGGGGCAACCAAAAGGACTTTACCGATTAGGGGCATTTGATAAATCCAAATGGGGCATTTAGTTATATATCCTGAGGCAATAAAAAAATGGATGATTGAAAACCCAAAAATTCTTATTAAATAGTGGCCTAGAATGAAAAGAGGCAAACTTAATCCCAAACACTACCCTACACACTAAGAGTGGAGTGAATTGTGAGAGATAAAATGGACTCATTCCTTAAAGGAGGTCTAGTTTGAATTTGATACATAGGTCAAAGTGACATTAGGCATTCATTTCAAAGTCCTAAACACATTATCCTTTGTTAACCCATTTGAGCCTATTAAGGAAGAATTTTTTAAAATTAAGCCCTGTCAAGAACCACCCTACATTAGGGTACCCCACAACGGGGCAATTTGGAGGTCAGGGTCATTATCAAGGAGAAAAAGGATTAACTTATATGCACTTGCCCTAGTTGCATCAATTCAAGAGTAGTCAATTGACATAAATAAATCATTTCCTTTGAAAGGAAGAAGAGTTTCTATCCCAAACCATACACAATCCATATACTTTGAGCTATAAGCCATCCAATGGAAAAAATACAAATCACCTTGCAAAAGAAGAAGAAAAAAGGGATGCATGAATAAAGTGCCAAAAAAAAAAAGAAAAAAAAAAATGAAGAATAGCCAAGCAAGGTGATTAAACCAAGAAGTTAGAAGCATATGCTTAAAGCTCGAGGCCCATCAAAACACAAGGTCCAAAATTTATATCATGGACCCACCTACAATTCCACCCTGATGGAAGACAATCACACAAGGTGATCATACCCAAACACTAGGGGCATATGCTTAAAGCTCAAGGCCCATCAAAACACAAGGTCCAAAATTTATACCATTGACCCACCCATAATTCCACCCTGATGGAAGACAATCACACAAGGTGATCATACCCAAACACTGGGGGCACATGCTCAAAGTTCAAAGCCCATCAAAACACAAGGTACAAAATATTATTATGGGCCCATCCACAATTCCACCCTTTAGAGACTCTTTGGATCAAAGGAGTTGATTTATTAATGCTCTTGAAACTAGGAATAAGTGCATATTCAAGTTTTCCTTAAGGGTTCTTGACTTGTAAACCCGGGATGTGTTGAAAAATTTTCAAAAAAAAAAAAGAAGAAAAAAAAGCCTTTATGAAATATCTCTTTTTGATTAAAGCCAACAACCAAAAGCCCACATTACAGTCCAAAAAAGACCTAATAGATTGACCAAGTGTGTCACTTGCAAGCCGGACCATAATTTTTGGAATCCGAGTCAAATGTGTGAAAATAAGCCTAAGAGAGTGTAAGGAAGTCCTCTTTGATTAGGTAACTTAAAATAAGATAACCAACCTTGGTGTAAGAATCATCCCAAGGGCATGAAATCATTTGCCCCAATTTGAAAGAAGTCTGCCTCAGGGTTAGGAATTAATTGCCCCAAAGTTGGAAACAATGCCCCAATTTTCAAATTAATGTCCTAAAAGAAAAACTTTGCCCCCAATGATTAAAATTTTTCAATAAAAGACCTTAGGTGGTTAATAGTGAAGCCTTAAGCTAAAAAAAAAATGAGTGATTAATGGGGCAAACCCTATTTATGATTATTTTTACCTGTTGGTAACTTTCAGAAAAAGTTGGAATTCAAAAAGGAAATTTTTTACCTTTAAAAGGTCCAAGAAAAGAAGGAATTTCTTCCAAAAAAAATAAAAATAAAAAAAGTTTTTCCAAATATCTGAAAAGTAATAAAAAAAAAGTCTTCTAAAAAAAAAAAAAGAGAAAGAAAAACTTGAAGCCCATCCAAGTTTTCAAAGCAAGTCTTTCAAAAAAAAAAAAAAAGAGAAAGAAAAACTTGAAGCCCATCCAAGTTTTCAAACCAAGTTTTCCAAGAAGAAAGAAAAACTTGAAGCCCATCCAAGTTTTCAAACCAAGTCTTTCAAAAAAAAAAAAAAAAGAGAAAGAAAAACTTGAAGCCCATCCAAGTTTTCAAACCAAGTCTTTCAAAAAAAAAAAAGAGAAAGAAAAACTTGAAGCCCATCCAAGTTTTCAAACCAAGTCTTTCAAAAAAAAAAAAAGGAGAAAGAAAAACTTGAAGCCCATCCAAGTTTTCAAACCAAGTTTTCTAAGAAGAAAGAAAAACTTGAAGCCCATCCAAGTTTTCAAACCAAGTTTTCCAAGAAGAAAGAAAAACTTGAAGCCCATCCAAGTTTTCAAACCAAGTCTTTCAAAAAAAAAAAGAGAAAGAAAAACTTGAAGCCCATCCAAGTTTTCAAGCCAAGTCTTTCAAAAAAAAAAAAAGAGAAAGAAAAACTTGAAGCCCATCCAAGTTTTCAAGCCAAGTCTTTCAAAAAAAAAAAAAAGAGAAAGAAAAACTTGAAGCCCATCCAAGTTTTCAAACCAAGTCTTTAAAAAAAAAAAAGAGAAAGAAAAACTTGAAGCCCATCCAAGTTTTCAAACCAAGTCTTTCAAAAAAAAAAAAAGAGAGAAAGAAAAACTTGAAGCCCATCCAAGTTTTCAAACCAAGTCTTCCAAAAAAAAAAAGAGAAAGAAAAACTTGAAGCCCATCCAAGTTTTCAAACCAAGTCTTCCAAAAAAAAAAAAAGAGAAAGAAAAACTTGAAGCCCATCCAAGTTTTCAAACCAAGTTTTCCAAGAAGAAAGAAAAACTTGAAGCCCATCCAAGTTTTCAAACCAAGTTTTCCAAAAAAAAGAAAAACCAAGTCCCTAAGTGGATAAAAAAAAAAAAAACCAGTTCCCCAAGTGGATCAGAAAAACCAAGTCCCTAAGTGGATCAGAAAAAACCAGTTCCCCAAGTGGATCAGAAAAAACCAGTTCCCCAAGTGGATCAGAAAAAAACCAAGTCCCCAAGTGGATTGAAAAATCACAAGTACCCCTCAGTCTAGACTCGATAGATAGTCTATACTGACCAAAATTCCAAATCCATCCTTTAGAGATGGTGACCAAATTCAAAATCCATCCTTTTGAGATGGTGACCAAATTCAAAATCCATCCTTTTGAGATGGTGACCAAATACAAAATCCATCCTTTAGAGATGGTGACCAAATTCAAAATCCATCCTTTAGAGATGGTGACCCAATACAAAATCCATCCTTTAGAGATGGTGACCAAATTCAAAATCCATCCTTTTGAGATGGTGACCAAATACAAAATCCATCCTTTAGAGATGGTGACCAAATTCAAAATCCATCCTTTAGAGATGGTGACCAAATACAAATCCATCCTTTCGAGATGGTGATCCAATTCAAAATCCATCCACTCAAGATGATGATGAAGATAGAATTCAGAAATCCATCCACTCAAGATGGTGATCAAGACAATTCAGAAGTCCTTCCATTCCAGATGGTGCCCATAGGTCCGGCAAATGACCAAATTAAAGCTCATAGGTCCGACAGATGACCTAGCAGTTTTTTAAAATCTAGACCCGACAGATGGTCTATCAGTTTTCTAAGTCTAGGTCCGACAGTTGACCTAGCAAATCTAGACCCGACAGATGGTCTATCATTTTTCTAAATCTAGACCCGGCAGATGGTCTATCAGTTTTTTAGTCTAGGCCCGACAGATGGCCTATCATTTTTCTAAATCTAGACCCGACAGACGGTCTATCAGTCTAGGCCCGATAGATGGCCTAACATTTTTCTAAATCTAGACCCGACAGATGGTCTATCAGTTCTAAGTCTAGGTCCGACAGTTGACCTAGCAAATCTCAAAATCTAGACCCGACAGATGGTCTATCAGTTCTAAGTCTAGGTCCGACAGTTGACCTAGCAAATCTCAAAAACTAGACCCGACAGATGGTCTATCAGTTTTCTAAGTCTAGGTCCGACCGTTGACCTAGCAAATCTCAAAATCTAGACCCGACAGATGGTCTATCAGTTCTAAGTCTAGGTCCGACAATTGACCTAGCAAATCTCAAAATCTAGACTCGACAGATGGTCTATCAGTTTTCTAAGTCTAGGTCCGACAGTTGACCTAGCAAATCTCAAAATCTAGACCCGACAGATGGTCTATCAGTTCTAAGTCTAGGTCCGACAGTTGACCTAGCAAATCTCAAAAACTAGACCCGATAGATGGTCTATCAGTTTTCTAAGTCTAGGTCCGACAGTTGACATAGCAAATCTCAAAATCTAGACCCGATAGATGGTCTATCAGTTTTCTAAGTCTAGGTCCGACAGTTGTCCTAGCAAATCTAGGCCTGACAGATGGCCTATCATTTTTCAAAATATAGACCCGACAGATGGTCTATCAGTTTTCTAAGTCTAGGTCCGACAGTTGACCTAGCAAATCTCAAAGTCTAAACTCGACAGATAGTTTAACACAAGATAAAAATCTCCTTGTTGAAAATAAAATTTGGGAGGATAAGCTAAGCAAAAATTGGTTATCTTTTTCTCTTTGTGGCAAAAGTTTTGTTCAAACTTTACCACAAAGAGGGGCAGCTGTAGACACCCAATTTTTGCCCAAATTAATTAAGGCTTAAATTTAATTAAACTCATTTTTCCAAAAGCCTTAAGTATTGATGAAGTTGGCTAAGTGATCAAGGCACAGGCCAAATGGCTGTTGGTTAAATACATTGACCCAAACACACACTCAAGCTCAAGGACACAGGTTCAAACCCTAGCAAAGGCAAATTTTTGCCTTTTTTATCATTTTTGCCTTTTCATCTTTCTCAAAGTGACTTTTGCCTTACTTTGCATCAATTTTTAACTGACAAAACATCATTAATTATTAAAATTGATGATGCCATTGCAAAGTAGTTATAGAATATGAAAGATTAGTGCACAATTCATGTGTAAAAACAACCCAAAAGTCACAAAATTCGTGCTAAAAAAATTGGGAAAAAATACAATTGGCAAAGCATTCAATTGCACATAAATGAGGAGTTACAAGAATTGAATGAAAATTGGATGATTTATCTACCTAAATTAAATGATTTGATGAAGGATATGAGAAATCAATCATCAATTCATCAGTTTCAAACAAATTAATCACGAATTTTCGAATTGAATTCGTGAAAAAAATCAAGAGGCAAAAATCAATTCATTTCTAAAACTGTACGAAACGTAAAATTGAGCTTGCAACCTATAAATAGGGGGTCCTAGGATCAAAAGGCACAAGTAAATTTCGAAGAAACACACACATAACAATATTAATTCGAAATTCTCGAATTTAGGATGTAGAATTCGAATTTTTCAAATTTGAAGTGATTGGATCAGATTTGATCCAAATTGAATAGTTTAGGAGTGTTAGAAATAAGTTTTGATTGTTTTAGTGTGCTTGGATTCGATCAAATTAATCTCTGCAATTTTTTTTAATTTTTTTCACCGACGCCGCCGTACGATCACCACCGGAGCCGCCCCTTGCCGCCGTTCTGAGTGCACGCCACCACCACCAGGAGCACCGCCGTCGCACCAGGAGTCGGGCCGACAAACACCCAGCCACCGACGACCACCGGAGCCGCCGGAATCCCCCCGAAAGGTCGCGTAATCATCTTCTTCGCCGATCAGGTCGGATCCGACCCGAAATTTGACCCGAAAATCCGAAGTCCAACCCGCCCCTGGTCAACGGTCAACGGTCAACGGTAAGCTCCGATCAGACGGCTCAGATTCAATCAAGCAGATCAGACGGTCCATATTTGATCAAGTAGATCAGCGGCCCAGATTCAATCATCCAGATCAGACGGTCTAGATTTGATCAAGCAGATCAGCGGCCTAGATTTCACCAAGCAGATCAGACGGTCCAGATTTGATCAAGCAATCAGCGGCCCAGATTTGATCAAGCAGATCAGACGGCCCAGATTTCATCAAGCAGATTAACGCCCCAGATCAAGTCAACGAAATCAAATGATCAGGATCAGTCAGCACGATCAACGATCCAGATCTCCTCCGCTTCATCCAACGGTCCAGGTAGTCCGTATTATTTTATTATTAGTTTATTATATAATTAATTTCAGAAAATAATAAAAAATAGTAAAAAATTCATAAAAATTCATAAAAAATTCAGAAAAATCCAGAAAAATCAAAATAATTATTTTTCATAAATTTTTTTTTATTTTAAATATTTTTGAATATTTTAATATGTATTTACATATAAATTGCTTTTAGAAATGCATATTTAATGCATGAAAAATAATTTTAATATATTGTAAAATATTTGAATATGTTGTGAATTTATATGATGATTATCTAAAAAAAATATTAATAATAATAATAATAATGATAAAAATAAATAAAAATGACAAAATTGGATTTTCCAAAACCAAAATTTTAAATTAAAAAAAAAATGAATGATTTTTTTGGACTTAGAAAAATATGTTTTCATGAAATAAAAATTAATTGATTAGATCATAGGATCATCAAAAATGGTTTTCACAAAACTTTAAAAATTAATGAACTTAAAATGAAAAGTTCAAAAATAAAATTGATCAACAAATTAAGTTCTTTTTTTAAAAAAACTACGTTTTGTCTTATCTCGATTAGCGAGTACGTAGGCACCTGCGGGGCGACATTAAAAAATAAAAAAAATGTTTTTTTTTAATATTGTGAATAACTATTTTGTAAATATAAGTTTTTGTTAAAAAAAAAGGAAATATATTTGTTGATATTCTAAAAAATAAAAATGAAGAAAAGCATATAAAAAATAAAAATGAATGATTTGACTTGTAAATATTTCTATTATAATATATTATTTGAATTTTTGAGCATACAAAAGGATAGATTATAAATTTAAAATTCCAAAAGTGGTAACCAATTTGGTTTTAATAGGTTAGCCCCCGAATCCATGATATCTGGTTTTAAAAGTTTGGTTTTTAAATCAAATTTTCGCAGACTAGTAGCTAAGTTAGGATCAACCGACCCATTGATCCTAGCTTTTTATTTTTTCCAGATTTATATCGGGTGGCGACTCTAAATCATTTTCAAAAATTAAAATTTCTTTTAACCCCTAGTCGAGGATTCATGTTAAATGGGTTCGGGTTTAATGTGAATCAGGTTAGGAGAAATGAACCAGATGATTGAAAAAATCCAGGCTCGACACTATAAATTCTATTTTACCAAGTTCATCAAAATTTGTCTAAGAGGAAATTCCAACTTAAAACGGCCATAACTTGGTTATTTTAACTCGGAATTTCGCATATTATATATCAATTCCTATCTACTTCGAAAAATGTATCTATTCCTAACATTATTTTTAAGTTTTGAAAATATTTAGATCACAAAACAGACGGATCAGATTTGATCAGTAACGATCTCCATTTTCCGAAAAATAGTTTTGTAATTGCTTGAAATGTATCTATTCAATAGTTCCAGAATACATGAAATATGAATGATTTCCTAACATGGATGTCATGTGATGAGTCAAAAGTATGCATGATCTTGATGATTTTTGCTAGAAGAAAATTTTATAACTTTTATTTTGCAAGGCCATAATAACAACTACTTATGAAAATCTAGTTTTTCAACTTTGACAACACACTTGTGTTTTGGAATTCATTCTTAGGAATTTCTAGTTATCTTAGTTAAAATTGAGTTTTCATAACATACACTACCTAAAACCTTCATTTTTACGTAAAAATTTGCATTTTATACTTTGCAAATATGTTTTCAAATAGGATTTTCTCAAAAATCCGAATTTTTAGAAATCCACTTTTTGAATGATTCCTTTGGAAAAAAAACTTGTTTAATGCCTTAAAACTTAAGACTTTACTATACCTATTCCCTAAGGACTTCATTTATTACATAAGACTTTCATTTTGAGTTGAAAAATAGGTATTTTCTTGGCATTATTCTAAAATTACGAATTTTCTAAATTGAGTAGTAACTCAACATCTTCTATATTGTTTCTACCCTTTGTTTTACACATTAATCTCATCAAAACTCATTTCAACTTGTAAAAAAATCACTACTTAATGTTATCTATTACATATATCCTTCATTTTTCACATAAAACATGAGTTTTAAAGTTGATAAAAGGGTTTTTAAAATAGGGCTTTGAAACCATACGAATTTGTCTTTGAACATTTCAAACAAAAAATTTTCCTTTGTGAGTTCCTTGTTTTATTTGCCTAAGGACCTACCAACTACAACATCTATATACACAAAACAAAGCCTTTATGAGCATTAATGCATGAAAACATAAATTATCCCTAAGATCATAAATGTCAAGTATGGCATAAGTATCTAAAAGCTAGATCTACTACTTATGATGTATGAAATGGAGTTTAAAAGCATGACATGGAATTTTTTATGCTAGATTTCTACTTTACTCTACTTCTACATGCATGAACATGAAGATATTTCAACAAAAACTTAATCAAACACAAGATCTACTCTTGTGATGGCTTGATATTCATATAGTAGCATTTTCTTGTCCCTAGCAAGTGCTCATGGGGACTTAGAGTGAAAACACTCATGAATAATCTTGCCATTACAAGATTAAATGGTAGGAAAACTTAAGAATGATCACCTAAAGCATGAAATAGATGAGAAATGAAGAAGAAATGAGCTTGTGTGTGTGTGGTGAGTTGAGTGTCACGGAAAAAGAAGAAAATGGAGAGAGTTTGAGAGCTTTTGAAACAAATGAAATGAAAACTGAAGAGAGAGAAAAGAAAAGGATTATTTATATTAAGTGAATTAGGATTTGTTTTAAGTAATAAAAGGAGATAAAATAAATCAATTTAGAGGCATAAATGGGGGGTCATGCGCCGGCCAAGTGAGGGGAAAGAGAGAGGGAGAGTTGAATTTGTTTGAAAATTGAAATTTATGTAATAAAAGTGTTAAATATAATAATTTATTTAAAAGACAAAAATTTCTTGAAAAAGAAAATATAATGAGTATTTATAAGGATGTAAGACTAGGGTATGGGTTGTGTGTGTAGTAGGTTGTACTTGTGAATAGTGACAAATAGTAGACAAGACATTTACTTTAACGGTAGTAATAACAATGCGGGAAAAAGGCTATAACTGTAATTTTTTTATAACTCGAAAAATTATAAAACGTATATTTTTGAAATCCTTATAAAATTTCGCTTCTAAAGAGTATTATGCAATATTTTTTTGAATTTCTAGCTCTGGAGCTCGCTTTTTCGCAATGGAGCTCGGGAAAGCCCGGAATGGAAAATTTTTCGAAATCAGAACTTTTTATGATTTGAAATATACTTTAAAACAACAATCTATATTAAATTATTCTATAGAGGTTCTTTTAAATTGAAATCGAAGAAAAGTCGAATCCAGATGTCACACCCCAAAGGGTACCCTAAACGTGGTAGTCCGTCGTACACAATATTAAAGCCTAAGAATGACCACCTCGGTCACGCAAAGGCTTTCATACTATATACAAGGCATCTAACACATGGAGGAGACTCATCGAGTAATGCATTTTATGTTGACACAACTTGAGGATAATGTGAAGGAAATTCAATTCACTATTCTTCAAAATACAACTCATTAAACTTCAATTACAATTCATCAAAAGATTCTATTACATAAAACTATTACAAGGCAAATAATAAAACCTAGCTAATAACTTCAAACATTCTTATGTCTTGCCAAAATCCCGAAGTCATTCTCGACTTCAACCATCTCAGTCCCCACTTAGCATTCTTGAGACAACCTGTTCATTTAAACAACTATTGGGGTATAAGCTACACTAGCTTAGTGAGTGAAAACTTCCAGGATTACATTTATAACATGTCATACCAAGTGATTAGTCAGACAAGTGATAAGCATCAAACTCGTGAATTCAACAAACATATGACCTGGCAGAAATCATATGTAGATGGACTTGCACCCTCCTTTCGGGTTAGCAGATTAACGAATCCTGTGGCACGACCAAGACCGTTTCAGCTTACGGACAACTATAAACTATAAAATCGTTTAAGGTACAACGATAAACCAACAAATGCTAATGCTCCATCCCCATCGTGTATGAATGAGTTCAATTTCATCTTCAATTCCGAATAGTCAATTATACCAATTCTTTTAAGTGATCAGTCAATAATCGCATGCAATCAATTCTAATTCATCTATACAAGCAATAGTTAATCACTCGGCTTCGATATTCTTATATTCCATTTCTCATATCAACAACAAGCATACATAGTTCTCATTCATCCCCATCATGCATATCCATTTTATCTTTACCAAATATCTAGTGCAACTATTATTACAATCACATACAATAAATGAAATCGGATGTAATACTCACTCGGCCATTAGATCACCGGTCTCTTAGTACAAGTAATCCGGTAGTAGGGAATCGTCGATATCGGGGTATCCTAAAAAAGAAGAAATACCTTAATAAGTATTTCATCACTTAACTAGTCCAAGCTATCTCATACAAACTATCAAATTCTTAATTTCGTCCTAAGCGGGAATTCCAACTTAAAACTGTCACGCCCCAACGGGTAAACGTGACAGTCCGCCACACTCAATATTAAAGCTTAAGTATGACAACCTTAGTCATTTCCAAAAGCTTTTATATTAAGTGTAAGGCTTACTTTCACAATTTTAGAGGACCATACATGGATTAATGAAGCTTAAGGAGATATAAAAACATATTAAGAAAAGAAGAATCACAATAAATAATTTTCCATGGCATAAACTTTAGAAACTTAGGGACAACTCCCTAAATTACAAATCTATTAACATGCTAATACTAAACTATACTTTATTCAGATTTCTAATATTCAAAAGGGATTACCTGCCCACATGGTCCACGTGGCCTTAGCCATAAGTACGGAAACTGCAAAAGGTAGCTATCGGGGTATAAGCTAATAGGCTTAGTGAGAACTATTTCCATAAATAACTTCTTGTAACAAGATTCAAACAAGTTGGTTAATCACACATATGTAATGCATCAAACACGTGGGCAAACAATCATATAGCTTTCCGGGAACTATATGTTGAATGGATTTACGCCCTCCATTCGGGGTTTGGTGATACTCAAAACAAGTAGTTTTAATAATAGAAAATTTAAGCTTGCGAGCACACATCGCCAAGCATTCAATAAAAACTTTTATACTTGCGAGCACTCATCGCCAAGTATTCCGAACCTACTTGATTTGACCTTGCTTTCGGATCATCCGCCAAGCATATTCCATTAAGCCGCCAAGCAATCGCTTTCGGATCTTCCGCCAAATGTTGCTTTCGACATGAGCCTACTATCCTTCTCACCCAAGGATAATAACCCAACCATGTAATGTGACTCACTTCGTGGTATGCATGAGTTCATTTATTTATAAAGTCATAACATAATTATTTTCAACTTTATGGTGATCAAGGAATTTCACACAAATCAATATTATACTAAACAATCACTTAGAACAATTCGGGCTTCGATATTCTTAGAATTCTTTCAAGGAATTATTTTACATGCATATCGGTTTATCTTTTCCTAACTCTAGTGCAACTAATTTACAAGCACAACAAGTGTAGCATTTAATGGAAATAAACTCACGATGCCATTGTCGTCTATTCCTCTAAGCGGATGAGTCGTTCACACACTCCACTAATCGTAATAGTCCTCGGGGTAAGAAATCCTTCCTCGGATCACCTAACCAAAGAAAATACCCACAAGTTTTTCTTGAAGATTTTCTTGAATTTTGACAAAACAATGTCAAAGAACGTCAAATTCGTATAGAAGAATGTTCCAACTTAAAATGGCCATAACTTGGTCATTTTAACTCGGAATCGCGCATATAATATACCGATTTCTATCTACTCGAAAAGATCTACCCATTTCTAAAATTATTTCCACAAACAAAGCCATATAGGCTCGAAAAAGTGGCGACAAAATTCACCACGGATTTTCAAGTAAAAACAACTTTGTTCAAGAAATCAAAATTTGTTTGATAAATACTTAGTTATCTATATAGTTGAAAAATTCTCTTTTTGTAACTATATAACTCATATTTAAGCATGCTCAAGTGTCTTGTTGTCCAAATTATTTTTCTTAAGTAAAACAATGTCGGGTTGAAGCTTTTCGGAAATTGTTTTTGTGAATTTCTTTGAAATGAATACCTTGTTTTCTTTATTTTCTAAAAACGTTTTATGTTGGTTTTATTTATCTTTTTCTAAGTGACTTTTGAAAATAAAATTTTCTACTTCTAAGTTACATAATACTATATTTCTAGAAAATATGCTATTTTCCATTTTTCTTGTAAATTCCTTTGTTTACTTGTTTTGTAAAAATCTCTTGATATTTCTCATTCTCTTTCTCATGTCTTCATATTTTCAAAAATTATCCATGCATGAAAATTTGTTTTCTTCATAAAAACAAAGTGGAACAATTAAGGACTTTTGTAGAAAAACTAATTTCTATAATCTTATTAACTTTTCTGTAACTTGAAAAGTGAAATATTTATTATTTTCAAACCATAAATTTTCTTTGCCTATTGTTTGCAAGGTTTTACTTAAAAATTTCCTTAGTCATCCATCTTATTTTCTTTCTTTATGAAAAGAACCATTTTTGTCAACAAAATATTTTCTTTGAAAAAAAGTAGAGTAACAAAGATTTAATAGCTTTTAAGTAAAAATAGTTTCTAAATTCATAGTGAATTCTTTTTGTAACTTGAAAATGAATGAGTTTATTTTTGTTATCTTATATTTTTATGTTTCACATAAACTTATTCCTAAGTGACAAAAAGCTTCTTTTATTTCATTATCTTTAGAAAACTTTTGGACAACAATCTAAATGAACATGATTATGAGAATAATAATAAACAAAAAACATGCATAAATAATAAAGTCAAGTATTGGAGTCTTAGCTTTTTCAAGGCTCCCGGGACTAAGAAATAAACTAGTCCCATAATAAATAAAATAAGAAAGAAAAGCTTGTTTTGACTTGATGAGGACAAGTCTAAGACTAGAGACTAGTCTTAAAAACAACTTGAATAAATAAATTGCATTGAAGTAAATAAATTGCATGAAAGGTAAATAAATTGCAAGATTAGCTTATATGCTCTAAAGAATATGTATATAGTTATATAGATATAGTAGATAGTTATGAACATAAAAGAATAATGAACATAAAGAACATAATGAATATAAAGGAAACATGAACATAAGGAATTATGATTATGAACAAAAACAAAGTATGAACCTATTGTTGCTTTCTTAACCTTCATGGTTTTAGAAAACACACACTAAGCTCATACTAAGTAGATGAACATGGAGACTTCTTGAAGAACTTTTACCTAAAGAAGATGAGCTTAAAGAGAACTTCTTGAAGAGCTTCTTGGAGAGAAATTCTAGAGAGATTTTGAGAGAGTAATTTTAGTGTAGAAGTGGTGTGAAAGAAGTGAAAGAGGAGGGGGTATTTATAGGAAAATGGGAGTGATTTTTGTGTGATTAAAATAAAGAAAATTAAAACAAATTGAGGGAGGAGAGAGAGAGGGTAGCGCCGGCCATGTGTAGAGGGGGAGTGTGATTTATTTTTTTGACTTTTTGTTAAATAAAAGATGTAATTGTAAGGTAGATGTGATATAAAGTTATGGGAAAGGTAAAAAGTTAAGATAATAGGTTATGTAGAGTGTAAGAGTAGGTGTAAGAAAAAGTAGAGATAAAAGAATAGTGTAGAATAGTAATGAATAGTGTAATGTAAAGTAGATATGACAATTAAAGTACCGGTAGTAAGAAAATACGCGTATAATAGCTATATCTGTTATTTTTACTTACCGAAAAATTATGAAACTGATATTTTTGGAAAACTTATATTTTTACGAGTCTAACGTGTATTCGGAATATTTTTACTATTCCGGGCTTCCGGACACGTTTTTCGAGAACTGTGTCCGATCGGGTTCGAAGGACTCCCGAATTCGCGAAACGAAACTTTTATGAAACCTATGGTTATTACGAGCTATTTGAGCTAATTATCCCAACTTCGTTTTTCCGGCCAAAGAAAACGGCAATGCCGGATTTAGATTGATACGGTAAACTAGGGTTTTGTTGACCTTTAGGGTTTCGTTTGACTTCCGGTTAGGGTTTTGTGCTAAACCGATTCCAAAATTTAGGGGTTTACAACCTACCCCCCTTAAAGAAAGTTTTGTCCTCAAAACTTGGAAATTCCTATTTGTGGTTAAAACTTGGTTACTTGGGTTATGCGTCCTTCTTCAAAATTTCTTCAATTGGTTTCCTCGTTCATCCTCTGACTCTTTGGATACATATTACTGGTATATATCTTAAGGAAATTTTTCCTTTAAAACATTAACTTTTACCCTTATAACTTGATTTCTTAACCATTTGTTAAACGGGAATTGTTGTACATCTCCAATATGTTTTCGTAATAACCAACTTCCTTCTCGTCTTGTGATTACTTTCTATCTTTGAACTCACCTGATTCTTATTTCGAGACTTTTATGGTCTTCTTTTCCGATTCACTCATTTCGTCTATCTTGTGCCTTTATCATCTCATGTGATGCTCTTGATTGTTCTTCCAAGGTATTCGAATGGTTCTTTTGTAGTATCAGGGGTCCAAAGTTCTTTATTAGCTCCTTTACGTTCCCATTCTTGCGTCCAGGGTTGTCATATCTCTTACTGACCTCTTTTGCTTTTAGCTCTTTTTCCTTTAGAGAGTTATATTGACTGATTATGAAACGAACTACCTTTGTGAGCTACTCAATGTATACCATAAGCATCCTTGCCTTCTTGCTATCGTTTGTGAAAAATTCCAGATCTTGAGAAGGTTAATTCTGTTTTCATCGAAGTTCATAAACCTTTTCGTCCTTTGGTGTTTTGATTCTTTTATCCATATTTCATTTCTTCTAATGTCCCTTTGAACTTTGGTTTATCTGAGTTCTCCTTAAATATGTTGTTGGTCCCAAATTATGAACCGTACTCATGATTCCTTCTTACTACTTCCTTGTCCTTAGGTTATGCTAACTCATCCTTTGGCTTCCTTTAATACAGTTCTCTTCCTTTATTCCTTCTTTATCCTTCGTATCTTCTCATCTAAGCTCTTTTGTGATTTTTATACGGTTGACCTTAATATCCTACTGACGTGGTTCCTCTTTTAAACCTTGTTTGTGAGCTTCCAGGTTTGGCTCTTCGACTTCTCTTCAATTTCCCATACTTAAGATTACACTCTTAGTTTGCTTCTTTCCTTCTTCATCATAAGCTGGTCGGTATGTTTCGTGATGGCATACTTCACTTCGTAAGGCCTTGATTCTTCTTGTTGTTGTTCTTCCAACTTCCTTATTAGGCCATTTTTCCATGTTTCGCTGAGTGAAATTTATATCCCAAATTCTTTTCAAACTTCTCACTGAAACTTATGAATATCTCCCAAGGTTAATTTCTCTTCACGCTTTAGCTACTTAATTTCCTTTATCATCTTGAAAGAATGTGTCTGTTCTTTCCTTTTGTTAGCAAATCCTTTGCCAAGTATTTTCTTTTTGTTTTGTAAGCTCTATGTTTTCCTTGTTTCTTCTTATTGGGATATTATTTGAGAGATATATATCTTATTCCAAAGATTACTCATTCCCATTATTCTTTAGAGGCACAGGTGACCTTGTGTCTTTACGTCTTTGTTGAAAGTTCAACCAAATTTTCTTGGGTTTCTTCATCCTTTTGCATTATCTTAAACCAAGTTGATCATTTGTCATATACATAGAAAGAACGTAATACTTTGAACTTCAAGAGAGTAAAACATTTTATTTACTAAAACTTCTCATGTTTACATTCAGGGATTATCATTCCTATCCATCCTTATAAGAAAAACTGTACATTCCTCTGCTATTTGAAATAAAGATCAACATCAATAAAAGAAGGTTGGAGATTGACTGGTTCCCGCATCGCTGTTATAGCCTCTAATGTATTCCAAGGCAGTCAAATTTCCATTTTCTTTGTTTACTTCTTCACCTATCCATCGTCCCTGCAAGTTGTATACTCGAATTCCCAAAGCAGTAGGTCCAGGTCTGCTTTCGCTTCTACTTCCATTTCCTTTTCTATTTTTATAGGAACAACTTCCTCTGATGATCTTGATAGAATGTTCCTCTCCTTGTGGACAGTTGTTGGCAACATGTCCTCTCTGATTGCAAACATAGCAAGCATCTATCCCTCTGTTTGGGCACTTTGACATCTTATGGTTTGCATTTCCACAAAAGAAACACTTTCCAAATAGCTGGGGGCACTTCTTCGGGTAATGTGCTCCATTGCACTTCCAACACTTAACACCTCTTGGTATGATCCTTCTATTGTCGCTCTTGATTTTCTTTGGTAGGGGCATGAGATGGGGTTCTATGTAAAACTCCCTTTCAATGATTGGGTCTTCTTCCTCTTCTATCCTTTCTCTCCTTTTCCTTGCTCCTTCTACAATCCGAGCTCTTTCTACTAATTCACGAAAATTCCTTATGTCAAATTCTTCCAACTTCATCCTTAGGTCTTCGTCCAATCCTCCTATAAAGACTTGTCTTTTCAATTCTTCGCTGTACTTGTAGGAGTCTGGTGCATATTGCAACAATCTACTGAACTCGGTCTCATATTGTTCGATTGTTCTTCCTTTTTGAGCAATTTGCAAGAAGTCCGCGCTATACCTTACTCGTAAACTTCCTGGGAAATAATTCTCCAAAAACTCATGTCTAAACATTTCCCAAGTGATTGGAGTCATTAGATCTCTTTTCCTTGACTCCCACCATATCCTAGCGTGTAAAGACCCGACGTGCTCAATTCTCAAATTAAGCACGCCAAGTCCCCAACCACGTATAACTCTTACGAATTATACGTAAGGTTGTCTTAAAAGAAGGTTTTATGTTGAACATTGCTATCCGATTTTAGATTGTGAAATCGTTTAGTTAGATTTTCAGATAACTGGATTTAGCAGCGGAAAATAAATTTTATAAAACAATTTAGAAATAAAAGACATTTCAAAACTTCCACTCTTCTCAAGTGGAGAATTATTAGATTAAACAAAGCTTTGTAAAAGTTAAATTACAAAACATGAGCTCTACTATGCCTTTAAAGAATATAACAAGTTTAAATCGTAAATCCAGCTCTCACTAATACAAAACAAAAAGAAAAAAAAACTAACTACATCCACGCTCCTACTCACTTCACTCATCCACAAATTCTCTCCGAATCATCACAAATGCCCAAAACCCGAGTCAAGCATCACCAATAGCAACAACATCATCATCTCATCATCCATCATTACCAACATCAACAAGAACTCATCATCATCAACTTCATCAACATCGTCTTTATCAACAATAAAACCTGTAAAAAGAACAACAACAAGAATGAGCCGAAGCCTAGTACACAGTAACACAATCACATACGAAGTGACACACGAGCTTAACTAAATGCAATACACAATCAACAAGTTATTATCTTTTCTTTAAAATAAACAAATCAACATGGGAGTATTCAAACACCGGACATCAAGGATATTTGGGTCCTGAGTAACGATCACGACGCTCAGGGGGTTGATATAAGCAGTTCGGATACTTATATCTCCTAGATTTATCCCATAAAAGAGAAAATAACTTCATCTAGGGTTAACAGCCGTTACACAACTTCACTTATCTTAGTCCATAACATCACTTAATCCAACTGTTCCCATAAACATTTGAACTAAATCATGTTATTTCATTCTAAGCTTAAGCAAACGTTACGCCGATACCATCTCCCCCATCAGTTACCCGCCGTACCACTTAGGAAAGTCTTATTAAAAGACAGGGGTGGCCTAAGCGCCTAATCTACCGTACCCCCAATCTGAGCAAGGTACTACCCCCGAACGGATACCGATCTGCCATCTAGGCCAGATACGGATTTAAATAGCGTAAGAGACATCCAATTCAAACAAAGGTTTAAGTTTTTCTATATTAAAATTTATTAAAGGTATGCCTATCCTAAGCAAAGAACAAACACGTTACTGTGTACCTTGAATATGGAATCCAAACATAGCCAGAAGGAAGGAATTTCAGAAGAAATCCAGAAGATAAATCAGATATCCACTTCTGTTATGGAAAGAGTTCGTATAAGAAACTAAACTAAACTAATCATCCACTTCATCAAATTCATACAAGAACTTATATCAATTATTTACTAATCTCTAACTCATTTTATTAAATCCTATTTGATCAGACACTAATGTGGAACCCTACTATGGCTGCGATGAATCGCCCCGCCAAAGTATGGACGGTTCTCCTTTGTCTGTCAAAGTATTTCTTTTCACTTTGATTATAGTTTATTATTACAAAAGCGTTAACAAAGAATTCATATATCAAAAACATTCATTTTCTAAGTAAACACACATTTGAAACAACATATTCACCATATTATTCAAAGCTTATCCTAACTCATTCATCTAAACTAATTAATAGCTATTAACCCATTTTAGCTTAACATTAGCCAAATTGATTAAAATTAGTCATTTAAAGTCATTTACCAAGTCAAATGGATTAACCTTAGCCATTTACTTCAAAAGCCAAGCCAAGTGGATTAAGCTTAAGAAATCTAGTTCATTTTAGTTTTTGAGTTCCTTAAGTCAAACTCATTAGAATTAATCATTTAATCTAATTACTAAGCCAAAGTAATTAAACTAACTCAAGATAATTTATTTTAACTCATTCAAGTTCATTTAGTCAAGTTGAACTTAGATTAAGTGACTAGATTCATTTTATGTAAAACTCGCATATTAACTCAATTATTCATTAAATCTATAAATCTATCTAAGTCATGCTTAATTATATCACTAAATCATCATTACACATCAAATATTATTTATCTATCTCATTTTAGGTCAAAAAGATCCATTTACACTTAACAATAACATTTAGAAATCAAAAACAAGTTTTTATTTTGTTTAGGAAAACACAACAGCTGGAAAGATTCAAAATTTAAGCACTGATACATTTCGAATTTGTAAAAACTCAAAACATGAAAGTTGTAGATCTCTTTCTTATCTTTCTAACGCAACTTAAATCACCTCAATCGGAGATCAGATGAAAAGGTTATGGCTAAAATATGAAGAGGCTGCAAAACTGGGAAAAGTTGCAAAACGAACGCCGGTGTTCAACGCCGGCGGCGTAAATTGAAAATTTGCCAGCGTTAGAGGTCGACGATTCTGGTCCCCGAGTGCATCTTCAACACCGGCAAATTTTCCAACGTACATCGGCAGCGTAGGATTCAACACCGGCAGCGTTGAATGCCGGCGTACATGCATTACGCTGCTGTCAAATTTTCCCCTGTTTTCATTTTGCAAAAACCATTTGTTCCAATTGTTTCAAACTCCTCCAAATTCATTTCAAACTTCTTAACACTTGTTATTTGATCTTACTACAATCTAATAAACACAAACTCCCACTTCAATCCATCAAACATCACTATAATCATCATAAACAACTTCAAACCCCAATTTCACTATTCATCTTCTTCCTCAATAAACCAACTCCATCAACCATAAACTTTACAAATACAAACTCAAACAACACTTCTCAACTCAATTCAACATCAATTCATCAATTAGAAATGTAAATAACAAGTAAAAACAAAGAGAAATAGAAAACGAAAACTTAGCTTTTTGGGCCTACTCATGCAATTCCTTCTTCTTCTTCTTGTTGAAGCTAATTCTACTTGATCTCCTCTTTCTATCTTGTTTCCTATCCTTAATTTATCTACTTGAATTTGAGTTTTAGAGAAAGCAAAAAGAAAGGGAAGAAGAAAGAGAAGAGGAAGAAAGAAACGAAAAATGAATGGGAAGAAAGGGCAACCAAAAAAGAAAGAAAAGGAAGGGAAAGGATAAGGTTAAATTTGGAGAAAAATAGAAATAGGATATATGTTTAGAACTATCAGATCAATATCTATAGTTCTAGAAGTATTTAAAAGATTTTAGAACCGATAGGTTAGAAATTAAGGACTTAAAATAAGAACTTAATTTGATAATTTATTTTAGATAAAGATATTTAATTTGAGTTCGGGTTTAAGAACTGATATTTTAATTCAAGCAAATGAACTCAAATTTTACTGAGATTTAGGAATTAGTGTTTAGGCTAAGAATCAATGATTTAGGAATTCTCTAAACACTTTGATGACATGTTTAGGGAATTTGAAACTCAAATCTCAATTAATAGCTAATTAAATTATATCAACTTGTCTAATTAAATCCTATAATTCATTTTAGTCATTTAAATCTATCTAAACCCAATTTCTATTTTAGGTGAAGAGTTGGGGTATTTCATAGCGTTTAGACGAAGCATGAATGTTCCATACTTGATTTGTAAATGGGGTGGAACTTCATATGCATCGAAAGACATCTCTATTTGAGATAACCAATCTTCTGCCTCCTCTGGCTTGTCATAAGCTCCTTCAAAGAAGCGGTTACTTTTGATGAAGTTAGGTAACATGCTTTTGTATGGTCTTGGCGGTGGAGATGGAGGTAGGGGTGCACTTTGGCTATGCATGTTCCTATGCACAGATGCCTCTGTTGAAGCTTGTTGTGGTGGGGTTGGTATAGACACTGGGGCTGTCGCCGATGCTGTTGCTGGTGTTGCTTCTTGTACGGGTGCTTGAGCTGGCATATTTTGCCTAATTTCTTCTAATACGTGGGTTAGGTGTCCTAACGTGGCGTGTAAGTCCCTTTGAGGTGCGGCGGCTCCTTGAACAGCAGGTTGATCTGCTTCTATGTCTGGTTGGTTAGAGGCGCTTCGTTCCCTTCTTCGTCTACTCCTATTTCGGCTGTTTTAAACTTTCTAAGTAGGTTTTATGTTTTGATAACTTAATTAAATTTTTGCCGGAATTTGGTGGATATAACGGAAATTTAAATATGCATAAAGCTAACAAAATTTAAATCAAAACAATTTCTGAAATCAAACTTAGAGCATAATCATAGAAATAAAGTTCATACATGAAATCGGAAATAAGATAAATCATAAAAGAAAATCACACAGAAATACCAAACATTGTTCCGAAATTAAAAGATAGACTGAGATCAAATCTAGTCTATTACAAAATCTAAGCTGGACTTCTAGGGATATGCTTCTTTCCTCCTTTCTTCATTCTTCGGGCGCATCTCCCGGGTTGCTGGATGATCCTGGGTTCAAACTCCTCATGATTTGGTTGAAGTGTTTTCTTCTATTTCGTGCTCTCTTTCTTTCTTGTTCGTGATGGGCAATTAGTTCCTCATCCGTCATTGCTGGTGCTATCTCATCAAGGGTCTTCCAAGTGATTGTTCCTTCGGTTCCCTATTGTTGTTTTCATTGGCTGGAGCATTTTCCGTATCCATCGTGGGGTCTTCATCTTGTCCTCCCCGAACATGTCTTCCTTCTAGGTAGCGAATGATTCTTAACTCATCGTTAGTCCAAGGTTCCTCGACTCCTACGGCAGCTTGGTTCCTTATCTCTTGCGCCGGTCTTTCTTCTTGATTTTCCTCCGAGTCCTCACCGGGTTCATCATCCGAACTGTCATTCACCTCCTGCATTGGTTCATCTCTTATCACTGTTCCATCCTCTCGCAATCGTAGGGGCTCGTTTATTCCTAGTTGGATTCCTGTGAAGGTAGGTGGTTCGGTGGATACTTCTGTTGGGGGTCGTAGTATTCCCTGATATACTCCGTGCCAATGGAAAGTATCGTTGAGGTCGGCTCTCATCCATTCGAGGTGATCCATCAAATCATCATGGGCATAGACAAATATCGGTCCGATCTTGGTCCAGGTCCGAAAATCCGGTGGGGTTCGTCCTCCTTCTTCTCTAAGAACGAAGGTTGCTTCCTTCAGCATTGGTCGGTGGTCTCCGATAGCAATGATTCGTTCCACAGCATATATTACTTCCAACTCGGTCATCCTTTTGCCTATGGGCAGTTGTGAATAGTTCGTAACACTCCTTTCCACTCGGTTTGCATCATTCCCCTTTCCAGATTTGGAACATTTCTCGGAGGGTCTTAGGTTGTCCAGCTAGGGCAAATTCTTCACATAAAACTCTAAGTCTCATTCGGAAGTTCTCGGGTGTTTCGAAGGATCCTTTTCGAAAGTTCTTGGCTTGGAGACGGGCCTCTTCTATGGTGATCTACGTAAAAGAAAGATATTAGAGGACTTATTCTACCCATTCTATTTTATCTAAGTTTTTTTTTCTATCTAAGTCAATTCTTCTTAAGTCATTTCTATAATTATGATTCCTAGGTTCTTAAACCATGCTCTGATACCAACTTAAACTGTCACGCCCCAATGGGTACCCTAAACGTGACAGTCCGCCACACTCAATATTAAAGCTTAAGTATGACAACCTTAGTCATTTCCAAAAGCTTTTATATTAAGTGTAAGGCTTACTTTCACAATTTTAGAGGACCATAATGGAATAATGAAGCTTAAGGAGATATAAAAACATATTAAGAAAAGAAGAATCACAATAAATATTTTCCATGGCATAAACTTTAAAACTTAGGACAACTCCCTAAATTACAAATCTATTACATGCTAATACTAATATACTTTATTCAGATTTCTAATATTCAAAAGGGATTACCTGCCCATGGTCCACGTGGCCTTAGCCATAAGTACGGAAACTGCAAAAGTAGCTATCGGGGTATAAGCTAATAGGCTTAGTGAGAACTATTTCCATAAATAACTTCTTGTAACAAGATTCAAACAAGTTGGTTAATCACACATATGTAATGCATCAAACACGTGGGCAAACAATCATATAGCTTTCCGGGAACTATATGTTGAATGGATTTACGCCCTCCATTCGGGGTTTGGTGATACTCAAAACAAGTAGTTTTAATAATAGAAAATTTAAGCTTGCGAGCACACATCGCCAAGCATTCAATAAAAACTTTTATACTTGCGAGCACTCATCGCCAAGTATTCCGAACCTACTTGATTTGACCTTGCTTTCGGATCAACCGCCAAGCATATTCCATTAAGCCGCCAAGCAATCGCTTTCGGATCTTCCGCCAAGTGTTGCTTTCGACATGAGCCTACTATCCTTCTCACCCAAGGATAATAACCCAACCATGTAATGTGACTCACTTCGTGGTATGCATGAGTTCATTAATTTATAAAGTCATAACATAATTATTTTCAACTTTATGGTGATCAAGGAATTTCACACAAATCAATATTATACTAAAACAATCACTTAGAACAATTCGGGCTTCGATATTCTTAGAATTCTTTCAAGGAATTATTTTACATGCATATCGGTTTATCTTTTCCTAACTCTAGTGCAACTAATTTACAAGCACAACAAGTGTAGCATTTAATGGAAATAAACTCACGATGCCATTGTCGTCTATTCCTCTAAGCGGATGAGTCGTTCACACACTCCACTTAATCGTAATAGTTCTCGGGGTGAAGAAATCCTTCCTCGGGTCACCTAACCAAAGAAAATACCCATAATGAGTTTTTCTTGAAGATTTTCTTGAATTTTGACAAAACAATGTCAAAGAACGTTAAAGTTCGTATAGAAGAATGTTCCAACTTAAAATGGCCATAACTTGGTCATTTTAACTCGGAATCGCGCATATAATATACCGATTTCTATCTACTCGAAAAGATCTACCCATTTCTAAAATTATTTCCCACAAACAAAGCCATATAGGCTCCGAAAAAGTGGCGACAAAATTCACCACGGATTTTCAAGTAAAAACAACTTTGGTTCAAGAAATCAAAATTTGTTTGATAAATACTTAGTTATCTATATAGTTGAAAAATTCTCTTTTTATAACTATATAACTCATATTTAAGCATGCTCAAGTGTCTTGTTGTCCAAATTATTTTTCTTAAGTAAAACAATGTCGGGTTGAAGCTTTTCGGAAATTGTTTTTGTGAATTTCTTTGAAATGAATACCTTGTTTTCTTTATTTTCTAAAAACGTTTTATGTTGGTTTTATTTATCTTTTTCTAAGTGACTTTTGAAAATAAATTTTCTACTTTCTAAGTTACATTAATACTATATTTCTAGAAAATATGCTATTTTCCATTTTTCTTGTGTAAATTCCTTTGTTTACTTGTTTTGCAAAAATCTACTTGATATTTCTCATTCTTTTTCTCATGTTCATATTTTCAAAAATAATTATCCATGCATGAAAATTTGTTTTCTTCATAAAAACAAGTGGAACAATTAAGGACTTTTTGTAGAAAAACTAATTTCTATAATCTTATTAACTTCTTCTTGTAACTTGAAAAGAAATAACTTTATTATTTTCAAACCATAAATTTTCTTTGCCTATTTGTTTGCAAGGTCTTTACTTAAAAATTTCCTTAGTCATCCATCTTATTTTCTTCTTTATGAAAAGAACCATTTTTGTCAAAAAATATTTTCTTTTGAAAACAAGGTAGAGTAACAAAGATTTAAGTAGCTTTTAAGTAAAAATAGTTTCTAAATTCATAGTGAATTCTTTTTGTAACTTGAAAATGAATGAGTTTATTTTTGTTATCTTATATTTTTATGTTTCACATAAACTTATTCCTAAGTGACAAAAAGTTTCTTTATTTCATTATCTTTAGAAACTTTTGGACAACAATCTAAATGAACATGATTATGAGAATAATAATAAACAAAATAACATAAAGCATAAATAATAAATCAAGTATTGGAGTCTTAGCTTTTTCAAGGCTCCCGGGACTAAGAAATAAACTAGTCCCATAATGAAAATAAAATAAAAAGAAAAGCTTGTTTTGACTTGATGAGGACAAGTCTAAGACTAGAGACTAGTCTTAAAACAACTTGAATAAATAAATTGCATTGAAGTAAATAAATTGCATGAAAGGTAAATAAATTGCAAGATTATGAGCTTATATGCTCTAAAGAATATGTATATAGTTATATAGATATAGTAGATAGTTATGAACATAAAAGATAAATGAACATAAGAGGAACATAATGAATATAGAAACATGAACATAGAGGAATTATGATTATGAACAAAAACAAAGTATGAACCTATTGTTGCTTTCTTAACCTTCATGGTTTTAGAAAACACACACTAAGCTCATACTAAGTAGATGAACATGGAGACTTCTTGAAGAACTTTTACCTAAAGAAGATGAGCTTAAAGAGAACTTCTTGAAGAGCTTCTTGGAGAGAAATTCTAGAGAGATTTTGAGAGAGTAATTTTAGTGTAGAAGTGGTGTGAAAGAAGTGAAAGAGGAGGGGGTATTTATAGGAAAATGGGGAGTGATTTTTGTGTGATAAAATAAAGAAAATTAAAACAAATTGGGAGAGGAGAGAGAGAGGGTAGTGCCGGCCATATGTGTAGAGGGGGAGTGTGATTTATTTTTTTGACTTTTTGTTAAATAAAAGATGTAATTGTAAGGTAGATGTGATATAAAGTTATGGGAAAGGTAAAAAGTTAAGATAATAGGTTATGTAGAGTGTAAGAGTAGGTGTAAGAAAAAGTAGAGATAAAAGAATAGTGTAGAATAGTAATGAATAGTGTAATGTAAAGTAGATATGACAATTAAAGTACCGGTAGTAAGAAAATACGCGTATAATAGCTATATCTGTTATTTTTACTTACCGAAAAATTATGAAATTGATATTTTTGGAAAACTTATATTTTTACGAGTCTAACGGTATTCGGAATATTTTTACTATTCCGGGCTTCCGGACACGTTTTTCGAGAACTGTGTCCGATCGGGTTCGAAGGACTCCCGAAATTCGCGAAACTGAAACTTTTATGAAAACCTATGGTTATTACGAGCTATTTGAGCTAATTATCCCAACTTCGTTTTTCCGGCCAAAGAAAACGGCAAGGCCGGACTTAGATTGATACGGTAAACTAGGGTTTTGTTGACCTTTAGGGTTTCGTTTGACTTCCGGTTAGGGTTTTGTGCAAAACCGATTCCAAAATTTTAGGGGTTTACAAAACGGCCATAACTTGGTCATTTTAACTCGGAATCTCGCAAATTATATATCGATTTCTATCTACTTCAAAAGATCTATCTATTTCTAATATTATTTTTAAGTTTTGAAAACATTTAGGTCTCAGAACAGAGGGATCAGATCTGATCAGTAACGGTTTCCGATTCCGAAAAATAGTTTTGTAAATGTTTGTAATGTTCCTACTATATAAATTAGCTATACATGCAATATGAATGATTTCCTAACATGAATGACATGAGATGAGCTTAATGATTTTTGCTAAAAGGAAATTTTATAACTTTTTGTTTTGCAAGACCATAATAACAACTACTTATGAAAAATCTAGTTTTCTAACTTTGATCATTTCTATTTGTTTTGGATTTGTTACTTAAGAAAATATAATTATTTTTGCTAAAATTGAGTCTTCATTATATATATTACTTATGACCTTCATTTCTACATAAAAATTCCCATTTTACACTTTGTAAACATGTTTTCAAGTAGGGTTG
Organism: Combretum micranthum; assembly: GCA_024138025.1. Lineage (NCBI taxonomy): Eukaryota > Viridiplantae > Streptophyta > Magnoliopsida > Myrtales > Combretaceae > Combretum > Combretum micranthum. The sequence goes on along the minus strand of JAMXBD010001635.1, from coordinate 138,012 downwards.
ATTCCAAAATTCAAATTTGGTAAAAATTGGTTTTTGAGTGATTTCTTTAAGTAAAAATTATTTGATATTTAGTAAATTAGGGCTCAATCATACATAACCACTAAGGACTTCATTCTTACACAAAAATTTGCATTTTACACTTTGCAAATATGTTTTCCAATATGATTTACTCAAAAATCCAAATTTTAGAAAATCCACTTTTTGAATGATTCATTTGGGAAAAACTTGTTTAATGCATTAAAAATTAAGACCTTATGGTACCTATTACTTAAGGACTCCACTCATTACATAAAACATTCATTTTGAGCTTGGATAATAGGTGTTCTTATGGCCTTCATTCAAAATTACGAATTTCATAAATTGATTACTAACTCAAAATTTTCCATCTTGATTGTACTTTTTGTTTTACACATTACTCATATCCAAACTCATTTCAACTTGTAAAAATCACCACTTAATGATACCTATTACCTATACCCTTCATTTTTCACATAAAACATGAGTTTTTGAGTTGATATGTGGGTTTTCAAAATTAGTCTTGGTTGGGATCCGAATTTACAAAATTCATTTTGGTTATATCTTTTGATAAAATCTATCTATACTTATGAAAATCCATTCCTTACATATCCTATCCTAAGAGCCTTTCATTTCTTAAATAAAAAACTTCATTTTTGAGTTGAAAAACATGTTTTTAAAATATGCCTTGGCCAAAATTCTAAAATAGAATTTTTATTTTAAAAATCACTTTTGATTCTTGTAAAAAGAAGTCTTGATGATATATGTATATTAAGCCTTCATTATCTTAAGTAAAAATTATATTTTGACACTTGGAAAGTGGTTTTTATATAGGGTTCTTGCCAAATACGAATTTCACAATTTTGTTTGAGTTCAAAATTAAGATTTATACTTAATATGAACATAAACATAAAACAATTGCATGGTAGTAAGCTATAAACTCCTAGATCTAAACTTTACTCATCAAAATCCTTCATTTATGTTATTTTTACCCTAAGCCCTTCATTTTAAATGAAAAATACACATTTTGAAGTTGAAAAACAACTTTTCTAAATATGATTCCATTTTCATCCGAATTTTCAAAAATTATTTTGGTTGAAAATAAAATAGATCTTGAGTTTCCTACAACTTTCCTACCATCATCATGCTATTACAAGTTGCTCATGAACATAAAACAAAGTCTAATGCATGTATGAACCTAAAAACAACTAGATCTAGTTATACATGCATGGATCACTACAATAGTTATGTGAGTGGTGTACATATGCATAAATCATAAGGAATAACAAAAATAATAACTTCAATAACAAGATCTAAGGCATAAACAAAAATCAAAGCTACAAAAAGTTAGATCTATAAAATATAATAACTTTAAATAAGAAAATAATTATGATACAAGATAATAATAATGGAGAAGAGGAGTGTTTCATTTTTGGCATCATCATCCTAAGCTTTTAAGCTTATGGAAGGTCATTTGATGCATGAAACCTTCATTACACTTTACCTATATCACCTATGGAGGCTTTAAGATGATGATTTGCTTAAAAATCTTCAAGAAATATGGTGGAAGCTAACAAAAGATGTGGGGGAGCTTAGTTCTTGAAGAAACAAGAACAAGAAGAAGAAGAAAAGAGAGGAAAAAGAGAGGAGAGGTTAAGGAATGAAAAAGGAAAAATGAGTAAATGAAAGAGAGAGAAAATGAGTGTATTAAATGAGAAAAAAATAAAACAAGGGCAGCCACAAAGGGAACATGCTGCACGTGAATATGGGGGAGAGAGAGGGAGAAATTTTGTTGAAATTTGACTTAAATTTGAATTGTGTAATAAATGTGTAATATAGCTTTCTTAAGAAGGAGTAGAATATAATTAATTTAGTCAAAATGGAGTAAGTAAAGGACAATGGGAGCCATAAAGAAGGGGAAAAATCTGCCATGAAGTGTGGGATAGAGTGTAGAAAGATTGAAGTGAAAAGGAAGTGATAAGTGTAAGGTGTGATTGAAGGTATGGGTTGTAAAGATACTTTTTTAATAAAATAAAATAAAATTAGAAAATTCATTCCAAATATTTGTAGCATATTTTTCATAATTAAAATTAAATAATTATTTGAATTATTTTAGTATTTTAATAAATATATTACCGGTATGATCAAAATACGCGAATATGGGCTATAAATGATATTTTTATAACTAGAAAAATTCTAGAAAAATTATTTTATGAAAATATAAATATTTTCAAATATTTTTCAATTATTAAATTAATTTATTTTATTTTTAGTATCGGGTCTTAAACAGAATCTGATCCCGTAAAAGCCCGAACTAACTAAATTTTAGAAAAACAAAATTTTGTATAATATATAAAATATTTATCTAAAAATATAAGACTTTATAAGAATAATAAAATTGTGTAATGAAATAAAAATGAATAGTGCAAAAGACTAATTAATTACCGGTAGTAATGAAAATACGATAAAAAGGTTATAACTGTAACTTTTATAACCCGAAAAATTATATAACTGATATTTAGAAATCTTATGAAATTACGAGTCTAATGACACTATTGACATATTTTTGATATCTCGAGCCACGGGACACGCTTTTTGAAGTTTGTATCGAACGGGTTCGAAATAGGTCAAAAATTTACCAATCTGATATTTTTAAATAAATTTATATTACTATGAGATATTCTACATATTTAAACTACATCTCGGTCTCTAGGGTTAGGGGTGCTAGATTGTCGGACTTAAACTATTGTATACCACTTAGGGTTACCGAGTGATTTTTCGGTTTAGATCTTTGCCAATTTGAAAACCGATATTTTATGCTCATTCCACATATTTAATTTGAGAAATTTATTTTGCATTTCATTTTTGTAAGTATTTAATATCTTTTAATGTTTTCGGAATTCTTGAATTGGGTTTCATTTCCGAAAGTCAATCGTTATTTACTTTTAAATAATTTGTTTGTGGGATCTCTATTAATCGGAGTTAAATATGGGATATTTTTTTGTACATCGTGGTTTTGAATTTGAAGACTATTGAGTTCTTATTTTATATTTAAAGATTTTCATTTTCTCAAGATTAAGAAGTTTCTGAATTCGTTCGTGTTTTTGGACTAGTTAAAGTTCGGTTTTAATTTGGAGTGATTTTGTAAGCCCGGAAAATTTCAGTAAATAATTTCAAGATGAACTTCGAAAATAAACTCTAAAAATCACTCCAAATTAAAACCGAATTTCGACAAGGCCTAAATCACGAAGGAATTCAGAAACTTCTTAATCATGAGAAAACGAAAATCTTTAAACAATAAAATAAAACTCAGTGGTCTTCAAATTCAAAACCACGACGTATGAAAAATTCCATATTTAACTCCGATTTATAAAAACGGGTAATATAAAGCCCAAAAAAAAATTATTAAAAAGCAAATAACAATTGACTTTCGAAAATATAACTCAATTCAGAAATTCTGAAAACGTTAAAAGATATTAAATACTTACAAAAATAAAATTTAAAATAAATTTCTCAAATTAAAAATGTTGCATAAACATAAATATCAGTTTCCAAATTGGAAAAGGTCTAAACCGGAAACCCTAGTCGGAATACAATATGTAAGTCCGGCAATCTAGCACCCCTAACCGTAGAGGCCAAGATGTAGTTTAAATATATAGATTAGCTCATAGTAATATAAGTTTGTTTAAAAATATCAGATTGGTAAATTTTTGACCTATTTCGAACTCGTTCGGATACAGACTTCGAAAAGCATGTCCCGGGGCTCGAGATATCAAAAATATACCAATAGTACTGTTAGACTCATAATTTCATAAGATTTCTAAATATATCATTATATAATTTTTCGGGTTATAAAAGTTACAATTATAACCTTTTTATCGTATTTCTATTATTACCGGCAATTGATTAGTCTTTTGCACTATTCATTTTTATTTCATTACAAAATTTTATTATTCTTATAAAACCTTATATTTTTAGATAAATATTTTATATGTTATAGAAAATTTTGTTTTTCTAAAATTTAGTTAGTTCGGGCTTTTACGGGATCAGATTCTGTTTAAGACCCAATACAAAAAATAAAATAAATTAATTTAATAATTGAAAAATATTTATATTTTCATAAAATAATTTTTTAGAATTTTTCGGGTAATAAAAATATCATTTATAGCCCATATTCGTGTATTTCGATCATACCGGTAACATAATTGTTAAAATACTAAAATAATTCAAATAATTATTTAATTTTAATTATGAAAAATCTGCTACAAATATTTGGAATAAATTTGCTAATTTTATTTTATTTTCTTTTATTTTATTAATAAAGTACTTTTACAACCCATACCTTCAAGTACACCTTACACATATCACTTCCTTTTCACTTCAATCTTTCTACACATTATCCCACAATTCATGGCAGATTTTTAACTCATTCATGGCTGCTAGTTTCCTTTGATTTACTCCTATTTTGACTAAAATTAAGTTACATTACACATTAATTACACAATTCAAATTCAAGTCAAATTTCAACAATTTCCTCTCTCCTCTCTCCTCATAATTCACGTGCAGCTCCTCCCTATTGCTGCCCTTGTTTTATTTTTTTTTTCTCTCTTTTATTCAATTAAAACACTCATTTTCTCTCACTCCTTCATTTACTCACTTTCCCTCTTTCATTCTTTAACTTTTCTCTCTCATTTTTCCTCTCTTTCTTCTTCATTTCCTCTTGCTCCTCCATGAAGAACAAGCTGCCCCCTTCTTCTTCCATGGCTTCCACACCTATTTCTATAACCAGAACCCAGGAGAAGATGAGAAAAAGGATGGCAAGGAGGATACGCGATGACAAGCTAAAAAACGAAAGGAATTGGAAGTAAACAGTAAACAGAATTAGGGTTCGTAAAAGGAAGACAGTATGAAGTACAATAGGTAAACATGCATCTAAAGTATCAGACAAAGTGACAAAGGTAAATTCAAAGAAGCTGCCTAGAAGTCATGGTCTGAGAGCCTTTGAAGACATGGGCTGTGGAGCTGTGGCCCATCCATAAAAGTCTGATTGCAAATTAGCGTGTGATCTGTAATGATAAACGCTTATAAATAGGCTATTGTAATACAAGGAGATCATCAGAAATTATTACAACAATTTTGCTTCTAAAGTTCGTATTCGAATTATTCCGCTGTATTCGGCTGGCTTGAACTCTGCTTGTGTTATTTTTTATTTTTCTTTTCCTGAGTTGCTTCCGTATTACATATGGTATCAGAGCCATTTGCAGCCATGGAAACCCGCGAACACAAACGTATTGAAGAGGCAATGAAGGCTGTCCTTAAGGAACAAGCTGATCGCCATGAGCTGGCCGTGAAAGAACAATCTGATCGTCATGATAACTGGGTCAGGATGTTCTTCGAGACTCTGAAAACACAGCAAACAATACTTGAGAAACAAAGTCAAACAATTGAATCATTAAAGCAACATCTCACTAGTAAGACAACCATTAGGGAACAAACAACAATAACACCAGGAAGTGGTAAAAGTTCAGGTGCAACCATGCTGGGTACCAACAGTAATACACTCAATATGACCACCTATCAAGTACCAACTAGAAATACTCGAATTGAATTTCCTGTTTTTGATGGTGAAGGTTTTAGGACGTGGGTTGCTAGGGCTGAGCAATTCTTTATTTTAGATGACACACCAGAAGATCTTAAAGTAAAAATTGCCACCATGCATTTATCTGATAAGCCCTATGAATGGTATAATGCTTTTATGAAGAGCCGAACTGATATTGATACTTTAACATGGGAAGAATTTATCAGAACCTTAAATGCACGATTTAATGACAAAAGATTTGAAGATCCTATGTCAGAACTTAAGGAATTACAGCAGGTAGGATCCTTACAAGATTACAATGATGAATTTTTACATCTATCTACTCAAGTTCAATTAACCGAACCTCATTTGGTTAGTTTTTATCTTAGTGGTCTTAAACCTAAAATACAATACCCCATCCGAATATTCCAACCAAAATCACTACCACAAGCTTATACCCTTGCAAAGCTACAAGAAGCCACTCTTTTATCTTCAAAACAGAATTTAAAAACCTTTAAAAACCAAACACCTACCTTTTTCCAAAATGTCAGAAATACCCTACCTTATTATTCCTCACCTGGCAAATCAAACACTTCCCCTTTTACACACAACCATACCCTACCACAACAACAAATCCACCAGAACTACCCTACCAATAACTGACCTGTGAAGAAACTTACCCAAGAAGAACTTGAGGAGAAAAGGCGTAAGAAAATTTGCTTTTGGTGTGATGAACCATTTGGACCAGGCTACCGCTGTAAAACTAAAAGACTTAATTTGCTAGTATTGGAGCAGGAAGATGGGAATAAGGTTGAAGAAACTATGGAAGATTTAGGTTTGGACCTATCACAGTTAATTCTCAATTCTTTGAACAATGAGGATAGTAATAAGGAGCACTGTATGCGTGTAAAAGGAAGTTACAAGAGGAGCAATCTTAACATACTAATCGATACTGGAAGTTCTGCTAATTTCATGAATGAGAAGATAGCAATGAGAGTGGACTGCTTACAATCTGAGGTCATTCCAGTTCGGTTATATTGGCAGATGGGACTAAGATTCAAAGTACCAAAATGTTGAGAGCATTTGAATGGCAGATGTAGGGAACAAATTTTCAAGCTGATTTCTATTCCATTCCTTTGAATTCCTATGATTTAATCTTAGGAATGCCATGGCTAGTCTCGTTAGGAACTGTGATATGGAATTTTAAAGACTTATGGATGAGTTTTGAATGGCAGGGCAAGAACTGTACATTGAAGGGATTAGTGGAAGAACTCAAGGTCATCTCTGGACATACATTAAATACCTTATTGGAAAACATTCCCTTCCACTATGGAAGTGCAGTGTTGGGTAATCACAAGTATTGATACTGAGGAGAAAAATACCAATGCGACATTACCTCCATCATTGATCTCTTAGAAGAATTTTATGATTTATTTGAGGAACCTAAGAATTGCCCCCTGATCGGGCATGTAACCACAGGATCCATTTGACTGAAAATACTGCCAATCAACTTGAGGCCTTATAGGTATTCAATGATACAGAAACAGTTCTTGAAAACATGGTTAAAGAATTATTGTTAAGTGGAATGATAAGACCTAGCCACAGTCCATTCGCTTCACCTGTGGTTTTAGTAAAAAAGAAGGATAATTCTTGGCGGATGTGTGTGGACTACAGAGAGCTTAACAAACACACAGTAAAGGATAGATTCCCTATTCCTATAATTGAAGACCTCTTCGATGAACTGCATGGAGCTAAATATTTTAGTAAACTAGATTTACGATCAGGCTACCATCAAGTGTTGATGCATCCTGAAGATATCTACAAAACCGCTTTTCGCACTCATGATGGACATTACGAATTCCTTGTCATGCCATTTGGCTTGACAAATGCTCCATCTACCTTTCAAGGGCTAATGAATGACATATTTAGACCTTACTTGCGGAAGTTCGTTTTGGTGTTCTTTGATGATATACTAGTTTATAGTGCTAGTCTGAGGAGCATGTAAGTCATTTGAGAGTGGTTTTCAATACCTTAAGGAGGGAACAATTGTTCTTGAAGAAAAGTAAATGTAGAATTGGGTTCAACAGGTGGACTACCTGGGACACATCATAACAAAAAAGGAGTAGCCACCGATCCAAAGAAAATTGAAGCGGTAGAACAATGGCCAACTCCACAGACTCTAAAGCAACTACGTGGTTTCTTAGGGCTGGCTGGGTACTATAGGCGATTTATCCAAGGATTTGGAGTCATTGCTCGACCACTGACCCAATTACTAAAGAAAGATCAATTCAAGTGGAGCAAAGAAGCACAAGAATCATTTGAGAAATTAAAAAGAGCATTGGTACATTCACCAGTATTGAATCTACCTGATTATTCTAAAGAGTTTGTCATAGAAACAGACGCATGTGGAGATGGTATAGGGGCTGTCCTAATGCAAGATAAACATCCAATTGCCTATATTAGTAAGACATTGGCACCAAGGCATAAGGGAATGTCTGTATATGAGAAGGAGTTGTTAGCCTTAGTGTATGCTATTGACAAATGGCGCCATTATCTAGTTGGAAGGCACTTTGTGATCAAGACTGACCATCAAAGCCTCAAGTATCTACTTGAGCAACGTCTGGTGACCACAAGTCAGCAAAAATGGTTAACTAAGCTATTGGGACTCGACTATGATATAGAATTTAAGAGTGGCAACACCAACACAGCAGCTGATGCACTATCTAGACGAGGCACTAACTGCTTGAATCATTTGCAAAACACTGTGCAATTCCAGAAATTTTGGAAGATATTAAGTCTAGCTGGTTCCTTGATGGAGGCTACTCTAACATCATTCAACAATTACAAAAAGGAGAACCCGCGGGACATTTCACTTGGGAGAAAGGGATACTAAGGAGAAGAGGAAGAATTGTTGTGGGACCTTCCCTTATCCTCCGAGAAAAATTATTGAAGTTGTACCATGGAGGGGTCCTAGGTGGTCATTCTGGAGCACAGGCTACCTATCAAAGGCTCTCAATGGTTTTTTATTGGCCTAAGCAGGAAAGGGAAGTAAGAGAGTTTATTCGAAACTATGAAGTTTGCCAATGTTTTAAATTTGAAAACGTGTCTACCCCAGGCCTCCTATCACCACTAAATATTCCTCAGGAATATTGGCAAAGTGTGAGCATGGATTTCATTGAGGGGCTTCCTAAATCAGAAGGAAAAGATGTTATACTAGTTGTTATTGATCATCTCAGTAAATATGGACACTTCATGGCTTTATCCCATCCCTACAATGCAATGACAGTAGCCCGAATTTATCTTGACAATGTGTACAAACTACATGGAATGCCTAAAACCATTATATGTGATAGGGATCCTATTTTTACAAGTCTATTCTGGAAGGAACTCTTTAAATTGCAAGCTGTGGAGTTCAATATGTCCATGCTTACCATCCTCAAACGGATGGCCAGTCAGAGGTTGTTAACAAGTGTGTAGAAACATACTTGAGATGTGTATCGGGTGAGAAACCTAAGCATTGGCATCAGTTCCTCCCATTAGCTGAGTGGTGGTACAATACTAATTTTCATCAAGTACCAAAACCACCCCATTTGAGGCTTTATATGGCTATCCACCACCCCTGCATGTACCATACGTGCCAGGGGATTCTAGGAATGCAACGGTGGATTCTATCTTAGCTACTAGGGAAGACAGACTTAAGCTTCTTAAGTTCCACTTAAGAAGAGCTCAACAGCGTATGAAACAAGTAGCAGACTTAAAGAGGACAGATCGAGCATTCAATATAGGCGACTTAGTCCTACTCAAACTTCAACCCTATAGGCAGCATTCATTAAAGAACTCTAGGGTACACAAATTACTTCCTAAATGCTACGGTCCCTACAAAATAATTGACAAAATTGGTTCAGTGGCTTACCGTCTTGACCTTCCACCAAGCGCTGAGATCCATCCCACCTTTCACGTCTCACAGCTCAGAAAATATCATGGCTCAAGAACCAACAGCTATCCAACATTACCTACAAATATACAAACAGAGGAGTTAGTTCCCGAGTCAATCTTAGCACGAAAGATGGTCAAACGTGGAAATCACGCGGAAACCATGCTACTTATCTCATGGAATGGTCGGAGCATAGAGGAAGCCACCTGGGAATTCTTCGAGGAACTGAAATTGCGTTACCCTAACCACCCCTTGTGGTCAAGGGTTCTTGAAGAAGAGGGGAATGTAACCAGAACCCAGGAGAAGATGAGCAAAAAGGATGGCAAGGAGGATGCACGATGACAAGCTAAAAAACGAAAGGAATTGGAAGTAAACAGTAAACAGAATTAGGGTTTGTAAAAGGAAGACAGTATGAAGTACAATAGGTAAACATGCATCTAAAGTATCAGACAGATAGTGATAAAGGTAAATTCAAAGAAGTTGCCTAGAAGTGATGGGCTGAGAGCCTTTGAAGACATGGGCTGGACATGGGCTGTGGAGCTGTGGCCCATCCATAAAAGTCTAATTGCAAATTAGCGTGTGATATGTAATGATAAATGCTTATAAATAGGCTATTGTAATACAAGGAGATCATCAGAAATTATTACAACACTTTTGCTTCTAAAGTTCGTATTCGAACTATTCCGCTGTATTCGGCTGGCTTGAACTCTGCTTGTGTTATTTTTTATTTTTCTTTTCCCGAGTTGCTTCCGTATTGCAATTTCTTAAAGATTTCTAAGAAAATCTTCTTCCCAAAGCTCCATAGGTGATATAGGTAAAGTGTAATGAAGGTTTTATGCATCAAATGACCTTCCATAAGCTTAAAAGCTTAGGATGATGATGCCAATAATGAAACACTCCTTTTCTCTACTTTTATTATCTTGTATTTCAATTATTTTCTTGTTTAAAGTTGATATGTTTTGTAGATCTAAATTTTCGTAGCTTTGATTTTCGTTTATGGCAAGGATCTTGTTATTTAAGTTGTTATCTTTGTTATTTCTTATGATTTATGTATAGACCTATCATCCACATGTCTATCTTAGTGATTCATGCATTTAAAACTAGTTTAGAAGACTAGATCTAGTGTTTTGAGTTCATAATGCATTAGATCTTTGTTTATATTCATGAACAACTTGCTATAGCATGATGATGGTAGGAAAATTGTAGGAAACTCAAGATCTATTTATTTTCAACAAAAACAACTTTTGAAAATTCGGATGAAAATGGAACCATATTTAGAAAAGTGGTTTTTCAACTTCAAAATGTGTATTTTTCATTTAAAATGAAGGGCTTAGGGAAAGATACCATAAATGAAAATTTTGATAAGTAAAGTTTAGATCCATGATGTTTATAGCTTATTACCATGCCCTTGTTTTATGTCTATGTTCATATTAAGTATATATCTTAGTTATAAACTTAAACAAAATTATGAAATTCGTATTTTAGCAAGACCCCTATTTAAAAACCACTTTCCAAGTGTCAAAATGTAATTTTTACTTAAGAAAATGAAGGCTTAATATATGTATATCATCAAGACTTCTTTTTACAAGAATCAAAAGTGATTTTCAAAATAAAAATTCTATTTTCGGATTTTGGCCAAGGCCTATTTTAAAAACATGTTTACCAACTCAAAAATGAAGTTTTTATTTAAGAAATGAAAGGCTCTTAGGATAGGATATGTAAGGAATGGATTTTCATAAGCTTAGATAGATTTTATCAAAAGATATAACCAAAAATGAATTTTGTAAATTCGGATCCCAACCAAGACCAATTTTTAGAACCCATGTATCAACTCCAAAACTCATGTTTTATGTGAAAAATGAAGTATATAGGTAATAGCTATCATTAAGCAATGATTTTTTACAAGTTAAAATGTTTAGGCATGAGTAAGGTGTTAAACAAGTAATGGAATTAAAATGAAAAATTTTGAGTTAGTGATCAATTGTCAAATTCGTAATTTGAGATGATGCATAAGTAATCACTTAGTATTTGAGCTCAAATTGCAAGTTTTATGTGTTAAATGAAGTCTTTAGGTAATTGATATAGTAAAGCCTTAAATTTTAATGTTTTAAACAAGTTTTCCCCAAATGAATCATTCAAAAAGTGGATTTTTAAAATTCGGATTTTTGAGTAAATCATATTGGAAAACATATTTACAAAGTGTAAAATGGAAATTTTTATGTAGAAATGAAGGTCATAAGTAATATATATATAATGAAGACTCAATTTTAACAAAAATAATTATATTTTTTTATGTAATAAATCCAAAACAAATGGAAATGATCAAAGTTAGAAAACTAGATTTTTCAAAAAGTAGTTTTAGTTAAAGTCTTGCAAAATAAAGAGTTCCAAAATTTTCTTTTCCAAAAAATCATCAAGACCATACATACATGAAACTCATTTAATGCCATTCATATTGGGAAATCACTCATATTACATGTATGGCTAATTTATATAATAAAAACATTACAAACATTTGCAAAACTATTTTTTGGAATCGAAAACTGTTACTAATCAAATCTGATCCCTCTGTTCCGAGACCTAAATGTTTTCGAAACTTAAATATAATATTATAATTAGATAGATCTTTCAAAGTAGATAGAAATTGATATATAATTTGCAAGATTCCGAGTTAAAATGACCAAGTTATGGCCGTTTTAAGTTGGAATTCTCACTTAGGACAAGAATTACGAATTTGATAATTCGTATAAGATCGTTTAGATTAGTTTGAGTTGAAATAATTATTAGAGTATTTCTTCCTTTTTAGGAGATCCCGAGGTCGACGATTCCCTGCCATCGAATTATTATTACTAGAAGACCGGAGATCCAATGGCCGAGTGAGTTTTCTCCTTGTTTTGTTACCTTGATTGTGCTTGTAGTTAGTTGCATTAGAATTATAGAAACAAGATAAAAATCGATATAAATGGGGATGGGATATATGATGAGACTGTAATGAATGTATGCCAAAGAATACTAGAGCATATCGAAACCACAATTTGATTGGATAACTGCACCGTTCATATTATTTCTGTTATATGTGTGATATTGGTTGGTCACTCTAAAGAATGTATAAATATTTTTGACCTAAGAAAAAATTTAAATTGGTCATGCATCGCATCGGACATATTGCATTGGTAGCATGCTACTCCTACGCAGGTCGATCGGTATAGTCTGTTGTTGCCTAGTTTGGATAACAAGCCCGGTGCCAAAGCTCATTCGAGGGTACTAAGGCACATGTGGATGCATTCTTGGATGAGCCTAGCCGAGTCGAGTGCTAAAAGCCGAGGGCTTGGGGACTAGATGCGGTCGTGTAGACTCAATACCATTTCTAACCCAAGATATGGAGGGCGTAAATCCGTTCTGTGTGGGGGTTCCGGATACCCATGCATAATTGATTACTCACATGTTTGTTTATGCATAGCATATGATTGATTTTAACTTGCTTGTTATGGTACAGAACTAAGGGAATTCTCACTAAGCTAGTGTATCTTATACCCCTATAGTTGTTTAAATGAACAGGTTATCCAAGAATGCCAAGTGGGGACCGAGATGGTTGGAGCCGAGAATGGCTTGGGGATTTCAGCAAGATATAAGAATGCTTGAAGTTTTTGGCTAAGCTTTACGATTTGCCTTGTAATATTTTATGTAGGGAAGTCTGTGGATGAATGTAATTGGAGTTGAACGATTTGTATTATGAAGTATAGTGATTTGTTTCTGGAGTATAGTGGATTGTATTTCCTTTACATTGTTACTCAATTGTATCAACCTAAAATGTATCATTCCGATGTGTCTCCTTTGTGTTAGACGCCTTGTACATAGTATGGAAGCCTTCGCGTGACTAAGGTGGTCATTCTTAGGCTTTAATATTGTGTACGGCGGACTGCCACGTTTAGGGTACCCTTTGAGGCGTGACAGATTTTTAGGGTTTATTTTCAAAGTACATCTTGAAATTATTTATTGAAATTTTCCGGGGCTTACACCAGGGTTCCTAGGTTACTCATACTAATCCTTTTTAGGGCTTTGGTTTCCGATTTCCGAAGTTTACTCGGTTACTAGAAAAACCGGGTTTACATACAACTAGAAAAATTATATAACTGATATATTTGGAATTCTTACGAAATTATGAGCTTAACGGTACTAAGATCATATATTTAATATTTCAAATCCTGGGGCATGCTTTTCGAAGTCTGTACCCGATCGGGTTCTAGATAGATCGAAAATTCGCTAATCTTATATTTTAAAGCATCCTAGTATTATTGTGACCTAAACTACACCCTTTACTCATATTCCGACTCCTTGGTTTAGGATTATAGGATTGCCTAGTTTAAACTAGTAGGGTTTTCTAAGAATTGTTGGCTTAGGTTTTCTGGTTGACTCTTTGGTTTAGATCGTTGCCAACTTGGAAACTGATGTTTTATGTTTATATAACATGCTAAATTTGAGGAATTTATTTTAAGTTTTATTCTTGTAAGTATTTAATATCCCTTAGCATTTTTCGAAATTCTTGCATTGGGTTTTATTTCCGAGGGTTAATTGTTAGTTACTTTCTTAATAGTTTGTTTGTGAGCTCTATATTATTCGATTTTATAAGTCAAAGTTAAGCATAAAATTTGTCATACGTAATGGCTTTGGGTTTGAAGACTATTAAGTTCTTGTTTTACTTTTAAGGATTTTCTTTCTCTTCAAGATCAAGAAATTTTTGGATTTGTTCAAGATTTCGGACTAGTTGAAGTTCTGTTTTAATCGGGAGTCATTTTTAAAGTTTATTTTAAATGTTTATTTTGGAATTATTTACTGAAATTTTTCGGGGTTATATCTTGACTAATTTGATTTGGTTCAACCGAACTCGGTCATAAAAAGCAAGCTAATTCATATATTTGGCCTGGATTTGCATCGACCTTGATTGACCTGGTGACTTAGACTGGTCAACCTAATCCGAGAAAAAAAAATACTTAGTATAATTTAAAATGTATATTCATACTATATTATAAATTTATAAAATATAATTATTATATTATACTTTATTTGCTTTTTAAGAAATATTCTTATATGAATTTAATAGCTAGTCGATGGCTATGAACTAAATATCAAGTTAATTGAGTGTTATATACATTTGTCTTTCATAAATTAAATGTGCCTTATATTTTTACTTATCAAGCCAACACTTAATATGAAGCTTTAAATAATTAATGAATTTTTTGAAAAATATTTTGAACAAATCAATAAAAAATTGATTGGAGCCTCGCCAATCAAAGTTGATTAAAATATAGAAATCGAGCCTACTGGTAGGGATGCAAGCGGGCGGGTTTTTATAGGGTACCTGACCGCCCAACCCGCTAAAAACCCTATAGGGTTTTGGGACAGGTTTTGGGATTAAAACAAAAAAAAACCGATAAGTTATCGGGTCGGGTTTGAGTTTATTATGTAACTGTTGGGAAAACCCAACCCAGCATAAATTCAAAATATTAAAAAATTAAAAATATTAAGTTATTAAAGTAAGGATCCCATTTATATTATATGTATGTGAAAGTAAGTGGAAATAAAGTGTTTTCATCATTTTATATGATATTATTGCCTAAAATTCATTCTTTCAATATAAGTGTTTGTATCATTAATAACTTAAAACAAAATTATTTCTTTTGTTTTTTTTTAAAAAAAAATTAAAAATCTTGGAGTCGGGTCGGGTCGGGTTATGGGTTTCTTAAATCCAGGCGGGTCGGGCTTTGGGATTGACAAAAAAAACTCGACAGGGTTTTTCTCGGGTTCTAGGACACCCATTAAGAACTCGGGTCAGGTTCGGGTTTCAAAAAACCCGTCCCAAACCCGCCCCAGTTGCATCCCTACCAACTAGGCTTGTTAGCCATAATTTCAGCTTTTAGAAAAATTAATCAAAGATATCTTGGGATGGTACCATCCTATTACGAGTTTTTCAAAGTTAATGGGTCTTGAAAAGAATATCAATCTTATTATTTAAAAAATAACTAAATTAATAAAAATAATCATGATTACCTAAATATGATAAAATATCACAAAATTCTCGAAAATTTACAAAAACAAAGTAAAAATTAGTGAGAAATAATAAAATCATTGAAATACAAAAATATTTACAAGAATTAGAGGAATAATCTTGAAATTTAAAATATAGTTAAAATAATTTTGCTTTTTCTAAGGTTTTCTCATAGGTGTCTACATAACCACTATGTGTAATCAAACGGATCATATTATGTTTTATATTTTATAAATCTTTTGGTGCGGATCATTTTTATTTCATAAATCCTCAAATTTATGTTAGCAAATAATCTTTTATTAAAGAAAAATCTTGTAATGCCTACAATCAAATGTCAATTTTTGGAAAACCTAATGTAAGTCATAAATTTGACAAAACACCAATTAATTTATTTTATTGACGAAAATTAATCTAGGAAACAAAAAAAAAATATTTATGTAATATTAATTCTAATTTTGTCTAAAGTATGAAAAATTGCAATTTAAATAAAAAAATGCAATGTTAACAAAATTTGTGATGAAAGTATGTAATTAATATGCAATTTTTGTTATCGGATCATGATAATTGGTCAACAAACACATAACCACATATCAAAGTTTTACTATTTATGTTATATGTAACCTGTAAGCCCCTGAATTTTTCAAGAATGGTTTTGGAATACCGAATCGAAACTCTAAAGTTTAACCCAAGTTGAAACCGAACCTTAATCAATTTCGATCACGTGATTTCATAAGAGAATCTTCAAAAACAAAAATAGAAATTTTAATTATTATTCGATTCGAAATCCAAACATGAGAAGGAACACCTATCTGATCCCTAATATAAACCCCTCAATTTCTAGGGCAAAGTTGGATTAAACCCTAACCCTAGTCAAACTGAAGTTTCAAAAGTCAACAAAGGTCAAGACAATCAAACAATTTCAACTACGACAATCCCGCGTTCTCAAACCCTAGAAAACAAAATTAAGTTAATGGCTTATATTAGTTTGTAATAATATGGGTAACATAAAAATATCAGATTCGTAAATTTCGAGTGTCCTTTGGACCCAAACGGGATCAGTTCTCGAAAAGCATGTCTCAGAGCTCGAAATAATAAAAATATTCCAATAACACCAAAAGACTCGTAATTAAACAAGGATTTCAAAAATATCAGTTTTAGAATTTTTCGGTAACTAAAAATAACAGATATAGCTCGTTTACGCATATTTTTATTACTATCGGCATTTTATATGTCGAGTCTACTATTCATAGTGCTATTCCTACTATTCATTACTATTTCACTATCTCTACTTTTTCTTATACATATTTCTTACTACCTACATACCTGTTTTCTTATACTTTTACATTTCCAATACACCTTATATCAAAACACATCTTACAAATTAATTATTCTCTTACAAAATACAAACAAAATCAACTCTCTCTCTCTCTCCTTTCTCTCTAAGGCTAGCGCTACCTTCTCTCTCTTCCTCTCTTTTATTTTTTTTCAATTTATTTTATTACATAAAAAATTCACTCCAAAAATTCTATAAATACCCCATTCCTCCTTCATTCTTTCACACATCCATTTTACATAACAAAACTCTACCAAAATTTCCTCTTAAAACCTCTCTCCAACAAATCTCTCTCAAAATACTATCTACTATTCACTACACTTCAAGAAGAAAATAACAAACACAAAACCCATTCATCTCTTTTGAAACCTTCCATTAAACCTTAAGTAAAAATCCTACCTATATTCTTTATCAGGTTCATACAACTTAGCATGAGCTTAGTATATATTTCTTAGACTCATATGAGTTAAAGAAGCAATAATATGTTCATATTTTGTTTTTGTTCATGTTCTTATTTTACATTATGTTATTATGTTGTTGTTATTATTATTTTTGTTCTAATCTAACTTATATAGTATTATGTATACTATGTATATAATTTATTTAGAGTATATAAGCTGATTTGTTATTTATTTATTTTCATGTCTTGCAATTTACTTATTTACTTGTTTTATGCAGTTTATTAAGACTAGTCTTTCTAGTCTTAGACTTGTCCATATCAAGTCAAAACAATTTTCTTTCTTTCTTTTCTTTTCTTTTGGGATTAGTCTATTCTTGGTCCCTGGCTGCCTTGATGAAGCTAAGGCTCCCAATACATGACCGAGATATCTTGGTAAAGCTAAAGTTCCCAATGCTTGACTATTTTATTATGTTTATTTACAAGTATTTCTTTCTATCTTATTATGTATTATCTTTACTTTTATATTGCTACATAATCATATTCATGCATGATTATAATGTTGTTGTCTTAAGTAAAAATAAAAATGGATTCTTTCTTAAACAAGGAAAAGTGAACTAGATTTCTCAAT
Source organism: Combretum micranthum (assembly GCA_024138025.1). NCBI lineage: Eukaryota > Viridiplantae > Streptophyta > Magnoliopsida > Myrtales > Combretaceae > Combretum > Combretum micranthum. The sequence goes on along the minus strand of JAMXBD010001635.1, from coordinate 120,078 downwards.
AAAGGAGTTTTTAACAAAGAAGTCTAAATATTGTTTTTAAAAGCTTAAGTAAATTAATCATAAGTTTTAAAATATTAGTGCCCAAGATATCTTCGAATAAAAGGAACTTATTTCTTTTATAAACCAAAACTAAATACTCTATAAAGATATAATTTTTAGCCTTGAACTAAAGACTTTAACTCAACTATATCTTTTAATAGGTTCATTATAGACTTTGAAAATCACATACTAGGAAAGCCTCTTCAAAACTTAATTTTTTTTTTATATTGTTATTCTCTTTTCAAAATTAAAATGAAATTTTTGCTAATTCTAATGTAATTCTTTATTAAGAAAGCTTTTCTTCTAAACTTGTCTAAGGGAATTATTCTACCATTTAACAAATATTAAGAATAAAACAAAATTTTCAAACCAAGATAAAATCAACTCACTATTTTGGAAACCAACTTAGAAAATAAATTTTTCTAAGAAAAGTGAAGTTTCAAAGGTACACTTATTTTCCTAAAGAAGAAAAAGGATCTAAAAATAAGAGGAAAACATACATTTAATACAATTTCAAATGTTTGACCACATCAAAAACTTAAAAGATATTTTGAAAAGCTTATTTTCAATCACTAGAAATAAAAGTTAGCAGATAACTTAAAGGATCAAATTTTTGAAATATTAATTTACTTTTGAAAAGATAGGAAATAGAATTATAATAGAAAAAATACTCACTCATAATAACTCAAATATATTTTAGTTTTCCTTTTAATAATTCAAAAAGGAGAAATTTTCAAAAGTTTTATCTTATAAAACCCTTAAAGACAAATTGTTTATGAAGTATCAATATTGAGACAACACTACAAAAATCATGCATACAATATGAGTATAAATACATGTTCAAAGGATTTTTCAACTATATATATATATATATATATCCATATTTTGCATAAAGATTTTGAGTAAAGTGGAAAATCATATTTTGTGAACTATAAATTCGTAAGTATTCTGTACCATAGTATTTTCCAACCTAAATGGCTATTTATAACAAAAATAACCTTAGAAATGGATAGATCTTTTCGAGTAGATAGAAAACGGTATATTAGTTATGCAATTCCGAGTTAAAATGACTAAGTTATGGCCATTTTAAGTTGAAATTACATTCTATACGAATTTTAATGATCTTATGACATAGTTTTTGATAAGTACCATAGAATCAATAAGAAATAATCATTATGGGCATTCTTTTTGGTTAGGCGATCCCGAGGAGGAGTATTCATACTCGGAAGATTATTTTGATTAGTGGATTTACCGATCGACTCATCCGTAAGAAAGATTGATCCTCATGGCCAAGTGAGTTTATTTCCTACCTTTTACGTACTTGGTTGTGTTTGTAGCTAGAGGCACCAGAAATAGGAAAAGATAAAAATGAATTATGTATTGCATACCAATACATGAATCGTTGCTAATTAACTTATGCTTTACTATTGTTATGATAGAGTATGTGCAAATTCTGTGATCACCTTTAAATTATGCTAATCATATATTATGAGTTATATTAATTGATTTATGCATATCACGTAGTTAGTTTCATTGCAAGAGCTGCTATACTCGATGGGACAATAGTATAGTAGCCGGGTTTGCAAGAGCCATAAATCTGTGAGATGGGCGATTTGGAGCCTGAAAGAACTATTTTAAGATGGGCGAGTAAGCGCCTGAAATAAACTACATGAGTTGGATTTTAAAGATGGGTTTTAAAAAGCCTAAAACACATAACCCTGAATGGAGGGGTAAATCCATTCAAATATATGATTTCTGATAGATCATTTGTATTGCTTGATCACTTGCTTGATGCATTCATATGCTTGTTTAATAACTTGTTTGAAATTATCTATACAAGTGCGTTGATTCAAGAATATTCTCACTAAGCTAGTTATGCTTATACTCCGATAGACCTTTGTTGTAACAGGATTATATCTTTTATGCCTAAGGACTTCACATATTCGAGTGGGATGATGTTTTAGAAAAGCTTCTGGAAATCTTTTGAAGATCTTAGGTTAAATATCCTTTAATGTCTTTTGGTGTTAGTATTATTTCGTTGTGAGAAAGATCAAGTTGATATTATGATTGTTTGGAGAATTATAGGGAAAACCCCTAAGATGATGTAAGGATTATATTCCCTTAATGATAAATTGGATGATTATTTAGATTTTTGTATGATGTATTTACTATCTTGAACTATACATCCCACTGGTGTCTCCTATTATTGTGATAGACGCCTTACATATGGTTTTGAAAACTTTCGCACGACTTCGGGAAGTCATTCCTAAGTTTTAATACCGTATGTGGCGGATTGCCATATTTAGGATACCCTTTTGGGGCATGACATAACCTGCAATGCAAAACCTTTTAGTAATCAACAAATAACCATAAAATACATGCTAACATGATCATGATGCAAAATACCGTGAATGTGAAGAAGAATGCAAATTCTAATGTAAAATGTGTGTAACCAATATCGATGACTAATAGTGTCACGCCCCAACGGGTACCCTAAACTTGACAGCCTACTGTACACAATATTAAAACTTGAGAATGACTACCTTAGTCACTCGAAAGCTTTCATATCGGTACAAGGTGTACGTTCACAATAAAGAGAGACTATAAGCCCCAAAATTTTCATAAACATAATTAAAGTAAGAATTTTTGTGTTTGATTGTGTATGTGGTAGTATTATTATTAAAGTAAAATGTAAGTACAATAGTTTTTATAAAATCAATTTAGTAGAATAGAAATTTAAAATCATCAATGGATTTATTTGAGAAAATTGTTAGTCATGTATTTCTTTTATTCTTTTAGAGTATTGAGTTTTGTAAAAATAATAAATTTTAAATTACATATAGTATTGCTATAAGTTCTTATATAAGTTTTTATAAGAGATTATTTTGTTGAATAGAAATTTATAAGTTATTATGTTGCTAAACTTTGTTTTGAGTTAGGTTAATTAATAATTCTAATGTTATAGAAATATATTTTAGTGTAATATGTGTGGTTTTAATCTTTTGGTTGCCAAATTTAAAGCTTGAAGACCACCACAACTCCCATGCACACACATACACTTGATTAAGTTTTAAAAAGACTCAAAAGTCAAATATGAATTTATATATATGCATGTGTTTATCTTTTAAAGAGGCAGAAATTTTCCTCTTCCTTGCCCTCTCCTCTCTTTCAAAATCGATAGTTACACCCACACATGTACACCACACATCAACTTCTATTTCTTCTTTTTAAATTGTCAAGGAAAGCAAAATAAGCTTCCATCTTCAAGACTAAGCAAGTTTAAGTAATTGTTTCTTGTTTTATTCTTGTTATTTGCTCTTTTGAATAGTTATAGGTTAAGAGTTATTGTTGCTTTATGGCTGATTTTGGAAGTTCATTAGTTTGGTTATGAGTTTTTGTTATTGATATATGAAGTAAGGTGATAGAAAAGTGGAGTTGAAGTTTCAATGATTTAAGTAAATGGTTGGATTGATAGTTGGAATTTGATGTGGTTTTAGAAATGAGTTGGAGGATTTGAATGAGTGGATGGTGAATTTGAGTCTTGTATCATGATATACAAGTGTTTTGATGAAAACAAGACAATTGGAATTAGTTAAAATGTGTATAAATTGCATGAAGTATGTGTGATTTTGTTGTAGAAGTACCACGGCTTGTGGTGGGGGGCGTAGTGAGGGGTGTAGTAAGTTCTGTTTTCATTCACCTACCGCCACGGGGTAATGGCAAGGGGCGTGGTGGCTACTAGTCAATGTCATGCCCCAAAGGGTACCCTAAACGTAACAATCCGCCACACTCAATATTAAAGCTTAAGCATGACAACCTTAGTCATTCCTAAAAGCTTTGAAATTAAGTGTAAGGCATGCTCTCACACATTTAGAGGACCATATTTTGAAATATGAAGCTTAAGTAGATACAATAACAAATTAAGAAGAGGGAAATCATAATAATCATTCATTTATAATAATTGTCTTACAAGTCTCAGGGGCATTCCCCTGTCAAATAATAGAATCTATTACAAGAAATTTTCTATGAAGTCTACATCTAAGTAATGCTAAACTTCATTTAAAAATTCCTTAACCAAAAAGGAAATACCTGGTTGCAGGGTTCGCGTGGCTTCAACCACAAATAACTAAACTACAAAAGATATCTATAGGGGTATAAGCTAATAGGTTTAGTGAGAATTATTTCCAAAGATAGATATTGGAGTAGCAAAATCAAGCAAGTTTTTAGGCATCCAAGTGATATGCAACAAACACATGGGCAAGCAAGACATAAAGTTTTCCAGGAACTATATGTTAAATGGATTTACACCCTTCATTTGGGGTTTTGGGGAGGCTAATAAGATTTTTGCTTCAAGCCAATGGCCGTTAAGCATCATCCTAGTATTTTGCTTCGAGTATAATGCCGCTAAGCATTCTCTTTGTATTATGCTTCTAGCTTAAAGCCGATAAGCATTGTTTATGGCCTTACAACCGTACCACTAACCTTTCCCTGCAAGATTAGTGATCCCTATGTAATGTGACTCACTACGTGATATGCATAAGTCAATTTATTTAGAATATCATAGCATAATTAATGTCAATTTATGGTGATCATAGAATTTTAGACATATCAAGTTCTATGCTAAAACAAATGATTATTCACAATCAATTCCTGCCTCAATATTCTTAGAATACCTTCAAAAATTTTACATTCATATCCATTCATCTTTCCTTAGTTCTAATGCAACTAAACTACAAACACAATCAATTAAAGTAATTAAGGAAATAAACTCACGTTGCCATGACGATACTTTCTTCTTATGGATGAGTCAATCGGTCAATCCACTAATCAAAGTAATCCTCCGGGTATGGATACTCTTCCTTGGGATCACCTAATCAAGAAGAATACCCATAATGAGTATTTCTTATCGATTCTATTGTACTTTGTTAGAACTATGTCATAAGATCGTCAAAATTCGTATAGAAGATAATTTCAACTTACAATGGTCATAACTTGGTCATTTTAACTCGGAATTGCACATATAATATACCGTTTTCTACCTATTCGAAAAGATCTATCCCTTTCTAAAACTATTTTCGTCAAACTAAGTCATTTAGGCTCTGAAACAGTGGCAATCAGATTCACTACGAGATTTCCTACTTCCAAAACATTTGTTTCAATCATCAAATCATTCAAAAATTGTTTTGATAAATACTTAGTTATCTATATAGTTGAAAAATTCCTTTCTATAGCTACATAGCTCATTTTTCATGCATGCTCAAGTATTTATTGTTCAACCAATAATTTTTTAGTAAAACAGTATTAGTTATAAGTTTGGAAAAATCATAATTTATAAGAAATCCTTTTTGTAAATCCTTTAAAATGGATGTTTTGATTCTTTTGTTTTCAAAAACTATTTTATGTTAATCTTACTATTTTCTTTGATTACTTTTTATAAAGAAAGAAAGAATTTCTATTTTCTCTTTTTGAAGCTTTCAATACTAGCATCACTTTTTTTATTAGTTTTCTACCTATCATTTGTACTTTGTAAATCTTTGTTTGAAAAATTTATATTCCCTTTTTATATTTTCAAAAGAACATTCTCATACAAGGATTCATCTTCTTTATCTTTGGAAAACAATTCCATTATTTCTAAAGTTATGGTTTGGAAAAAGTCTTTCAAAATGATGATATTTCCAAAATCATAATGAGTTCTTTCTAAAGTTTTGAGAAAGTAAATTCCTCTTATTAATTCTAAATTTCTCTTTCGACTTTCTTTTGGTGGCAAAAATCTCTTTTTATAAAAAGTATAGCTCAAACTTGGTGGTTTAGACAACAATATTTAAATTGCATGACTATGAGAATAATAACAAGAAAAATTATAATACAAAATAAATAGCAAAATAATATAAATCAAGTATCGAGAGTCTTAACTTTGAATCAAGGCTCTCGGACTAAGAATGAACTAGTCCTGAAAAAAATAAATTTTTTTTGACTTGATGAGAACAAGTCTAAAATTAGAGACTAGTCATAAAACAACATAAAATAAATAAATAAATTGCATAACTTGAAGGCAAATAAATAACAAATAAGCTTATATGATCTAAAGATGATATACAAATACATAATTATATTTAGTTTAATATATATAAGAAGTTAACCTAATATCAACAATATATGTGCAAAACATAATAACAACATAAAAATAGAGAAATAGATTTTCATAAACAAGAACAATAGATGAACATAGTGTAGCTTCCATAACAACAAGTTTAGAAAACTCACACCATGGTCATGTAAATTTACATAACATATAATATATGGAAAGAAGATTTTACCTAAGGAGGATTTTTTGAGTAGTATGTGTGAATGTGTTTTGTGTATGTAGAAGGGAGTTTGAGAGTATTTTGAGAGCGTTTTTGGAAAGTGTTTGGAGAAAGTTTTGAGAGGAAAAATTTGGAGAGTTTTAGTGGTAAATTTATAAGTAGATGAAATGTGAGAGCAATAAAAGAGGATGGGGTATTTATAGGAAAATGATGAGTGAATTTGTGTGATTAAAAGTAATTGAAAAAGAAAAAATATACGAAGGAAATTGAGAGGGGGGGCGCCGACCATGAGAGAGGAAGAGAGAGGGAGATGTAATGTTTTTGTATTTTGTGAAATAAGAGTAATAATATATAAGGTATGTAATGCCCTAACCTGTTGGCATTACAACCCGCCACGTGTCCTCTCTTAATAAGATACGCTAAGGCTATAATTTCCACAATACAACTGAATATCCCCTATGTAACTCACAAGGTATAGAAAAAGACATATAGTCCTCATAAATAAATCATATAACAAGAATGAAATCTCCATAATCAGAAAACTAGACATTGTTGATATAACGGCAGGTCAACAAGTCAAACCATACCCTAAGGCTATCACCACAAGAAAACTCCAAATACAACTTAAATGTTCAATGAACAAAATATAAATTAGACATAAAAAAGTCTTCTGTAATCCATCCTATATCATCTATGACTATATAACTAGTCATCTGCAGGGTAGTCAGGACCGCTAACGCCATCCCCATCCTCATAGACGATATCAAAACCCGATAGATCATATATCACGCTATCATCACTTGTACCTGAAATATAATAGAATGAGCGGCGAAACCTAGTACGATAATATCTAATCCAGTTCATGCAAGGTTATGCACATACAACATGTATAAATATATGCAACTAGACTAAATGCATACAACAGATTATTATCTATTTTAGTCCAGCAAAATAACACGGTTCAGAATCTAGTATACATAAATCCTGAACTGAGAGTAACTCAGACTTTGCTATAAAAACAACCAACTGATTTGAAAATAAGTAATCATATACATATATGGATGAGTGGGTACTCCCCAAACATCCCAATTCCTAAATACTTAAATTCTACCGGAATCATTTCTTAGCACGAGTCCACTCGGGACAACCTCACACTAAGATCATCAGGGTGCCTCACCAGTATCACTATCTACCAGGTCTCTACTGGTCAAAGCCAACCACAACCAGACAGACAATTATTAAGTTGAATATTTATTAAGTTCATTATGCAATTCTGTTCCTTCATCCATTCACAAAAATTCTAATCTACAAGCACATACATCAAACAATGGATTGGTCGTACCTTTCTAAATCTCAGGAATCTAAATCAAATCCTCAGAACTTGATACCAACAACAACAAAGACAACCCAAACTCCACAATCTCCTATATCCACACCAATAACAGTTTCACAAACTCCAAATGTCCTGTTACAATATATATATATATATACATCAACAGACATGATCGCATTATCAAAATACCTTAAGAACATGAATTCTCCAAAAATCTTAACCTGAAAAGAAATCTCCTTTATCTGTTTCGTCTATTCTGATCAAACTCCACAATTATCCTCAAGAATAACAAGAAACCGCACAAAACTCTACAATCACCAATTATTTTGCATCAAAACCCTAATTCGCAATACATTAAGAACATATAAGGATTGTTTAGATCGTGTCACGCCCGAAGGGTACCCTAAACGTGGCAGTACCGTACACAATATTAAAGCCTAAGAATGACCACCTCAGTCACGCGAAGGCTTCCATACTATGTACAAGGCGTCTAACACATGGAGGAGACTCATCGGAAGTAATACATTTTACGTTGATATAGCTTGAGTAACAATGTAAAGGAAATACAAATTTACTATACTTCAGATACAAATCACTATACTTCATAATACAAATCATTCAACTTCAATTACATTCATCAAGACTTCCTACATAAACTATTACAAGACAAATCATAAACTAGCTGATAACTTCAACATTCGTATTCTTTGCCAAAATCCCAAAGTCATTCCCGGCTCCAACCAATTCGGTCCCCACTTTGCATTCTTGAGATAACCTGTTCATTTAAACAACTATGGGGTATAAGCTACACTAGCTTAGTGAGAATTCCCTTAATTCCGTACCATAACAAACAAGTATTAGTCAATCATATGCTATGCATGAACAAACACGTGAGCAAGCAATTATGCATGGGTATCCGGAACCCACACACAGAACGGATTTACGCCCTCCGTATCTTGGGTTAGGAATGGTATTGAGTCTACACGACCGCATCTAGTCCCCAAGCCCTCGGCTCTTAGCACTCGACTCGGCTAGGCTCATCCAAGAATGCATCCACATGCGCCTTAGTACCCCTGAATGAGCTCTGGCACCGGGCTCGTTATCCAAACGAGCACACGGACCATACCGATCGACCTGCGTAGGAGTAGCATGCTACCAAATGCAATATGTCCAATGCGATGCATGACCAATTTAATTTTTGCTTAGGTCAAAAATATTTATACATTCTTTAGAGTGACCAACCAATATCACACATATAACAGAATAATATGAACGGTGCAGTTATCCAATCAAATCGTGGTTTCGATATGCTTTAGTATTCTTTGGCATACATTCATCTCAATCTTATCATATCTCCCATCCCCATTCATATCGATTTTTATCTTGTTCCTATAATTCTAATGCAACTAACTACAATCACAATCAAGGTAACAAAACAAGGAGAAAACTCACTCGGCCATTGGATCACCGGTCTTCTAGTAATAGTAATCCGGTGGTAGGGAATCGTCGATTTCGGGATCTCCTAAAAAGGAAGAAATACTTTAATAAGTATTTCAACTCAAACTAATCCAAACAATTTCATACGAACTATCAAATTCGTAATTCTCGTCCTAAGCGGGAATTCCAACTTAAAACGGCCATAACTTGGTCATTTTAACTCGGAATCTCGCAAATTATATATCGATTTCTATCTACTTCGAAAGATCTATCTAATTTCTAATATTATTTTCAAGTTTTGAAAACATTTAGGCTCGAAAGAGGGATCAGATTGTCAGTAACGGTTTCGATTCCGAAAAATAGTTTTGTAAATGTTTAATGTTCCTACTTATAATTAGCTATACATGCAATATGAGTGATTTCCTAACATGAATGACATGAGATGAGCCTTATTGCATGCATGATCTTGATGATTTTACTAAAAGGAAATTTTATAACTTTTTATTTTGCAAGACCATAATGACAACTTACTTATGAAAAATCTAGTTTTCTAACTTTTATCATTTCCATTTGTTTTGGATTTGTTACTTAAGAAAATATAATTATTTTTGTCAAAATTGAGTCTTCATTATATATACTACTTATGACCTTCATTTCTACATAAAAATTCCCATTTTACACTTTGTAAATATGTTTTCCAATATGATTTACTCAAAAATCCGAATTTTAGAAAATCCACTTTTTGAATGATTCATTTGGGGAAAACTTGTTTAATGCATTAAAATTTAAGACCTTATGATACCTATTACTTAAGGACTTCATTTAATACATAAAACTTTCATTTTGAACTTGGATAATAGGTGTTCTTATGGCCTTCACTCAAAATTACGAATTTCACAAATTGGTTACTAACTCAAAATTTTCTCATCTTGATTCTATTTCTTGTTTTATACATTAATCTCATCAAAACTCATTTCAACTTATAAAAATCACTACTTAATGATACCTATTACCTATATACTTCATTTTTCACATAAAACATGAGTTTTGATGTTGATAAATGGGTTTTAAAAATTGGTCTTGGTTGGGATCCGAATTTACAAAATTCATTTTTGGACATATCTTTTGATAAAACCTATCTAAACTTATGAAAATCCATTCCTTACATATCATATCTTAAGAGCCCTTCATTTCTTGAATAAAAACTTTATTTTTGAGTTGGAAAACATGTTTTTACACTAGGCCTTGGCCAAAATCCGAGAATAGAACTTTGTTTTGAAAATTAATCTTTGAAAATCATCTTTGAACCATATAAAATGAAGTCTTGATGCTATATATATATTAAGCCTTCATTTTCTTATGTAAAAATTACATTTTGACACTTGAAAAGTAGTTTTTAAATATGGGTCTTGCCAAAATACGAATTTCACTATTTTGTTCAAGTTCAAATCTAAGATCTACACATAATATGAACATAGATCTAAACTTTACTTATCAAAATCATTCATTTATTGTCTATACCCTAAGCCCTTATTTTAAATGAAAAATATACATTTTGAAGTTGAAAAACCACTTTTCTAAATATGGTTCCATTTTCATCCGAATTTTCAAAATTGATTTTTGTTGAAAACAAAATAGATCTTGAGTTCCCTACAACTTTCCTACCATCATCAAGCTATAGCAAGTTGTTCATGAACATAAACAAAGATCTAATGCATTTATGAACTCAAAACACTAGATCTAGTCTTCTAAACTAGTCTTAAATGCATGAATCACTATGTAGATGATAGATCTATGCATGAATCATAAGAAATAACAAAAATAACAACTTAAATAACAAGATCTATGGCATAAACAAAAATCAAGGCTATAAAAATTTAGATCTACAAAATATATCAACTTTAAACAAGAAAATAATTATAATACAAGATAATAAAAGTGGAGAAGAGAGTGTTTCATTTTTGGCATCATCATCCTAAGCTTTTAAGCTTATGGAAGGTCATTTGATGCATGAAACCTTCATTACACTTTACCTATATCCTATGGAAGCTTTGAGATGAAGATTGCTTAAAAATCTTTAAGAAATACATGGAGGCTCATGGAAGAATGGGGGCAGCTTGTTCATGGAAGAAACAAGAACAAGAAGAAGAAGAAAAGAGAGGAAAAAGAGAGAGAAAAGCTAAAGAATGAAAAAGGAAAATGAGTAAATGAAAGGGAGAGAGAAAATGAGTGTGTTAAATGAATGAAAGAGAGAAAAAAAAATAAAACAAGGCAGCAAATGGGGGGAGGGAGCTGTCCACGTGAATTAAGAGAGAGAGGAGAGAGATGTTGTTTGAAATTTGACTCAAAATTGAATTGTATAATTAATGTGTAGTGTAACTTCTTTAAGAAGGAGTGGAATTTAATTAATTTAGTTAAATTGGAGTAAATAAAAGGACAATGGCAGCCATTAAGGAGTCAAAAATCTGCCATCAATTGTGGGATAATGTGTAGAATGATTGAAGTGAAAAGGAAGTGATATGTGTAAGGTGTACTTGAAGGTATGGGTTATAAAAGTACTTTCTTAATAAAATAAATTAAAATAAAATTAGAAAATTTATTGCAAATATTTGTAGCAGATTTTTCATATTTAAAATTAAATAATTATTTGAATTATTTTAGTAATTTAACAAATATGTTACCGGTATGATCAAAATACGCGAATATGGGCTATAAATAATATTTTTATAACCTGAAAAATTCTAAAAAAATATTTTATGAGAATAAAAATATTTTTAAAATATTTTCCAATTATTAAATTAATTTATTTTATTTTTAGTATCGGATCTTAAACAGAATCTGATCCCGTAAAGACCCGAAACGAATTAAATTTTAGAAAAAAATTTTCTATAACATATAAAATATTTATCTAAAAATATAAGGCTTTATAAAAATAATAAAATTTTGTAATAAAATAAAAATGAATAGTCAAAAGACTCAATTACCGGTAATAATGGAAATACGATAAAAAGGTTATAACTGTAACTTTTATAACCCGAAAAATTATTAACTGATATATTTAGAAATCTTATGAAATTACGAGTCTAACGGTACTATTGGTATATTTTTATATATCGAGCCTCGGGACACGCTTTTCGAAGTCTGTATCCGAACGGGTTCGAAATAGGTCAAAAATTTACCAATCTGATATTTTTAAACAAACTATATTACTATGAGCTATTCTATATATTTAACTACATCTCGGCCTCTAGGGTTAGGGGGCTAGATTGCCGGACTTAAGCTATTGTATTCCGCTTAGGGTTTCCGGGTGATTTTCCGGTTTAGACCTTTGCCAATTTGGAAACTGATATTTATGTTTATACAACATATTTAATTTGAGAAAATTATTTAAATTTTATTATTATTATTATTTTTATTTTATTTAATATCTTTTAACGTTTTCGGAATTTTTGAATTGGGTTTCATTTCCGAAAGTTAATCATTATTTACTTTTTAATAATTCGTTTTTGGGATCTATATTACTCGATTTTATAAATCGGAGTCACGTATGGAATTTGTCGTACGTAGTGGTTTTGGAATTGTAATATGTTGAGTTCTTACTTCGTTTTTGAGAATTCTTATTTTTCCCAAGACTCGGGAATTTTTTTGAATTCATTCGTGATTTAAGACCAGTTGAAATTCGATTTTAATTTAGAGTGATTTTTAGGGTTTATTTTCGAAGTTCATCTTGAAATTATTTACTGAAATTTTCTGGGGCTTGCAGATCGTATTTTGTTGGAATCTATAATAGAGGAGATTTACTTACTATTTTGAATCGCTAAAACCCGTCTCCCATTCACCAATTCACTGATCTTACATGTATTAGGGTTTTTCTCCAAAAACCTTCATACAAAAATTCAACCAAACCCTAAGAAACTTGTATAAATTTGTAGAGAATCCCAATGAAAAGGTTAAGATTACTTACTTTGGATCAGAAAATATTCTCCCAATGATTTTCCAAGCATAAATCTCCATGAACACTCTAAAACTCTCTTACACGAAGGATAATATATTATAAAAGAAATATGTCAAAAATGTTTTTTGTGTCTCGTATTTATAGAAATTTGGTCATACGTCGGCTCTATACCGGCAGCGTACTTCTAGATCTTGTCGGCTTACACCATACGCTAGCAAAAATTACACGAACGCCGGCAGCGTTCGTCGGGGCTTTGATTTCCAGAATTCAATTTCTCCCTTCATACGCCGACAAATCTTTGTCCTATGCTGGCGGCTTTCATGCTGGTGCTGAGAAGAAACCTAATGAACGCCGGCAGCTTTCCTCCCAGCATTAAGAAAAACGCTACTGCTCCCATCCTACGCCGTCTATACGTCGGCGATGTAGATTCTCTAGGAGACGGCGTACAGTCTGTTACAGAGTACCCTGGCAAATTTAAAACCTAGGCCGGCAACGTTCTTCATCAGAGATGCCGGCCTTCATTGCAGAAATTAATGAAATTGATCCTATTAATGTCAATCTGTTTCAACACAAAATTGATCAACCTTAACTTATTTTCTAACATCAATATAAAGGCCTCTTAATATCTGGTAGCTTGTCAATACTTATCACTTATAATTACTTTGTATATTACATTTATCTTCCCTTAAAAGAATTTTCGTCCTTGAAATTTTACCTGAATTATTGAAATATCTCGGGATATCTGGATCTCATGTCCTCTCAGCTCCATGTAGCTTCACGTTCTGTTTGATTCGTCCACTGTACTCGAACATATCTAATAACTTTGTTCCTCAAATGTTTCTCTTTAGAATCAATAACTTTTATCGGCTTTTCCATGTAGTAAGATTTGGTTGAACATCTAACGGTTCAAGAGCAATGACTTCATTCGGATCCCGGACATACTTTCTAAGCATTGACACATGGAACACATTGTGTACCCCTTCTAGATCAGGCGGTAAGGCCAATTTGTAAGCCATATCGCCTATCCTTTCTAATATTTCGTACGATCCCACGTATCGAGGGCTTAACTTTCCTCGTAGTCCAAATCTGACAACCCCTTTTGTTGGTGATATCTTGAGCAATACATGCTCACCCACTTCAAATTCCAAGGGTCTTCTTCTTTTGTCCGCATGGCTCTTTTGTCGACTCTGAGCAGCTTGTAATCTTTGTCTGATCAAATTGACTTTATTGACTGCATCCTGAACCAACTAGGGTCCTAATATTTGTCTTTCACCTACTTCATCCAGTGAATAGGTGATCTGCACTTCCTACCATACAACGCTTCAAATGGAGGCATACCAATCGAAGCTTGATAGCTATTATTATAGGAAAACTCTACTAAAGGCGGATACTCGTCCCAAGATCCTTTAAAGTCTAACACGCACGCCCTCAACATGTCTTCTAAGGTCTGAATAGTCCTTTTCGACTGACCATCTGTCTGTGGGTGATAAGCTGTACTGAATAACACTTTTGTTCCCAACGCCTGATGTAGACTCTTCCAAAACCTTCCCACAAACCTCGTGTCTCGACCTGATATAATGGATACCGGCACTCCATGCAACCTCACAATTGCTTTAATGTACAACTGAGCTAACCGTTCCAACTTATACCCGGTCTTGACAGGTATGAAATGAGCTACTTTCGTGAGACGATCCACAATAACCTAAATCGAATCAAACTTCTCTTTTATCTAGGGTAAAGCGGAAACGAAATTCATCGTGATGTGTTCCCACTTCCATTGTGGTATTGGCAACTGTTTCAACTCTCCTGCCGGTCTCTGGTGTTCGATATTTATCATTTGATACGTGTGACACTTAGAGACGTATTCTGCAATTTCCTTTTTCATGTAATTCCACCAATACAATTTTTTCAAGTCCTGGTACATCTTGTTCCCTCCCGGATGTGTGGAATAACTAGAATAGTGTGCTTCCTTTTGCAGTTCTTTCTTTAAATCTCCTTGGATCAGCACACATAACCTTCCTTTGTACTGCAAAATACCTTCATTGTCAACATAAAATTCTGGTGCTCGTCCCATTTCCATTCTTCTTTTGATCTTTAATATACTCTGATCATCTGACTAACCCGTTTTAATTCTGTCCACAAGAGTAGGTTGTATTCTCATGTTAGCCAAAAGTTCACCTACTTGTCTTGTGACTATCTCTAATCCGAATTTCCTCATATCATCAATTAGATGCCGTTCTGTAGTAACCATAGCTGTCAAATTCTCTACCCGCTTCCTGCTCAACGCATCTACCATGACATTTGCTTTCCCTGGGTGATACTGCATGTCAATCTCGTAGTCCTTAATTCAGTCCACCTTCGCTGTCTCATATTCAATTCCCTCTGTGTGAACATATACTTGAGACTCTTGTGATCTGTGTACACTTTGCATCTCTCACCATACAGATAATGTCTCCAAAGTTTCAAAGCGTGTACAACTGCCGCTAGTTCCAAGTCATGTGTAGGATAATTCTTCTCATACGGTTTCAACTGTCTTGAAGCATATACAATAACCCTGCCCCCTTGCATCAAAACACATCCTAAACCCTGAATCGAGGCATCACTATAGATTGCATATTCCTCACCACTCACTAGCAATGCTAATACTGGTGCTTTTACTAATCTATCTTTCAATAACTGGAAACTGTTTTCACACTTCTCGCACCATTCATACTTAATTCCTTTCTGTGTCAACCTCGTCAAAGGACTGGCAATCTTGGAAAAATCTTCCACAAATCACCGATAATAACCTGCCATTCCCAGAAAACTTCTGATTTCTGACACAGTTTTAGGTCTTAGCCATTCAACCACTACTTTGATTTTCTTGGGGTCTACTGATATTCCATTTCCATTTACTATATGCCCCAAGAATGATACCTGCTCTAACCAAAACTCGCATTTTGAAAGCTTAGCATATAACCGCTCCTCTTTCAACCTATTCAAAACCAATCTTAAATGTTCTTCATGTTCTTCCCTGTTCCTCGAGTATACCAAAACATCATCTATGAATACTACCACGAACATATCCAGGTATTCTCTGAAAAGTCTGTTCATTAGATCCATGAGCACTGCTGGAGCATTCGTTAATCCAAAAGACATGACCATGAATTCGTAGTGTCCATACCTCATCCTGAAAGTAGTTTTCTGAATATCTTCTGCCTTTATCCTCAACTGATGATATCCATATCTCAAATCAATCTTAGAGAAAACTGAAGCTCTTGCTAACTGATCAAATAGGTCATCAATCCTTGGTAACGGGTACTTATTCTTTATTGTCACCTGATTTAACTCCCTGTAGTCTATACATAACCGCATGCTTCCATCTTTCTTCTTAACGAATAGTACTGGAGCTCCCCATGGCGATACACTCAATCGTATAAACTTTTTCTTTAGCAGATCATCCAACTACGCCTTAAGCTCTGCCAACTCGGTAGGAGCCATTCTGTAGGGTGCTTTTGATATCGGTGTAGTTCCTGGCACCAAATCTATTCCAAACTCCACTTCCCTCATAGGTGGTAATCCAGGTAAATCATCTGGAAAAACTTCTGGATACTCACTCACAACCGATATATCTGTCACTGCCACTATCTGTTTATCTTCCTTTATCATTGATGCCAAAACTGATTTACCCCACAACTCATAAGCTGGTAGCACTAGGGGTCTTTGTGCTACTAACTTATACTCAAACCAATCTCCATCAGGTAAATCAAATTCTATTACTAGATGATGGCAATCTATAACAGCATGATATCTTGCTAACTAGTCTACTCCCAGAATAATATCAAAATCCACCATATCATTCACAATCAAATCAGCAGGTAGATGTCTATTTTCTATCACAATATCTACAGATCTACAAACTCTATCCAAAACAGATCCAAAACCCAAAGGAGTACTAACAGATACCACATCAGACATGATCTCCACACATAAACCACATGTATTCACAAAAGATTCAGATATGCAGAGAAGCTAGCATCAGTATCAAATAAAATATAGGCACTATGCTGTAGTATTGATAACATACCCGCAACAGTATCTATAGAAGCTGTCTCACTCCTCTGAAGAGCATAAATCTTAGCTGGTGCTCGCTGACTCTATCCATAGGAAACTCTGCCCAATTGTCCCTCTTTGCAGTCCACTGCTTTATGTCCTCTCTGACCACATTTAAAACAGAAAACCTGTGGAACTGTCTTCTCTATGCAAACATTACTTTTGTGTCCCAACTTTCCACACAAAAAACATGCGTTCTCTATCCACTTGTAGTCCCTCAAGTCGTGTGGCTTAAGGCATCTAGGGCATCTCTTGTCAGAACTATGCCCTACAGATCTGTACTGCTGCAAAAATGGTCTCTTTCCTTTATCCTGGTAACAGCACTGATAGCTGGTCTTTTCCCCAAATATACCTGATTCCTCGGTGGTTCCCGGCTCCTGATTCTGCTCAAACCCTGCTCAATCATCTTAGCCGTGTTCATAACTGCTGCATAATTGCTCATATCCATCATCAAGTTCACCTGGTACTATATCTCCGGTTCCAATCCAGTGATGAATCGACTAACTTTTGCTTCCTCACTTTCTTTTAGTGCATCGGGTAGAAACCTCATCAGTTTGTGTAACTCGGCCTCATATTCCTCAACTGAAAGCTTTCCCTGCTGCAGCATATAATAATCTTCCAACATCTTTTGTTTAATGCTGTCGGGAAAGTATTCTCTGAAGAAAGCCTGGTGAAACATCTGCCATGTGATCATCCCTGGCATGTGCCTCTTAATACTCGCCTACCAGTTATTTGCTCTACCAGACAGCAAATATGATGCATATTCCACTTTCTTGTTCTCAGGAAAGTCCAATGCTGCAAATGTTTTCTCCACTTCCTTTATCCACACTTGAGCTTCCAATGGTTTTCCCGGCACTGGCTCAAACTTGTTAAGGCTCAGCACATCTGGATGTTGGGCTCCATTACCCCCATGTCCATGCAACCTTTGTGTCTCTTGCCTCCAAGCATCAGCATTTTCTTGGACTATCTGCATGTCCCTCCTCATATCCTACTGCTACTGACCTACCACTCCTATTAAGGCATTCATAGCCGACATAAGCTGTGCTACATCCCCTGATGCTTGTCCTGCCAATGGAGGTGGTAGATTCTCATTGTGAGCCTGATGTTCATCCTCATTTTCCTCAGTATTTCTTCTCCTGTGCGGCATTCTAAAACAAACAAAACCTCATAGATTAGAACAAGGGTAACCAACTTGATTTAACAACTTCAATCTAAACATCAATAGCTTGACTAGTCAACAACCCTATTTATCTACCCCTTTCATCTTATCTCACACCCCTATGGAGTCAAAACCTAGGTCTACCAGATTTAAAACCTATTGCTCTAATACCAAATAAGCTGTAACGCCCTAACCTGTTGGCATTACAACCCGCCATGTGTCCTCTCTTAATAAGACACGCTAAGGCTATAATTTCCACAATACAACATGAATATCCCCTGTATAACTCACAAGGTATAGAAAAAGACATATAGTCCTCATAAATAAATCATATAACAAGAATGAAATCTCCATAATCAGAAAACTAGACATTGTTGACATAACGGCAGGTCAACAAGTCAAACCATACCCTAAGACTATCACCACAAGAAAACTCCAAATACAACTTAAATGTTCAATGAACAAAATATAAATTAGACATAAAAAAGTCTTCTGTAATCCATCCTATATCACCTATGACTATATAACTAGTCATCTGTAGGGTAGCCAGGACCGCTAATGCAATCCCCATCCTCATAGATGATATCAAAACCCGATAGATCATATATCATGCTATCATCACCTGTACCTGAAATATAATAGAATGAGCGACGAAGCCCAGTACGATATATCTAATCCAGTTCAAGCAAGGTTATGCACATACAACATGTATAAATATATGCAACTAGACTAAATGCATACAACAGATTATTATCTATTTTAGTCCAGCAAAACAACACGGTTCAGAATCTAGTATACATAAATCCTGAACTGAGAGTAACTCAGACTCTGCTCCAAAAACAACCAACTTATTTGGAAATAAGTAATCATATACATATATGGATGAGTGGGTACTCTCCAAGCATCCCAATTCCTGAACACCTAAATTCTACCGGAATCATTTCTTAGCACGAGTCCACTCGGGACAACCTCACACTAAGATCATCAGGGTGCCTCACCAGTACCATTGTCTGCTAGGTCTCTACTGGTTAAAACCAACCACAACCAAACAGACAATTATTAAGCCGAATATTTATTAAGTTCATTATGCAATTCTGTTCCTACATCCATTCACAAAAATTCTAATCTACAAGCACATAAATCAAACAATGGATTGGTCGTACCTTTCTAAATCTCAGGAATCTAAATCAAATCTTCAGAACCTGATACCAAAGCAACAAAGCCAACCCAAACTCCACAATCTCCTATATCCACACCAATAACAGTTTCATAAACTCCAAATGTCCTGTTACAATATATATATACATCAACAAACATGATCGCATTATCAAAATACCTTAATGAACATGAATTCTCCAAAAATCCTAACCTGAAGAGAAATCTCCTTTATCTGTTTCGTCTATTCCAATCAAACTCCACAATTATCCTCAAGAATAACAAGAAACCGCACAAAACTCTACAATCACTAATTTTTTCATCAAAACCCTAATTCGCAATACATTAAGAACATATAAGGATTGTTTAGATCGTATTTTGTTGGAATCTATAATAGAGGTGATTTACTTACTATTTTGAATCCCTAAGACCCGTTTTGCATTCACCAATTCACTGATCTTACACGTGCGAGGGTTTTTCTCCAAAAACCTTCATACAAAAATTCAACCAAACCCTAAGAAATTGTATAAATTTGTAGAGAATCCCATTGAAAAGGTTAAGATTACTTACTTTGGATCAGAAAATATTCTCCCGATGATTTTCCAAGCGTAAATCTCTAAGAACACTCCAAAGCTCTCTTATACAAAGGATAATATATTATTAAAGAAATATGTCAAAAATGTTTTTCGAGTCTCGTATTTATAGAAATTTGGTCATACGTCGGCCCTACGCCGGCGGCGTACTTCTAGATCTTGTCGGCTTACACCATACGCTAGCAAAAATTACACGAACGTCGGCAGCGTTCGTCGGGGCTTTGATTTTCAGAATTCAATTTCTCCCTTCATACACCGGCAAATCTTTGTCCTACACCAGCAGCTTTCATGCCGGTGTTGAGAAGAAACCTAATGAATGCCGGCAGCTTTCCTCCCAACGTTAAGAAAAACACTACTGTTCCCATCCTACGCCGTTTATACGTCGACGGCGTAGAATCTCCAGGAGACAGCGTACAGTCTGTTACAGAGTACGCTGGCAAATTTAAAACCTAGGCCGGTGGCGTTCTTCATCAGAGATGCCGACCTTCATTGCAGAAATTAATGAAATTGATCCTATTGATGTCAATCTGCTTCAACACAAAATTGATCAACCTTAACTTATTTTCTAACATCAATATAAAGGCTTCTTATTATCTGGTAGCTTGTCAATACTTATCACTTATAATTACTTTGTATATTACAAGGTGGATGTGATATAAAGTTATGCGAAAGATAAAAGGTAAAGATAATAGGTATATAAAGTGTAAGAATATGTGTTAGAAAAAGTAGAGATTATTGAATAGTGTAGAACAACAATGAATAGTTTAATCTGTTTGGTTTCAAAACGATTTGCGGTTTTACTAATATGATATTTTAAACTTTCTTATGTTATTACGAATTATTCTGCATACTAATCTCTTATTTACTCACTTAGGGTTGCGAACATGGGATTGTTGGACTTAACCTTGTTACGTGTAACTAGGGTTTTTGTGACTTTAAGGCTTCTGGTTGACCTTCCAACGTACCTGAAGCTTCAAACAAACTCGTGTACTTGTGTTGTATCGCATCCTTGGCTTCCCATGTTGTCTCTTCGTGAGAATGATTTTTCCATAGAACCTTGACATACTTGATTTCCTTGTTCCTCAACTTTTGAGCTTTTCGGTCAAGGATTTGTACTAGGTGTTCTTCATAAGTGAGATTTTCCTTTAAGAGCATTGGTTCTAACTCCAAAACTCGTTCTAGGTCGGATACATGCTTACGTAGCATAGAGACGAGAAACATGTTATGTACTCCAGACATATTCGGTGCCAAGGTTAGACAATAAGCTAAATCTCCACCTTGTTCTAGCAATTCAAAAGGTCCAATGTATCATGGGTTTAACTTTCCTTGTGAGCGCACATAATGTATACTCTTTATTGGGTTTATCTTTAAGTACACATAATCTCCAACTTGAAATTCCAAAGTCCTCTTCTTATCAGCCCAACTCTTTTGTCTGTCCTGTGCCTCCTTCATCTTTTATCGGATTATTCTTACTTTATCCATTGCGTCTTGTACTAGTTCAGGTCCAATTGCAAGCTTCACTATGTCATCCCAAAACAAAGGTGATACATAATATTGTCCATCCAATGCCTCGTAGGGTGGCATTTGGATCGTCGAGTGATATATGTTATTGTAGGTAAACTCGATTAGCGACAAATGGACATCCTATCTTCCTTTGAAATCCATGACACATGCCCTCAACATATCTTCCAAAGTTTGAATTGTTCGTTCTAACTGACCATTAGTCTGAGGGTGGTATGTCGTACTAAAGTGTAACTTCGTCCCCATACTTTTCTATAGGCTAGTCCAAAACTTAGATACAAACCTTGGATCTCGATCCAATATGATTCCGGCTGGTACTTCATGCAAATGTACTATCTCCCTTACATAAAGCTTTGCTAGCTTATCCATGGAAAACGTCATATTGATAGGTATGAAGTGAGCCAACTTCATTAATTAATCAATTATGATCCCATTTCCACTCAAGTATCGACAAAGGTTTTAACAATCCTCTCGGCCTTTGATGCTTTACCTTCACTTATTGACAGATTAGGCATTTCATCACATAATCGGCTACATCTTGTTTCATTCCATTCCACCAATAATGACTCTTAAGATCTTGGTACATTTTGGTTCCTCCCGGATGTACCATATATCCTAAGTTATGAACCTTGCTCATAATTTCCTTTCTCATTTCCTTATCCTCAGGGACACAAAGTTGTCCTTTCATTCTCACGACATCATCATCATCCATAATGAAATCTGTAAACTTCCCTTCTTGTATTTCCTTCTTTATCCTTTGTATCTTCTCATCATAGCGTTGAGTTTCTTTAATCCTTTCTACTAAATTTGGTTCCAACACTAAGTCAACTATCTCCACTTCAACACTTTGTCCTGTAAATTTGATGCTCAACTTCCCAAATTCTCCTATGAAATCTTTCTGGTTTGTAAGCAAAGCAGCATCTTCTCGATAACTCTTGCGGCTTAAAGATCTACAACAGCGTTTGCTCTTCTAGGACAATAATTGATTCCAATATCATAGTCATAGATTAACTCTAGCCATCTCCTTTACCTCATGTTCAGTTCCTTTTGGGTGAACAGATACTTAAGACTTTTGTGATCTGTATAAATCTCACATCTTTATCCATAGAGGTAGTGTCTCCATAGCTTAAGGGAAAACACGACGGTGGCTAACTTTAGGTCGTGTGTGGGGTAATTCTGTTCATGCGGCCTTAGCTGTCTTGAAGCATAGGTGATCACTTTTTCCTCTTGCATTAGCACACACATGAACCATTTTTCAATGCATCACTATGCACTGTGTAAGGCTTCTCCGATTTTGGTAAGACTAAGATCAGGGCAGACACTAAGCGCGCTTTAACTGTAAGCCCCTAGATTTTTCGATAATTTAAGCAAACCCTAGAACCGAAAGTCGAACAGGAACCCTAAAGTTAACCTAGTTCTATGTTTAATCTAGTAAATCTAGATCCTGCAATCCTGTGTTTTTAAACCCTAGCAAAACGAAATTGAGATAATTGTGGAATATGGTTCGTAATAATATAGAAAAGCTTAAAAATATCAGATTCATAATTTTCTATTGTCTTTCGTATCCGAACGGGATCAATTTTCAAAAACCATGCCTCAGTGCACATGATAGTGAAAATACTCTGACAACACTAATAGACTCGTAAAAATATAAGGATTTCAAAAATATCAGTTTTAGAATTTTTCGGTAACTAAAAATATCAGATATAGGCAATTTACATGTATTTTCTTTACTATCAGTATTTTAATTGTCTAGTCTACTATTCATAGTACTTTTCTACTATTCTTTACTATTCATCTATCTCTACTTTTTCTTATACTCTACCACACCTATACCTTACAATTTACCTTCCCCATACAACTTTAATCACATCACACTTTACATATTATTTCTTTTTATTACAAAACAACAATTTTAACCAACTTTTCTTCCCTCTATCCAAAGTTTCCATCCACTCTCTCTCTCCTATCCTTGTCAATTTGTTTTTTTTTTCAATTTATTTAATTACATCTAATTTCCATTCCAAAACTCTATAGATACCTTATTCCTCTTTCATTCTTTCACACGACTCATTTCCAACTAAAACTCTATCAAAATCGCTTCATAAAATCCTTCTCTCAAATTCTCTTCCAAGTTCTCTTTTCTCTCCATAAAACCCTTTCCCACATATTACTACAACTCATTTTATTCCTCTTCAACAAACACGTAAATCTTAGGTAAAAATTTCTCTTATTCACTCATCAAGTTCATTTAACTTAACATGAGCTTAGTATATGTTTCTTAATGAAGCAACAATATGTTCATGTTTTGTTTTTATTCATATCTTCTATTATGTTGTTGTTATTATTATTATTATTATTTGTTCTAATCTAACTTTTATATAGTATTATGTATATTATGTATATATATATATTTCTTTAGAGCATATAAGCTCATTTGTTATTTATTTACTTCCAAGTTATGTAATTTATTTATTTCATGCTATTATTTAGACTAGTCTTTCTAGTCTTAGACTTGTCCATATCAAGTCAAAACAATTTCTTTTCTTTTATTTTCCTTTCTTTTTGGGACTAGTCTATTCTTAGTCTCAGAATGCCTTGATGAAGCTAAGGTTCCCAATACTTGACTTTACTTTTATGCTCTTATTATATTTATCTTATTATGTTGTTTTTATTATATTTCTCATAGTTACATATTCTCATTCATGCATGAACATATTGATATTGTCTCAACCATAAGGAAAAAGAAGTTTTCTTAAGTATTAAATATAGGAACTCTCTTTAAAAATAAATTTTGTCACATAAGAAATTATTTTTTCATAAAGACTTAAAGTTTTATCTTAACAAATATTTTCTAAAGTTAGATAAGTTTAGCTCAAGTTTTAGTAATAATACTATATAGGATTTTATCAATGAATAAAGTTATCAGAAACTCTCTTTTCAAACCAATAAAATAAGAAAGATTCTTTAAACTTAATTCTTTGTTTAACCAAAAGTTTTCATCAACATACTAAGGTTTAGATAAGTTTCACAAAATTATCAAAGAATAACCTTTCTAAGGATAAGCTTTACTTAGGAAATAAAAATAACAAATAACTTATAAGATAATTGATATTATTCTTGGGATCAAACTTTAGAAAAACTTTAGAACACATAACCAAGAAATGTTTAGAAAAACTACATTTTTTTTCCAAACCACTAGAAATAAATTTATGGGAATCTTAAAAGATTAAAATTACTTTTTGAAAATTTAATTATTCTCAAAATTAAGAAATGGAGTTAAAAGAAAGAAATACTTACTAATAAATTTTCCAAATAAAACTAAAAAGGAATTTTTTCAAAGTCTTAGCTTTTCTCACTTTTAAGACACATTGCTTTGTAAAATCATTGTTGAGACAACACCACTAAATTCATGCATATAGTTTGAGTCTATATATATATATATATATTCAAGGATTTTTCAACCATACAAAATATCTATATTTTTGTACAAGAGCTCTTGAGTGAAGAAAAGTTTGAAAACTTGAGTTTTGAGATCTGGAAATTTCGTATCAATTCTGTATGTCACTATTCCGAGACCCAAATGACTTCTTTTGATAAGAATAACCTTAGAAATAGATAGATCTTTTCGAGTAGGTATAAATCGATATATAATATGCAAAATTCCGAGTTAAAATGAGCAAGTTATGGCTATTTTAAGTTGGGATTTCCATTCATACGATTTTTGACGGATTCAATAAAATAGAATTATAGAGTTTGAGTAGATCTTGGATGAAATACTTACTTTGGGTATTTCTTTTGTTTAGGTGTTGAGGACTAAGATCTTCTCTTCCCGAGGATTACTTCGACTCATAGAAGATCACTATAAACGAGTGAGTTTCATTTACGTTTATGTATTCACGCATGTGCTTGTAGAGTAGAGCACTAGATGTTAGGAAAAGATAAAATTGATATGCATGTGGGATATCATGGGAATTATGTATGTGAATTATTATGTGCGATCAATGAATGATAAGTATATCAGAATCCGATCTGTGTTTGATACAATTGTTTCTATTTATGTATTGCTATGTGTGCAATTATTGCTTGATCGCTTTAAATGATTTAATATTATATTGGAATCCCCATTTAATAAATTGCCATGCCTATCACGTAGAATATCATTTCGAAATTTTACTACTACTCCTCAGGATAGGACCGGAAAGGTAAGCTGCCTAGCTACATCTTGAGGATTTAGGACATTTGGGGAATACAACCTCAAGTTGTAGCCGAGCTGGATCGATCGCTTTGGGTAAGGAAAGCCCGGGGACTAGTAATACGGTTCGTTGGAACCCCAAGACGCGCGCAAACTTTTAAGGAAGTCGTTCGGGGCCCAGTTCAAATCATTTCCTAATCACCGATGGAGGGGTAAATCCATCATACATACGAAACCGGATAGTCGTATGTAATGTTTGGTCATATGGCTGTTGCAAAAACTTCGAAATGATATTCTAAGTGATATGCATGAGTGATGATAGCCTTCAAGCGTAGTTTTAAATTTATAAAGTCCCGTTCTTAATTCACTATAAAGGCAATAGGCAGTGTACCTATCGATTGCAGAATAGAATTAATACGGGTGTCGTCCTCTAGGATCTGGATATCAAGTACTAGTATTACCGTTTCTCTACTATGTAACCGACAATTTTGATGATTACTATTTTATCTAATTTACTTTGAACAATATTAACACAGATATAGTAACAAACAAGCAAGATTCAATTAACACAAACGATCCAGGTTTTATCTTCATCTAATTTATCATGTGAATCCTTGGAATTTACAGATTTGATTTAGTTCTTAAGCTGTTGAGTTTCTCAAGCAAAATGATAATTCTTTCGAATCTATCAATTTTTCTAAACCTAAGTTAATCAATTAGGATTTCTCCTCAATCAATAGCAACTTAAGCCTGCATTAAGAACATAAACTCATTGAAATTACAATAGCCATAGAAAATTCTTGCTATTCTATGTCTAGAATTACAAACGAATCCCATCAATTGCATAGATTAATTCATGAAAGCAATCTTTCAATTAACTTAAATGAAAATTAAACATAAATTTGCATTCCGGATATACAAATTTAAGAAACAGTTAAGAAACATGCAATTGAACAAAAGAACATTAATCTTTTATTAAACCCAAATCCTCATCACAAGATAAAATTAGAGTTCAACAAAACCCGAATCTGAAAAATTACTCTTCCATAGTAATTAACGAAAATACATGAAATTCTAGAAACAAACTAGAATTCATGATATCACCCGAGAAAATGAAGCTCAAAATTATGGATCTTCAATCCAAGATAATCTTGACTTGTTGAAACTCTGAAAAACTTTATGAATTCTATATATGCTCTCTCTTTCTTCCTTTCTTCTTTTTTTTCTTGTTGTTGGTTCTTCCTCCATCTTCAATTTATAATGGATTTCATATAAATGAAATTGAAAGCTCATTATGGAGGAATTTGGAAGTTACGGGAGTTACGGGTCTTTTGGCTTTTCAAAGTAACTCATAAATGGAATTGAATGCTTATTATGGAGGAAATGGGAGGTTACGGGAGTTACGGGTCTTTTGGATTTTCAAAGTAACACCCCTTTAATGTCCAATAGACGTTTCTTTAATAAATAGGGGGTTACTAATCAAGAAAAAAGTCGTTTCTTAAAAAGTAACGGACTGTCAAATCGACAGGTTTGGGGACAGGTCATGTCTCTTGAATGTCTGGCTGTTTTCTTTACTATGGAAATCGACATGACTAGGGACACGGCTTGTCCTATAAATGTCCCTTGCAAAGTTAATTTCCAGGTTGACATGGTTTGAGACAGGTCATGTCTTACAAATGTCTTTCAAAAGCTTGATTTTTATCCTTTAATTTTGCTTCCTCCTTGTAATGGTTGAAATACATGGCTTGATCTTGTCATGTTGAGTTCTTCTTAATCTAAATTTTGCATTTTTGACCCGTCTTTGCTTTCTTTGAAAAATATTTCCTTTAAAGACATGAAAGCATAAATTAATATTTTTAAGTGCCAAATTCATAATATTTATCAATAAAATGATCAATAAAAGTCCATTTTAGCATTCATAAAATAGGAATAATTTTGGTTTATCAATGAGCAATTTATTATATGGGGATTTCAATATAACATTAAATCATTTTAAAGCGATCAAACAATATTTGCACACATAACAATTCATACATAGAAACAATTATATCAATCATAATTTAGATTCCGATATACTTATTGTTCATTGATCGCACATAACAATTTACACTCATAGTTCCCATAATATCCCACATGCATATCAATTTTATCTTTTCCTAACATCTAGTGCTTTATTCTACAAGCACATGCGCGAATACGTAAACGTAAAGGAAACTCACTCGTCCATAGCTTTCTTCTAGGAGTCGAAGTAATCCTCGGGGAAGACAAGATCGTGATCCTCGACACCTAAACAAAAGAAATACTCAACATGAGTATTTTCCAAGATCTATTCAAACTCTATATTTCTATCTTAAAGAATTCGCAAAAATCGTATGGAATGGAAATTCCAACTTAAAATGGCCATAACTTGCTCATTTTAACTCAGAATTTCGCATATTATATACCGATTTCTACCTACTCGAAAAGATCTATCTATTTCTAAGGTTATTTTTATCAAAAGAAGTTATTTTCGTCTCAGAATAGTAACGGATAGAATTGATACGAATTTCAAAACTAGAATTTTCAAACTTTCTTCATTCAAAACTTTTGTACAAAATATAGGTATATTTGTATGATTGAAAAACCCTTTGAATTCATATGTATAGATTCAAACCATATGCATGAATTTAGTGGTGTTGTCTCAACAATGATTTTGTAAAACAATGTGTCATTTGAAAGTGAAACAAGCTTAAGACTTGAAAAGAAATTAGTTTTGCTTTGAAAAATTTCTTAAATTATCATAAGTGAGTATTTCCTTCTTTTAACTCCATTTCTTTGTTTGAGAATTTTAGTAAAAATAATTTTAATCTTCTAAGATTTCCAAAATTTTACTCTAGTAGTTTGGAAAACATAGTTTTTCCTAAATATTTTATGGTTATATGTTCTATAATCTTTCTAAAGTTTTGATCCTCTTTAAAAAGATAATATTAATAATCTCATAAGTTATTTATTATTTTCATTTCCTAAGTAAAGCTTATCTTTAAAAAGATTATCTTTGATAATTTTGAAAAACTTGTTTAGATTTTAATATTCTAGAGTGTTGATAGAAAACTTTGACAATTGAATTTAAGAAATCCTTTGTTTAAATAAGGAATTAAGTTTAAGGAAACTTTCTTATTTTATTGGTTTGAAAAGAAAGCTTGTGATAACTTTACTTTGTGTATTTCTTTGTAAAACCACACATATTATTACCAAAACTTGAGCTAACTTATCTATCTTTAGAAAAATATTTGTTTAAGATAAAGCTTCAAGTCTTTTTAGGAAAATAATTTCTTATGTGATAAAATTTATTTTTAAAGAGAGTTCATTTTTATTACTTAAGGAAATTCATTTTCATTATAGTTGAGACAATAACAACCTATTCATGTATGAATGAGAATATATATAACTATGAGAAATATAAAAACAACATAAAAATAAAAGAGCATAAAAATAAAGTCAAGTATTGGGAACCTTAGCTTCATCAAGGTATCCCGGGACTAAGAATAGACTAGTCCTCAAAAGAAAAGAAAAGCAAAGAAATAAAATTGTTTTGACTTGATATGGACAAGTCTAAGACTAGAAAGACTAGTCTTAATAATTGCATAAAGTAAGTAAATAAATAAATTGCAAGACTTGAAAATAAATAAATAACAAATGAGCTTATATGCTCTAAAGAAATATATATACATAATACTTATATAAGTTAGGTTAGAAACAATAATAACAATATCAACATAATAGTAACATAAAGAAAAGAAGAATATGAACAAAAACAAAACATGAATAAATTATTGCTTCTTTAACTCAATGAGTCTAAGAAACATACACTAAACTCATGTTAAGTTATATGAACATGATAAGTATGAAGAGACTTTTACCTAAGTTTTATGTGTTGGTTGAAGAAGAAAAGAAATGGGTTGTAGTATTATGTGGGGCTTGGTTTTCTAAAGGAAAGAAAGAACCTGAGAGAGATTTTGGGGGAGTGCTTTTGTGGAGTGATTTTGAGAGAGTTTTAGTATGAATTTTTGTTGTGTGAAAGAATGGAAGGGGAAGGGGGTATTTATAGATTTTTGGAGTGGAAATTAGATGTAATAAAATAAATTGGAAAAGAAAACAAATTGAAAGGAAAGGAGAGAGAGGGTGGACGGCAATGGCTTTGGGGGAAGAGAAAAATTGATTAATTTTGTTGTTTTGTAATAAAAAGAAGTAATATGTAAAGTATGATGTGATTAAAGTTGTATGGGAAAGGTAAATTGTAAGGTATAGGTATGGTAGAGTGTAAGAAAAAGTAGAGATAGGTGAATAGTAATGAATAGTAGAAAGGTATTATGAATAGTAGACTAGATAATTAAAATACCGGTAGTAATGGAAATACGCGTAATTAAGCTATATCTGATATTTTTAGTTACTGAAAAATTCTAAAACTGATATTTTTGAAAACCTTATATTTTTACGAATCTATTGGTGTTGTCGGAATATTTTTGCTATCCGGTGCTCCTGGGCATGGTTTTCGAAAACTGATCTCGATCGGATTCGAAGGACACTAGAAAATTACGAAACTGATATTTTTAGGCTTACCTATATAATTACGAACCATATTCCACAATTATTTAAATTTCGTTTTCTAGAGTTTAAGAACACGGGATTACCGGATCTAGATTTACTAGACTAAACATAGAACTAGGTTAATTTTAGAGTTTCGTTTCAACTTCCGATTCTTAGGGTTTGCTAATATTATCGAAAAATCTAGGGGCTTACAATCGTTATTTTGCACCTGAGACCATCTTGATCACTCGAGTAGCATCTTTATTTTGGGATGCTTTTGGAGGAACTCTGTTTTGAAGTCTTAGAGTAGATTTCTTCTAAAATCTTCTAGCCTTTGTTATTTTTCTTAGTAAGATCATGTTGTTATGAAACTATCTAGGGAATGCCACTTAGAAATTGTATGACATTTTATTTCGATGAAATATATTAAGTAATATTTTGCATGTTTTGCTGCCAATATCTTAAAATGCATTACTTCACTGGTCTCCCTTTGATTTGAATGTACATCTTGTACTGATATAGAAGCTTTTGAGTGACTAAGGTAGTCATTCTTAAGTTTTAATGTTGTGTACGGTGGGCAGTCACGTTTAGTGTACCTGTTGGGGTGTGACATTAACTCTTGGAAACTTCGCTCTCGTTTCTCATTTCATATAAACTTCTCATCCTTTTGGGTTAAATGAGCTAGTGGCCTAGCATTCTTTGAAAAGTTTTGTACAAATTTTCTATAATAGCCAACCAATCTAAGAAAACTTCTAACTTTAGTTACCATCTTGAGTTGTTTCCATTCCGTTACTATTTTGATCTTTTCGGGGTCTATAGAGATTCCACTTCCTGATATCACATGTCCTAAGAATGAGTATTTGTATGAAGTTTTGATAGTTTTTGAAAAGACCAAGTTTTAAATTTATAAATTTCCTAAATTGTTTTCTTTTCAACTGTGGTCTTACAGGCAAGCCCACCCATCAAATATAGCATAGAGAAATGATCTAGGTCATATTGCTAGGGAATGTTGATGAGTGCTTCTACTCGCTCTTTTCCTATTATCAAGTCGAAAAAAATCAGATTTGGTTTTATATACATAGAAACTAAACTAAGTCTACTATTCACAGATTTCGCAGCAAGCATAGAAAAGGATAAATCAATTCACAAGTTTGCTTGGGTTATTCTTTACCTAAGATCAATTCATATGACTCAAGAATTTTCTCAAAAAGTTGTATTGATTATTGAACCATCAGATTCACTAGATTATGCTAATGCTTCTCTCGAAGTCAAAAGCACCTAAACCTAAGCTAAACTGTCGGAATGTCTTCCTGATTATTAGCAACTTAAATTTGCATAAAGAACAAGAATCCTTCGTTTTAAAACCAAATTGATGAATTCAAAACAAGTGACAGAAGATTTCACCATCCCTATCTCTAGGTGATTATGAGCAATCTCATCAATAGCTTTAGATCTATTCATTAAATCAACCTCTCGGTCTATTTTTAACAAAAATCAAACATGAATCTAATGGGATGCACCATCCAATTAGACTCATTCTTTAGGCGCAAGCTATTGAATACAATAAAATCAACACGTTTTGAATTTAAGAACAAAGGAATCACATGAAATCAATCAAAGATCCACAATACCCAAGTAATATTAAACTACTCCTCCATAGATAAAACAATATAAATCAATAACAAGGAGAAATAGAAAGGATCTAAAATTATATTAGCAATACAAACAATGTTCCTTGATAAATTGATACACTCAAGCCCAAATGCTTATGTGAAAATACATAAAAGTGTGTTTTTTTTCTTTTCTTATCTCTGTCTCCCCTTTTCTTGTTCTTTTCCCCCTTTGATTCTTCCCTCCATCTTCATTTTATAATGATCTTTGCATAAATGGAATTGAATGCTCATTGGTGCAGGAAATAGGAAGTTACGGGAGGTACGGATCTCTTAGCTTTCCAAAGTAACATATAAATGGAATTGAATGCTCATTATGAAGGAAATGGGAAGTTACGGGAGTTACGGATCTTTTGGCTTTTCAAAGTAACACCCCTTTAATGTCCAATAGGCGTTTTTTTAATAAATAGGGGGTTACTATTCAATAAAAAAGCCGTTCTCAAAATTAATGGACTATCAAATCGACAGGTTTAGGGACAGGTCGTGTCACTTGAGCATGTCTGGCTGTTTTCTTCACTGTGGAAATTGACACGAATGGGGACACGGCTTGTCCCAGAGTCGTGTCCTTTGCTGTGCACTTTCTCTTCACTGACACGACTTAGGACACGGCTTGTCCTAGAAATGTTCCGTACAAAGTTAATTTTCCAGATTGACACGGTTTGGGACAAGTCATGTCGCTGTTGTGTCTTTTTGAAACTTAAGATTTAGACCTTGATTGTGCTTTTTCTTGACATGGTTAAAAGACATGGTATGTCTTTGTTGTGTTAACCACTTTTTGGTCCAAACTTTGCATTTTTGACCCGTTTTTCCTTCTTTCCATAGAGTAACTCTTTTAAAGGCTTGAAAGCATAAATTAATATTTTTAAGTGCCAAATTCATAATATTTATCAATAAAATGATCAACAAAAGTCCATTTTGGCATTCATAAAATAGGAATAATTTTGGTTTATCAAGTTTGAATGAACTTATAAATTCTATTCTAACAAGTTCATCAAATTTTGTCTAGGAGGAAATCCTAACTTAAATCAGCCATAACTTGGTTATTTTAACTTGAAATTTCGCATATTATATATCGATTTCTATCTATTTGATGAGAGATATCTATTTCTAAAGTTATTTCCATCAAAAAAGGTCATTTGGTCCATGACCAATAGGGTACATAATACTATACAAGATTCCCAACCCACAATCAATTTTTAATTTCAATCCAGGCATCATTCCAAAGCTTTGATAGATATTTAGCTATCATTATATCTTGAAAGACTCTTTTATATGCATAAATAACTCAATATCATACATGATTTATGGTTGTTGGTCAATTTATCTCTTCATGTACTTAGATAATGCTTTATGGGATGTGTACGACACTATTTTCCTATTTCAGTTTCTACTAAGTGCATTATAGGTACATGCAATACCTACAAGTTATTTTCATGAATATCATGAGATGAGCTATCTATATGTATATCCTCAATGATATTTGATATCAAGAATTCTTTTAGAAAACTTTTGCTTTGTAAAATTTTTGAAATAACTAGACTTAAGAAAACTAGTTTATTCCTTGCAAAATCACACTTGCTTTCATCAAAACTCAACCTTAATGACCTATATGCCTAACACCTTCATTATTTTAATAAAATTCTTCATTTTGGAGTTGGAAAATAGATGTTTAAATAGAGGGTTTACTTAGTTATGAATTTTACAAAATTTTAAGGAATGAAAACATTATTTAATCTATACTTTGAAACATTTCCTTGTTTTAGGATTACACATTGATAAATTTCATTTATCATTGCTAAAATTAGGTATTTATTACATATATTCCCTAGGGCTTCTATTTTTCCATTAAAATCCTTATTTTGGCATTTGGAAATAGTAACCTTTATAATTATCCAGTTAAAGACAATGTTTGATTGAGTTGAAACATAACGTTTCTCATGTTGGAACCTATGGTGGTTTCAGGTCTAAGGATACATTGACATAGTTATTATGAAAATCACTTATGACAATATTCCATGTAGTGATCTCATAGTAGGTTAGTTCAACACACAATCATCTAATATGTGCCTATGAGTTTCATTTGTATCACCATACAAATAGACATCCCATGTTTACCAAATAAAAACTCATACTAGATTTAATTCATTATTATTCCTATAATAATGAGCATTTAGGAACATTTAGAATAATAAATTATTCATGGATTTCTATTATAAAGTAAATATGCAAACAATATGTAACGCCCTAAAATAAGGCATTACAACCCGCCACGTGTCCTTTCTTGATTAGGACACGCTAAGGCTTTAATATCCACAAATTTTCATTATATCACCTGTATAACTCACAAGGTATAGAAGAAAATCATATGGTCCTCATAAATAAACATTCTGATAAATAAAATCTCCATAATCAGAAAACTAGACATTGTTGACATAACTGCAGGTCAACAAGTCAAACCATGCCCTAAAACTGTCACCACATGAAAACTCCAAATACAACTTAAAATTTCAATAAACAAATTATAAACTAATCATTAAAGTCTTCTCTGATCCGTCCTATATCATCTATGACTATATAACTAGTCATCAGTAAGGTAGTCAGGACTGCTAACGCCATCCCCATCCTCACAGATAATATCAAAACCCGAAATATCATAAATCACATTGTCATCACCTGCACCCGAAATGTAATAGAATGAGCGGCGAAGCCCAGTACGATAATATCCAATCCAGTTCAAGAAAGATTATGCACAAACAACATGTATAAATAAATACAACTAAACTAAATGCATACAACAGTTTATTATCTATTTTAATCCAGCAAAACAACACAGTTCAGAATCTAGTATACATAAATCCTGAACCCAGAGTAACTCAGACTCTGCTATAAAAACATCCAACTGATTTGAAAATAGGTAATCATATATACATATATGGATGAGTGGGTACTCCCCAAACATCCCAATTCCTGAACACCTAAATTCTACTGGAATCATTTCTTAGCATGAGTCCACTCGGGACAACCTCACACTAAGATCATCAGGGTGCCTCACCAGTATCACTGTCTGCCAGGTCTCTACTGGTCAAAGCCAACCACAACCAGACAGACAATTATTAAGCCGAATATTTATTAAGTTTATTATGCAATTCTGTTCCTACATCCATTCACAAAAATTCTAATCTACAAGCACATACAACAAACAATGGATTGGTCGTACCTTTCTAAATTTCAGGAATCCGAATCAAATCCTCATAATTTGATATCAACAACACAAAGTCAACCAAACTCCAGAAATTCTTATATCCAAATCAACCACAGTTTCACAACTCCAATGTCCTGTTACAATATATATATATATAATATATATATATCAACAGACATGATCGCAATATCTTAACATAAAACAACCTATATAAGCTAACCTGATACAGAACTTCCCAAACTCGAATTATACTGATCAATAACCCCAAGCACCTCCAATATTATCAAAGAACGGATATTTCAAATCCTTAAATCAGAATTTCCACCAAAGCCCTATAAAACACTTCATATGATCAATATCGAAATATCAAAGCTGTCCAATTTCGTATAAAGAGGATTCAAAACTTATACTTACTGATATGGAACGTATAATACTTGTTTCTTCTCTTTCTATTATGATCAAAACACGAGCTAGGGTTTATTCTTCAAAATCCTTCATGAAATATTCATCCAAACCCTAAGATACTTATACAAATTTGTATATAATCCAAATGAGAAGGTTAAGATCACTTACTTTTAATTAGAAACACCTTCCGAATGATTCTCCAGGCCTAAATCACCAAGAACGCTTCAGAACTCTCTTATATGAAGGGAGTATGTTATAAGGAAATGTTTGTCGAAAATGATTTTTGCGCCTCGTATTTATAGAAATTTGGTCATACGCCGGCCCTACGCCGGCGGCATACCTTCATATTTTGCCGGCTTACACCATACGCTGGCCAAATCTACATGAAGGCCGGCAGCGTTCATCGGGGCTTTGATTCCCAGAATTCAAATCGTCTCTTCATATGCTGGCAAATCTTGGACCTACGCCGGCGGCTTTGATGCTGGCGTTGAGAAGAAACCCTATGAACGCCGGCAGCTTTCCTCCCAGTGTTAAGAAAAACGCTACTGTTCCCATCCTACGCCGTCTGTACGCCGGCGGCGTAGATTCTCCAAGAGGTGGCGTACAATGTATTACAGAGTAAGCTGGCAAATTTAAGTCCTAGGCCGACGGCGTTCTTCACCAAGGATGCCGGCCTTTATTGCAGAAATTAAGAAAATAATCCAATTGATGCCAATCTTGTTCTAACACAAAATTGATCAAACTTAACCTATTTTTAACATCAACATAAAAGGCATATTAGAATCTAGTGGCTTGTGAACACTTACGACTTAAAATTATTTAGTATATTACACAATACAAAAGAAATGCCTCTGTTTATATATATATATATATATATATAAATATCAAATGACAATATCCAGTAAGTAGCCTAGGGCACAATCACTAACAGACTAGTCATAGTAAAGTGACTACATTTGAAATGTTCTATCTCTATTGCCTTATTAGAGGCTATAGAATTGATTTGGGGGTGGAGATAGCCAACTTTATCTATAGGCAGGCTGATGATACTATGACTAGACTCCTATTCTGTGGTGGTTATATCACCAGATTGCTGAAGGGTATGAGAATTTTTGAAGCTCCTCAAGGAGATGAGATATTTGAAAGCAAGAAGATCTCATCAACACCTTTCAGAGGCTGGGGATTGCTTAAAAACCCCAGAGGAGTTCAGCCACCAGTTTTAGAGGAGTTAGAATTCCATGATATCTTTCCTGGTGATGTTCCTACTGACATCCTATCCTCCTTTGCTCCTCCTCCTGCAGGTACTGCTTCAGCATATGACATAGACCAGCTTAGGCTAGATATCCTGGGTTTAAGGAGAGAAAACCAGGAGCTCAAAGACAGACAAATCAAGGAGAACAAGAAAAATAAAAAGTTCAGGAAGATGATTTTTGAGGCAATGAAGACTGCAATCTGCTGCTTGAATCCAGAAAAAGAGGTTGAGATGAATTATGAGACTTCTACTGAGTCTAGGCATAGCTCAGAGCACACTGCTAGACTTAGTTCAGGGCACATTCACACAGCCAGCCTAGGAGATACTCAGAGACTTAATCCTGAGCAAATCAGCAGAGCTAGTCCAGGGCCTGAGAGCTAGAGATCCTGCTAGCTCTCATTTGTTTTTTTTTTTTTATAGATTTTTATTTTTCATATTGGCCTATATATATTATGAGCACCCAAGTCCATAGGGATAGACTCGCTTTGATCTGTGCTTCTTAGTTAGTTCTTATTATTTTTGCTTTTATTTTTCTTTTTGTTTTTCTTTTGTAGAGATTACAAGGCTGAACAAACAATCTCTTTGCTCTGAATTTTGCTGACTCTGTTTCAAAAGGAAAATAGAAAGGTTTCTGTTTCTTTTCTCTTTTGTTTTATATCTCTGAAACAGTAAGGACACTATTTAGTTGAAGTGTGGGGGAAGGGATAAACTGAATTGAATGGAGTTGTGAATATGATCTGCTGTTTGAATTGTTTGGATTAATTGTTGTTTGATAGAATTTATTTGAGTAAACACCTACCTTGTATTTTTTGTTTTAAAGCAAATTATGGGGAAATTCTGCCAAAATTTTCAAAAAATCTCTTGAAAATTGGAGATAGTACATAGTAATGATTGAAAGCATTTGATTAAACAATGAAATTAGCTTGTTAAAGTATCTTACTCACCTACTGTTGTGATTGGTTTACTAAGTTGAAATTGAGTTGCAAAATCTTTAAAGAACAAGTTTACTTTATTTTTAACTTTGGAATTGGAAATTTAAGAGCTTGTCAAATCCTTTTGTGAAAATTAAACAGGTTTACTTCTAGGAAATTTTAGTTTGTATATACTCTTTGAATTATAACATTTAGTGAAAGAGGTAGAAGAAACTTTTAAGCTTAGTGATCCTTTATAAACATAAGTCATTGATTTGTTATTGCATTCAAAAAGAAAGAAACAAGCATAGCCACTACTCTTCCGACTTAAAAATTTAAGTTATGAGTATATGAACTTGAATGTTAAAGTGAGGAAGAGTTCTTAGGGGTATTTTGAAACCTAGTCACTTAGGTGATGAGCTTGGGATGTGCCAACTCAATGAACTCACTATAACGAGAAGGGAAGAAAGGCAAAAGTTCAAATTATAAACTTTGAAAAGCAAAATGATGGAGGCAAAAACCTCCCAAAAAGAAAATAAATGCTTGAAAAAGAAAAGAAAAATGAATGCAAAGATTCAAAAAGAAGACTTGTAATAAAGAAGGAGAAAATCTAAGAAAAAAGTAGATACCATATGCTTTCATTTGGTATTACTAAGAGTGTATATATATATATATATAAGCTAAAAGTCCAATGAAGTTTAAATGAGTATTTTTCCTTAGTGGATTGTGTATTTGCTTTTTGAATAGAATGTTCTTTTGTTAAAAACTGAGATTAAAACTTGTTTTGTTTAGATTAACTCCTCAATTTTGATTATAGTACTCTAATTACAAGAAACTAGTGTGGTTAGAGCAGTAGGTACACAAAAAGCAAGTTGAAGAAATTATGCTTAAATTATAAAAATTGTACTATCTATGAGAGACTCCAAGAATTTTGTTCTTAATTATTTTGCTTGGGGACAAACAAAAGTTCAAGTGTAGGAATTGATAAGATCATATTACATACAACTTTTTGATGTTTAAATAGCTAGAATGGGTACTTGTTTTGGTCAAAATTCATGTTTCAGGTCTAATTTGAACAAAAGAACCAAAACAAAAAACTTTAAAATGGAAAAAGAAAAATTTCAGGGGGTACGCCGGCTTTTCTAAAGTTTAAGCTGCCGGCGTACGACCAGCCTTCATCATCAACAGAATGAAAATTCTTAAGGCTGGCTCTATACCACTGGCCTTGAGGTGGTGTAGACTAAGAGAAGATAAACAAACTGGCTCAATACTACCAGTGTAGAAGAAGAAGAAGCCAGCTTCTGCAGATTTCATTCAATGCCAGCTTTCTGGGAATCAAAGCCGTTAGCATTGAGACGGCTTACAAGATCAACATGTTTGCCCTTCTCAAAGCCGTTGCATACATTATCGGCCTTACAAGCCTTGATTCAATTGAACATACACTGTTTGAAAGCTGCCGGTGTAGAAGGTGGACAGGCCAGTGTATAGTGAAAGCTGGCAGCCTAGATCTTAAGAGTTGCTAGTGTAGAAGGAGTTACAATGTACGCTGGACTCTGAGCGGCCAGCGTTGAGGCAATGTAGATCGAAGATCAGGAGGCACAAGTAGATACCACATGCTCGGTTGTAAACTGAATGATCAACTTGGATGGATTGTCTAAGCTAACATGAAAGCCTCCGGCTTTAGGATGGCTTTCCTTATAAAATGGCCTAACCTTTCATTTTTGAGTATATACACCGGCTAGATCCATATCTAAGCCGCCGGCATACTAACGGCCTACACTTGTAACTGAAAATGAAAGCTGCCAGTGCACTGCCTGTGCAATAAAGAGAAAGATTATACGCCGCCTGTAAGCCGCCAATGTAGGAATTGTAACTGTTGGTGTAAATGTTGAAATTGAAAATTTTCATTAATGCTTCTCACGAAATTTTTCCTATATAAAGGGGATTTCCCTCCTCTAGTTCCATCGGTGAAGAAAAACAGAAAAATACTTTAGTATACATTCAGTAGAAAAATAACTTTAGCATTTCATAGAGATTTGTGAGAGATTTGAAGCTTACAAGAATTTGTAATTGAAGATTTTGGTATTTGAATTGGTGATATCTGATCTTTCTTTTCTTATTCAATTCATTTATCCGATTCCTTTATTCATAATGATATCAATTACATATTCTTATCTGATTATTGAATCATCATTCATGAGTAGCTAAATTTTTCCTTATGGGAAGTGATGAAATCCTAATCTTGCCAAAATGATTTTTGAATTTATATTATAGGATTGTTAAAATTATGGAATATTTTTATTGAATCATAATTATCTATTTTGTTTCTGTATGAAATTGAATTGATAAGAATTCTAATAATTTGGAAGAAGAATTAAGGTTCATAGGAATTCATGAATTAAGATTAAACAACAATTGCAGAAGCGGCAGAGTTTAATCTAATTTAGAAATTGTTCCATATAATTCATGCAATAATTTATTTTAATTTCTCACTAAGGAATTAGGAGAAGTTGATTTAAGATATTAGACAATTATAGAATCGGGAGGTTTATAATTGTAAATTAAATTCCATTGATAATTTATATAGCTGAAGCTAATAGATTATTTTATGGTTTACTAAAACTTGATAGTTTTAGGTTTTGAAAATTTCTTACAAATATCCACAATTCTAATTATTCATATAATACAACTTCAGTATGATTAGCAAAGATTAGGGTGGATTCTACTCCTTCCCACATTTATCTTATATAACTTTCTCACAATTTCATTGCATTCCTTGTTAGATATTAGATTAATAGAATTAGTTAACTAGTTTAAATTGATAAAATTTGATTACCTAAATATTAGTAAAAGCTAATATTGATCTAGTAATTAAATTGGTCCTCATGGGAACGATACTCGACTCACTTTTATATATTACTTGATCAGACCCAGTATACTTGCTGGTAGTTTCCGAACTTACATTTTTATATACACATTTTACTCGGATTATTAGACCCATGGACTCTTAATATTTTGACGGGGGTATGCCCCTTAGCTTATGTAATAGATTTATCTGGTTATAACTGTTATGATTTACATTCTTATTGCTATGTATGTTTCCTTAAGCTTTTTCGATTCAAAGTATGGTTCCCTATATGTTGAATGTAATCCTTACACCCTGTGTTTAAACTCATGTAGTGACTAAGGTTGTCATACTTGAGTTTAGATATCAAGTGTGGTAGACTATCTCGTTTAGGGTACCTTTTGGGGCGTGACACAAAGTGTACCCTAAACATGACTATCCAGCACACTCAATATTAAAGCTTATGTATGACAACCTTAGTCATCTCAAAAGCTTCGATACCGAGTGCAAGGTGTACCTTCACATTCATGGAGAACCATGCTTTGAAACAAGTTGTTTAAGAAGATATGCATAATAGCGATTAAGAATGAAAATCATAAATTAAAACTTAAACAAAATATAAGAAGTTTTCTAGATATTAAAGAGGCATTCCCTTAACAAAAATATATATAGTTCATCAAAGTCTATCTTTCAAAAGAAATACATAGGAGTTTTCCTTAGAAGTCTAAGTCTACATCTAGCCTTGACTTCTTTCCAAAAGCTTCTGAATCCAAAAGATGGTACCTGAGTGAAATAGCCCTAGGGCTTCGGCCATAGATAAGGGTGCTACAAAAGGTATATAGAGGGGATGTATGCTTACTTGCTTAGTGAAAAATATTTCCATAATAAAGTACTTGTACAACCAATAATCAAACAAGTTAATTATTCAAATGTCTCAAATGCAACAAGCACGTGAGCAAACAGTACACATGATTTACCGAAAATCATATATTGAATGGATTTATGCCCTCTATTTGGGGTTAGGTGTTCCGAACCTTATAGATTGCTATTTGCAAATAATATTTTTATAGTTCATTCAAGCCACTACTAGCTGCTAAAATGTAGTTCATTTGGGCTACTACCTGCCGTTAAATTAATGTGGGCGACTATTCGCCGTTATGCAGAGTTTTGAGCCCTACTGACCTCACTACTATGCCCTTGTCCCCCAAATGTATACTAGTAAATGCAATGTGACTCACATCGTATTATGCATAAATCCATTTGATTTAGCACTCATAGCATGGCATTAGATAATTTAAAGGTGATCATACAATTAACAGACATATCAATACTACTCAATCATTTGATTTTAGACAATTCTTACCTCAATATTTTTAACATAAATTCAACCATATATGTAAAGCACATGCACTTTCCCTTTTTATATTTTCTAATTTTAATGTCACAATTCTACTAACAAATACATAAGAATAAAATGTAAGAAACAAACTCACTTAGCCATATGTGGTAGTCCATTAGTCAAAATAGTCGTCCATATAAAGGAACTCGTTCTCCACATCATCTAAAGAAGAGAAATATCCAAAATGAGTATTTAATGGAAGTTTTACTTAAACTTACTAATTCTATTTCACTAAGTTCTTCAAAAATCGGATGGAGTGAAATTCCAACTTAAGATGGTCATAACTTGCTTATTTTAACTCGAAATTTCACATATTATATGTTATTTTCTACCTACTCAAAAAGATCTATCTATTTTTAAGGTTATTTTTTTATCATAAAAGGTCATTTGGATCACAAAAATGGTTTGGTACAGAATGGTTACGAAATTCCCAAGTGTTCAAAATACAAATTTCCAAGCTTTTCATCAACCCAAAATCCCACAGCAAGCATATAGATATTTATGTAGTTGAAAAATCCTTTTTATACATATATAAACTCACATTACATGCATGATTCATGTGTTGTTGTTCAAACTATGATTTTTCACAAAACAATCTCCTTTAGCTTATTTGTATGGGAAAGGAAATGGCAAAATTATGGTTTTGGACAAGGAGAAAGGGTCTTCCTTTAGGATTCTTGCCACATGGCATGATCCAGTGCATCTGAATCTTACGTATGTAACTCTTAGCATGTTTTAAAACAATTTAAGGTTTTTAATTAACTTCTTACGCTAATAATGATATAAATATATCAACCAAGTCTAATTTATTTGGGGTAAAATTGTAATTTTACAAAATTAGAGCTCTTAATTGCATTGTTTTGATTTTTCTTGTAAATATTTTTTGAAGAACTATTAGTGGTTTCTAATTCATTTTATTTTGATATTTGAATTGTTTTCAAATTTTATAAATATGGGTTTGTAGTTTGAGACTAATTTGGGAATTTTGAACAATTTAGCCATTTAAATATGCACATAAATCTTGTTATTCTCTAAAAGAAAATTTTGATGATAACAAAATAAGTAAAAGAAAAATAATTAAATTATTAAGTGTATAGATTTTAAATCATAAAGATGCAATGTTGAATAGTATCAGTGTACCTAGAGACTTATACAGAGCGTTCAATAATTAGTGAGTTCAATCTAAAAAGTATAACCTAGAAGGAAATCCAAAGACTATGCTAGAAGAGCAAAATAAGCTTAAATCTACCTAGAGGGTACTATAGAAGGTAGAAGTGTTCAATCACAACTTCAAGCACAGATTGATGAAAGCCTTTTTTCAAATTACATGCTAATGCATTTTCAAGACTTAGCTTCAAAAGGTGAATACATTTGGGTAACATATTCCTATGTTCCACTAAGATGGATTGCAGTACATGGGGATTAAATCAAGATTATTAAAGTCTATTCTTCATAAGGAATAATGCAAGATCGAGCTCTACAAATTTGATTTGTTTGCTGCTTCAAAGTTATATCAATTTTTATTATGACAACAATTGCCTTATATGTTCATAACAACAATGCATGTAAGGATTTGAAATTTGGATCAAGTTAACGTTCAAGAGCTTCAAGATAAATATAAGTTGAACTGTCCTATATTTTTTGACGTGATGAAGTCTATCGAATCCTAGACTATTACGTCCCAGAGAGTACCCTAAATGTGGTAATTCGTCACATATGATATTAAAGCTTAAGAATGACTTCCCAAAGTCATGCGAAAGCTTCGACACTATATGTAAGGCGTTTATCACAACAATAGGAAACATATGTGGGAGGTGTAGTTCAAGAAAGTAAATAGAGAATGCAAGAATCCAAATAGAAAATATTATCTCCAAAATCATAAGAATATGGTTTTTACATCATCCCTAATAAATCTCGAAAGATTGAAAGTGTAGTCTTACCTTTACATATAACAATAACTAGAGCCAAAAAGATTTCAAAGGAAATCTGTCCTAAGTCCTTCACAAGGATTTCCCTCAAAAGCTTCCTAAAGCATAATCTTACCCGAACAAATGTTGACCTTGATTATAAGAGATATTAATCTTGCGTCAACAAAAAATTATTGGGGTATAAGATCAACTTGCTTAGAAAGAACATTCTTTGTTCATTGTACTCATAACATATAAAAGAAAATCAGACAAGTTATATTTAGACAAACGTATAAAATGCATCAAACACATGAGCAGGTAATACATATGATCAATGAAAATTATATGTTTGAATGGAATTATGCTCTCTAATCGGAGTTAGGTGTTTTAGGCCCCTTTATGACCCTACTTTATAATCCTATCATGTAGGTCTTTCATATTCCCACTTACTCCTTCCTTAAATAGTTCTTTCAAGCTCTTATTTGTCCATCCTTAAATAGTTCTTTTGGGCTTCTATTTGCCCATCCTTGCAGATTTACAGGCCCTTGTGAACCCTACTACTATTGTAAGATATAGATAAATAATCTATAATGAATGGTTAAATCCTAAGAAAATGTTGTTCATAAGGGTATTTGTAATATACGAAAATATGAAGATGAAAATATAATGGATTTTGAATCATAAGATGATATAGGATGAGTTTAAGGTCAAAACAATTAAGTTATAAAAGTTTAAGTTTGATTGTGGAATGAATGTTAAAGTTTGGATTTCTGCAATTTTTTTGACAGATGTAACGCCGCCAGACGCCACAATCTGGAGAAGCTACGCCACCGGCATAGGAAGGAAAGTAGTGTTTCTTTTAATGTTGGATGGAACGCCGCCAGACGCCACAATCTGGAGAAGCTACGCCACCGGTGTAGAGACCGGCATAGGAAGGAACAGTAGTGTTTCTTTTAATGTTGGATGGAATGCCTCTAGTGTACATGAGCATTGTTTTTTATCAGTGTGATTTTATTTT
This sequence comes from Combretum micranthum, assembly GCA_024138025.1. Taxonomy (NCBI): domain Eukaryota; kingdom Viridiplantae; phylum Streptophyta; class Magnoliopsida; order Myrtales; family Combretaceae; genus Combretum; species Combretum micranthum. Next base: position 75,119 of record JAMXBD010001635.1, on the reverse strand, counting down.
AATGCCGGACAAGAACGTTGCCGGCATTGATCATGGATTTACCAGCATATGTTGTTGGATCGAAATTTTGGGAAATTCAACACCTCGATGAACGCCGCTCGTGTTCGTGTTATTTTTGCTAGTGTATAGTGTGCGTCGGCAAAATAATACATACATCGCCGACATAGGAGTTGGCGTATGAGCAATTTCTAAATATACAAGACATGAGAAGACGGTTTTCAACAGAAACGTTTTATTATCTTCTTCCTTCATAAAAGAGAGTTTTGGAGAGTTCTTGGAGTTCTAGGGTTGGAGAATCATAAAGAGTGTGTTTTTTATCCAAAGTAAGTGATCTTAACCTTCTCCTAAGTGTTGTATACGAATTTGTATAAGTTTTTCTTAGGGTTTTATGGGTTTTTCATGAAGGTTTTTAAAGAAAACCCTAGCATTGTGAGGAATCCAAAATTTTGAGAAAGGATTCGGGTTTGGTGATCCAAGCAAGTAAGTAAAATCTTTTAAACATAAAGATTTAATAATGGTTCATTCTTGATATGAATGTGATTGTTCTTGTTATTATGAATATTAGGGTTTTCGAGGATTATCGAGTTTGGTAGATTGTTGTGGAAGATTGATCGGGTTAGATGGTGCAACTTGGTGATTTTCTTTGTCAGGTTAGGATTTCGAGAGTTGTAGTACATTAGGGTTTGTTTATATCGTGTTCTTATCTATTCTGTATATGTATTTGTTGACAGGAATTTGGAGATTTGGGTTGTTGTTGTATTATCATTATTGATTGAAGTGTTGTGGAGTTCGGGATATTTGGTTGTGGTTGAGTATTATCGATAAAGGATTTTTAGGAGATTCATATTAGAGTTCCTGAAACTGAGAAAGGTACAACCAATCCTTATTTGTTGTTTGTGCTTGTAAGTTAGTATTGCGTGTTTGGTTGCAGGAAATAGAGTCATAATGAATCTAATGATAATTGGCTCAACAACTTGTTTGCTGGGTGTGATTGGCTATGACCAGTAAAGACCTGGTAGACAGTGATATTGGTGTGGCACCCTGATGATCTTTATGTGATATTGCCTCTAGTGGACTCGTGCATTGAGATAATTCTAGTAGAATTAGGTGTTTTAGATTTGGGGTTTTGGGGAGTACCCACTCATCCATATATGTATATGATTATTATTTTCAAATAGTTATTTGGTTTTTCAAGGGGTCTGAGTAACTCCGAGCTCGGGATTAGAGTATACCTAATACTAGACTGTATTGTTTTGTTGGTTTAAGAAAGATAATAATATAGTTGTTTGCATTAGCTTAAGTTGCATGAATTACCTATCTGCTATATGTGCATATGCATTTGTTTTTGGATTAGCGTTTTCGTACCAGGCGTCGCCGCTCATTCTTTTAAATTTCAGATACAGGTGAAAGGGATATAGTATATGATCTTTCTGGATATGAGTTTTTCTTTGATCATAAGGATGGCGATAGTGGACCTGACTACCCAGCCAAAGCTAGGATTCAGATATCAAGATTTCTAAAGAAAAGAAACGTTTGGGTCATTTGAAGCTGTAGTTGGATGTTTAGGTTGGTTTCAACGAAAGGATTTTGACGCAAATAGTTTTTAGTTTCTATTGGATTGTTGGTTGTGTTATGCCGACTTGGATTTTATGTTTGAACCAGAAGTTTATGTTTTAAGTTTAAACAGGTTTCGTATCCTATGAGATACCCTATGTGTGTTCACAGGTGATTAATGTATTATTATGGATATTAGAGCCTTTGCGTATCCTATATAAGGGAGGATACGTGGCGGGTTGTAATGTCTTTTGGTTAGGGCGTTACAACTTATTTGGTATCAGAGCAATAGGTTTTGAATCATATAAATTTAAGTTTTGATTCCTTAGGACGATGAGATTTGAGGAGTGAGGTAGAATAATAGGTTTCTTGTTTAGTTAAGTTTGATGTTGTCTTATAGATTTAAGTTTTGATCTTGAGTTGGATACCCTTATTCTAATCTTGTAGTGTTTGTTGTGTTAGAATGCCTCCAAGAAGAATGATTCCCGAGGAGAATGAGAATTTGGGGCAGCAGCAGGATGAGCAGCTGGCTCAGAATCAGGACTTGCCACCACCTCTACCTATTGGACAACAAGTTCCGATTGATGTTGCACAGCTTATGCAACCTATGAATGTTTTGTTAGAAGTGGTTGGTCAGCAGAGCAGGATATGAGGAGGGACATGCAGATGATCCAAGCAAACACTAAAGCTTAGAGATAAGAGACTCAGAGACTGAATGGGAATGGAGGTAATAGAGCTAGGCATGCAGATGTGCTTAGTCTGAACAAATTTGTGGACCTGGTGCATAAGTTTAAGCCAGTATTAGATAAGCCTCTCGAAGCACAGTTGTGGATGGAAGAGGTTGCGAAGACGTTTATTGCTCTGGATATTCTAGAGAATAAGAAAGTTGAATATGCCTCCTATTTGCTGACTGAGAGAGCCAATAACTGGTGTTTGATCACCAAGTTTCAGCAGGCCTTCTACAGAGAATTCTTTCCCGACAGTATTAAGCAGAGAATGCTTCAAGAGTACTACACCCTACAGTATGGGAAAATGACAGTGGAAGAGTATGAGGCAAAATTACACAGGCTGATGAGATTTCTACCTGACGCTCTGAAAGAGAGTAAAGAGGCCAAGGTTAGCAGATTCATCACTGGACTAGAGCCTGAGATCCAATATCAGGTGAATTTAATGGATTTGGGCAATTGCTCAGTTATGGTGAACAAAGCCAAGACAATGGAGCAGGGCTTGAGCAGGATTAGAAGCCGTGAGCTACGGAGGAATCAGATATTCTTGGGCAAGAGGCTAGCGGCTGGTGTACTAACACAGGATAGAGGCAAGAGGCCTATTACACAAAATTTCAGGCCAGCAGTGCTTAATACAAATAGAAGATGCACAAGATGCTTTGGACCACATGATGTGAAGGGTTGCAAGTGGGTAGAGAATGCTTGCTTTTCTTATGGTAAGCTGGGACACAAGAGTAATACCTGCACAGACAAAGTCATTCCACAGGTTTTCTGCTTCAAGTGTGGGTAGAGGGGACACAGAGCTGTAGATTGTAAAGGAAGGTAGTATGGCAGAGTTTATTGTAGCCAGGGGTAGCGAGCACCAGCAAAGGTTTACGCTTTACAGCATAGTGAGACCTCTAGTGTGGACACTATCACGGGTATGTTTCCTATACTCCTGCATAGTGCATATGTGTTGTTTGATACTGGTACGAGTTTCTCTTGCATTTCTGAATCTTTTATGTCTGTTGAGTTTATGTCTGGACGTGTATCTGTTAGTACCCTTTGGGAAGTGAGTTTGTATTGAATAGAATTTGTAGGAATGTAGATATTGAGATAGAGGGTAGGCATCTACCTACAAATTTGGTAGTGCTGGATTTGTTAGATTTTGATGTGATTTTAGGTGTAGACTGGTTGGCAAAGTACCATGTGGTGATTGATTGCCATAACCTGATAGTGGAGTTCAGTTTGCCCGATGGTGATCAGTTTGTTTATAAGTTGATAGTGCAAAGACCTCCAGTTTTATCTACCTATGAACTATAGGGAGGATCAGTTTTGGCTACTATGGCGAATGAAGATAAGAAGGAGATAGTGTTGTCGGATGTTCTGGTTATATGTGAGTATCCAGAAGTTTTTCCAAAGGATTTGCCTGGATTAACACTAGAAAGGGAAGTGAAGTTTGGAATTGACTTGATACTCGTTACTGCACTGATATCAAAAGCTCCTTATCAAATGGCTCATACAGAACTTGTTGAGCTTAAAGTGCAGTTGGATGACTTGTTGAAGAAGAAGTTCATTAGACTCAGTGTTTCGCCTTAGGGAGCTCCAGTTCTGTTTGAATCAGGTGACAGTCAAGAATAAGTATCTTGTGCCACAAATTGATGATCAGTTGGCAAGAGCTTTAGTGTTCTCAAAAATAGATTTGAGATCTAGATATCATCAGCTAAGAGTAAAAGCAGAAGATATTCAAAAGACAACTTTTAGGACAAGGTATGGACACTATGAATTTGTTGTCATGCCTTTTGGACTCACTAATGCACCAATAGTATTTATGGATTTGATGAACAGAGTCTTAGGGGGTATCTTAATATGTTTGTGGTAGTCTTCATTGATGACGTGTTGTTGTACTCAAGGATTGAAGAGGAGCACGAGGAACACTTGAGATTAGTTCTTACCAGATTGAAGGAAGAGAAGTTATATGCGAAGTTTTCAAAATGTGAGTTCTGGTTGGAACAGTTGTCTTTCTTAGGACATGTTGTTGATGGTAGTGGGATATCAGTGGATCCTGAGAAAGTCAAAGCAGTTGTTGAATGGCCAAAACCCAAGGCCGTGATGGATATTAGAAGTTTTTTGGGAATTACAGGATATTATAGAAGAGTTGTGGAAGATTTTTCCAAGATTGCCAGTCCTTTGACCTGTTTAACACAAAAGGGAGTGAAGTATGATTGGAGTGAAAGCTGTGAAGCTAGTTTTCAGTTGTTGAAGAATAATTTAGTGTCTGTCACGCCCCATAGGGTACCCTAAACGTAACAGTCCGCCACATACCATATAAGATTCCCGAATTACTGCCTTAGTACTTTTAGAGCCTCATATAGATGTAAGGCGTACCTTTACAACAATAGAGTACAAGTCCAAATGGAGATAAACGCTTAACTTGGCATACATTAGTAGTAGGATATAACTCATGAGACATAAATAAATATTACATTTACTAAGGGGCATTGCCCTGCAAAAGAATATTCAATGGTCTTATACAGTCATCTAAAGGCTTAAAAGTTTCCTATGGAAGTCTAAACAACAATTCCAACTTCTAGGGGAAACTCCTAGCTTCTATACCTACACAGCCGGGTCACGTCGCCTAAGCCACAAACGGGGTAGCTGCAAAAGGAAGGGACTGTAGGGACGTAAGCTAACTAGCTTAGTGAGTGTAATCTTCCACAATAACATTCATGTCACAACAATTCAACCAAGTGATTAAGCAAGCAAGTGAATGCACCAAACACATGAGTACAACAAACATATGACCAGCCGGAAATCATATGTGGATGGACTTGCGCCCTCCATCCCGGGTTAGCAGATTAACGAATACTGCGGTACTATCTTTATGCAGTTTATGGTTCACGGTTAACCTACGATTATTCGATATCATTTGTGGATCACGATTAACCTACGATTATTCGATATCGTTTGTGGATCACGATTAACCTACGATTATTCGATATCGTTTATGGTTCACGATTAACCTATGATTATTCGATATCGTTTATGATTCATGATTAACCTACGATCATTCGATATCATTTATGGTTCATGATCAACCTACGATTATTCGATATTGTTTATGGTTCACGATTAACCTACAAATGCTAATGCTCCTTCCCCTTATGATATGCACATGTCAAATTTGGCATTAGTCCAAGTAGTTGATTAAGCCATTTTACTTAGGTGATCAAACAATTTCTCAAACAATCCATCATAGTTAAGTACACAACCAAAATTTGTCACCCCGTTTCGATATTCTTAATTTTAGTTCTCACATCATCATCAACATATAATATCCCATTATTCCCCATCATTCATATTCCATTCATTTGGCCTACATTCTAGTGCACTACTTTACAAGCACATACAATAAATGAATCGAGAAGAAAAACTCACTCCGCCATTGGTTCGCCTTTCTTCTAGTAATAGTAATCTGGAGGCAAAGATTCAACGTCCTCGGGTTCTCCTATACACATAAGAAATACCCTAATAAGTATTCTACCAACTTAGGATACTAAAACTCCAAGAAAACTTAGTGAAATCCGAATTCGCGTCATTTTCGAAGTCCTGATTTAGATTGGCCATAACTTGGTCGTTTTAAGTCGGAATTTCACAAATTTTATACCAATTTCTATCTACTTCGGAAGAGCTTTCTAAATATGAAGTTTAAATCAAGTTTTGAAAATATCTAAGCCTCGAAAACGAGGGATAAGATCTGTACAGCGGGTATATTGATTCCAAAATGCGGTTTTCATGAATGCACTTGATATTCCTAAGTACAAAATGAAACTAAATGCCATGGTAATGATTTTCCCTATCATGAACGTCATGATATGAACCCTAATGAGCCTAAGTTCTTATAACTTTTTAGACTTAAAGAAATTTAATAAACTTTTTCTTAGAAAACCACTTCATGCTATTGTTTAACAAGTGAGTTTACTACACTTGGTCACACCTATATATTACAAGGATTTTCTTTAGGAAAACTCCACTTTATTTAAAGAAATTTTGACCCTTATATTAGTAATATCCTAAGGCCTTTATTTCTTTAATAAAATCTTCATTTATAAACTTTTAAGTGGGTCTTTTACTAGGGTGGTTTCAAAAATCCGAATTTAGAAAATTCCATTTTCAAGTTGATTCCTTTAGCAAAAATGTATTTTATACCTAAAACTTTAAGTATTTATTATACCTATACCCTAAGGACTTCATTTATTTAAGAAAATACCATTTTTTAAAGTTGGAAAAATAGTGTTTTCTAACCATCTATCCATTATTACGAATTTTGTCTACAAGACTTTTAGCTCAAAACTTCTATTGGAATTCATCTCTTGTTTCCAACATTTTATTTAATAAAAACTCATTTAGACTCATGAAAAATATTACCAAACATTATCTATCACCTATAGGCTTCATTTCTCTTGTAAAATATATGTTTAGAAGTTGATAAAAGTGTTTTTAACCTAGGTTTCTAAAATCATCCGAATTTACACAAGCTCATTTCTTGAAAAGTATTTTCCTTTTTTACTTTATTAACTCATCTACCTATAGATCTATATACTAAGAAGGTTATTTACTAAAGACAAAAATATTAAAGACCATTAATGCACATAAACTTCAAAATAATGATGAGATCTTAAATGCCTACATGAATATGAGTAGTAAAATGATAGATCTACTTTATCAAGTGCTTAAATGAGTTTTGAAAACATAAAAACTAAATTTTTATAAAAGATCTTTTGTTCAAAATACTTTTTGATGGATAAACATAAAGCTTTTAGCATGAAAGCTCTTTTAAATGTTAGATATACTTTGTAATGGTTCGGTATTCTTGTTTTGACATTTCCTTGTCCCTAGCAATAGCTCATGGGGTCCTTTGGTTGGAAATATCCAAGAATCACTTAGCCATAACAAAGATCTATGAGTGGAAGGAGTAAAAGTTCACTTACTTGAAGTAAAATAGGAGATGGAAAGAGGAAAATAGAAAGTTGTGTGTGTGGGGGGGGGGGGGGGGGGGGGGGCACAATTTCACACGGCAAGGAGGGGAAATGGGGGAGTGTAAGCCCCTAGATTTTTCGATAATATTAGCAAACCCTAAGAACCGAAGTTGAAATGAAACCCTAAAGTTAACCTAGTTATACGATTAGTCTAGTGGATCTAGATCCGCACTCCCGTGTTCTTAAACCCTAGAAAACGAAATTGAAATAATTGTGGAAAATGGTTCGTAATAATATAGGGAAGCCTAAAAATATCATATTCGAATTTTTCTAGTGTCTTTCGGATCCGATCGGGATCAGTTTTCGAAAACCGCCGGAGCACCGGATAGCAAAAATATTCCGACAACACCAATAGATTCGTAAAAATATAAGGTTTTCAAAAATATCAGTTTTGAATTTTTCGGTAACTAAAAATAACAGATATAGGCTTTTTACGCGTATTTTCTTTACTACCGGTATTTTAATTGTCTAGTCTACTATTCATAGTACTTTTCTACTATTCATTACTATTCACCTATCTCTACTTTTTCTTACACTCTATTCTTACACTCTACCATACCTATATCTTACAATTTACCTTCCCCATACAACTTTAATCACATCACACTTTACACATTACTTCTTTTATTACAAAACAAACAAAATTAATCAATTTTCCCCCCCTATCAAGCAAAACCGCGCCTCTCCTTCCCCCTCTCACAATTTTTTTCTTTTCCAATTTATTTATTACATCTAATTTCCACTCCAAAAATCTATAAATACCCCCTTCCTCTTCCATTCTTTCACACAACAAAAATTCATACTAAAACTCTCCAAAATCACTCCACAAAATTCCTCTCCCAAAATATCTCTCAAGTCTCTTCTTTTCTTTAGAAAACCAAGTCCCACATAATACAACAACCCATTCTTTTCTTCTTCAACCACACATAAACTTTAGGTAAAAGTTTTTCATATACTCTCATCATGTTCATATAACTTAACATGAGTTTAGTGTATGTTTCTTAGACTCATTGAGTTAAAGAAGCAACAATTTATTCATGTTTTGTTTTTGTTCATGTTCTTCTTTTCTTTATGTTGCTATTATTTGATATTGTTATTATTGTTTCTAACCTAACTTATAAGTATTATGTATATATATTTATTTAGAGCATATAAGCTCACTTGTTATTTATTTTTATTTTCAAGTCTTGCAATTATTTATTTACTTGTTTTATGCAATATTAAGACTAGTCTTTCTAGTCTTAGACTTGTCCATATCAAGTCAAAACAATTTTATTTCTTGCTTTTCTTTTCTTTGAGGACTAGTCCATTCTTAGTCCGGGATACCTTGATGAAGCTAAGGTTCCCAATACTTGACTTTACTTTTATGCTCTTATTTTTTATGTAGCTTTTATGTTATATTATTCTCATTCATGCATGAATATGTTGTTATTGTCTCAATCATAATAGAAATGAGTTTTCTTAAAATAAGAATAAGAACTCTTTTTAAATATAAATTTTGTCACATAAGAAGTTATTTACCTTAAAGGTTTGAAATTTATCTTAAACAAATATTCTTCTAAAGTTAGATAAGCTAGCTCAAGTTTTAGTAATAATATGTGGTTTTCACCAAGAAATACATAAAGTAAAGTTATTATAAATTCTCTTTTCAAAGAAATAAGAAAGTTTCTTTAGACCTAAACAAAGGATTTCTTAAATTCAATTGTCGAAGTTTTCCACCCACACTAAAGTCTAAGATAAGTTTTTCAAAATTTACTTATAAGATGATTTCTTTTAAAAGTGGATATAACCATGAAGTATTTAGAAAGATTATGTTTTCCAAAACATTAGAAATAAAGTAGTAGAAATTTGAAAGAGATTAAAACTACTTTTATTTAAGAAATGGAGTTAAAAGAAAGAGATGCTCACCTTTAGTAAAATAAGAAATTTTCTTAACAAAACTAATTTCTTTACAAAAATTAAGCTTATCTCACTTTCAAAACATATCGTACTACAAGAACATTGTTGAGACAATACCACTAAATTCATGCTTATGGTTTGAGTACATATGAGTATTCAAGGGATTTTTCAACCATACAATATATCTATATTTTTGTACAAAAGCCCTTGAGTGAAGAAAAGATTGAAAACTCTAGTTTTAAAGTTTGGAAAATTCGTATCAAATCTGTACGCTACTATTCCGAGACCCAAATAACTTCTTTTGATGAAAATAACCTTAGAAATAGATAGATCTTTTCGAGTAGGTAGAAATCGGTATATAATATGCGGAATTCCGAGTTAAAATGAGCAAGTTATGGCCATTTTAAGTTGGAATTTCCATTCCATACGATTTTTACGAATTCTTTAAGATAGAAGTATAGAACTTGAATAGATCTTGGATGAAATACTCATGTTGGGTATTTCTTTTGTTTAGGTGTCGAGGATCACGATCTTGTCTTCCCCGAGGATTACTTCGACTCCTAGAGCGCTATGGACGAGTGAGTTTCCTTTACGCTTATGTATTCGCGCATGTGCTTGTAGAATAGAGCACTAGATGTAGGAAAAGATAAAATTGATATGCATGTGGGATATTATGGGAATTATGTATGTGATTCATTGTGTGCGATCAATGAACGATAAGTATATCGGAACCCGATTTGTGATTGATATAAATGTTTCCATGTATGTATTGTTATGTGTGCAAATATTGTTTGATCGCTTTAAATGATTTAATGCCATATTGAAATCCCCATATAATAAATTGCTCATGCATATCACTTAGAATATCATTTCGAAGTTTTGCTACTACTCCTCAGCGTGGGACCGGAAAGGTAAGCTGCCTAGCTACATCTTGAGGGTTAGGACGTACGGGGAATACGGCCTCAAGGTGTAGCCGAGCCGGATCGATCGCTTTGGGCATGGAAGGCCCGGGACTAGTAGTACGGTTCGTTGGAACCCCAAGACGCGCGCAAACTTAGGAGGTTGTTCGGGACCCAGTTCAAAGCATTCCCTAACCACCGATGGAGGGGTAAATCCATCAAACATACGAAACCGGATAGTCGTATGTAATGTTTGATCATATGGTTGTTGCATTCATATGCTTGATTAATAAACTTGTTTGATTGTTGTTATGAGTACTATTGCGTAAGGAATATCTCACTAAGCTAGTCATGCTTATACTCCTATAGACTTTTGATATTGCAGGATTATCTTTTGCACCCGAGACCACCTTGATTTCCCGGGTAGAATCCTTATTTTGAGAAGCTTTTGGAGGAACTCTATTTTGAAGTTATAGGGTAGATTTCTTCTAAAATCTTCTAGCTTTAGTTATGTTATATTTAGAACCATGTTATTAACAATTATCGGGGGAATGCCCCTTAGAAGCTGTAAGACTTTTATTTCAATGAAATATATTAAGTGTTATTTTGCATGTTCCGCTGCCAATGTCTTAAAATGCATCACTCCACCGGTCTCCCTTTGTTGTGAATGTACGCCTTGTACCGATATGAAAGCTTTCGAGTGACTGAGGTAGTCATTCTTAAGTTTTAATATTGTGTACGGCGGGCTGTCACGTTTAGGGTACCCGCTGGGGCGTGACAGGGAGGGTTTTGAGAGCTTTCCAACTTTGTAAAACTTGAAAAAGTGAAAGAATGAAGAGAGAGAGAAAAAAGTAGTTTATATATGTAAGCCCCGGAAAATTTCAGTAAATAATTCCAAAATGAACTTCGAAAATAAACCCTAAAAATCACTCCAAATTAAAACCGAATTTCGATAAATCCTAAATTACGAACGAATCCAAAAATTTTCAATCTTGAGAAAATCTAAAAATAAAATAAGGACTACAAAAGTCCTTAAGTCCAAAAACCATTACGTAAGATAAACTGCTTACCTAATCTATAATTTAAAAATCGGGATGAAAATAAAACACAGTGATAATTTGCTAAAAAGCAAGTTAATCTGTAACATGACAATTTGAAGGATCAGGAAATCACCAAAGGCCAATTCCATAATTAGGTTTGGCACGATTAAGAAAACTTCATCTGCCAATAATAAAAATAGACTTTGGAAATTCCCCAAACGACCAGATAATAATCCTAAGAGACGGAAATCACAATAAAGCCCTAACGATCAAATCAAACTCTCAAGAATTATAGAACGAGTTAGAAACTGAAATCTCATAATCTCAAGAAGGAAGAATTCAAGAAACAAAATAACAAATTAGATAATCCTTAAAGTTAACCAATTGTTCATAAAACCTTAACTCGAAGCAAAAATAAATTCGAAAACAAAACACTATGAAGATCCTTTTTCAAAGCAAATTATAAGAATCAAGATTTCCCCAAAATCATTCCAAAATCGATATTTGACTCAAACTCAAGAAAATCATATCCGGTAACCATTACCGATATAACTCCGGATATAATAATAATTCAATTCAAGATTTCCGAAAGCAATAAGAGATATTAAAGACTTATAAAAATAAAATTTGAAATAAATTTCTCATACATATGCTATATAAACGTAAATATCAGTTTCCAAATTGGCAAAGGTCTAAACCGGAAAATCACCCGGAAACCCTAACCGGAATACAATAGTGTAAGTCCGGCAATCTAGCGCCCCTAACTCTAGAGGCCAAAAGGTAGTTTAAATATGTAGAATAGCTCGTAGTAAAATAAGTTTATTTGAAAACATAAGATTGGTAAATTTTTGACCTATCTCGAACCCGTTCGGATACAGACTTCGAAAAGCGTGTCCCGGGACTCGAGATATCAAAAATATACCATTAGTACCGTTAGACTCGTAATTCCACGAGATTTTTAAATATATCAGTTATATAATTTTTCGGGTTATAAAAGTTATAGTTATAACCTTTTTACCGTATTTTCATTTCTACCGGTAATTGACTATTCTTTTGCACTATTCATCTTATTTCATTACACAATTTTTTTTATTATTATTATTATTTTTATTTTTATACCCTGGGTTTCCTAGTAATCAAGTAAACTTCGAAAACCAGAAAATTTAACCCTAAACCGGTTTAGTTCAAACTTTGTGAGAAAGACCGAGATACCCTAATTCCGGCTTTTCCTCGGTTTCCAAATAAGAAACTTTTATAAGCAAAATTAATTTTGATATAGTTCTTGATTATATTTCAAACCAAGAAAAGATCAGATTTTAAAGAAAATTTCAATTCCGGGTCATCCCGAGACCCATTATAGAAAAGCGTGCCCCGAACTAGAATTTCAAAAATTTCTTTATGAATACTCATTTGAATCGAAATAAAATAAGGATTTCAAAAATATATTTTTCATAATTTTCCGGCTTATGAAAAATACAGTTATAGCCTTTTTATTCGTATTTCATTACTACCGGAAATTAAATTGTCTTGTCAACTATTCACTACTATTCAAAAAGTACCACCTATACTACTAGTCTACCTATTAGCCACTCTACAACTCTAACTTTTCCCATCACTCAAATCACTCACTTTTCTCTACACATTTTGTCCCTTAATTTTTGTACAAATCATAACAATTACACATCAAGTTAAATCAATCAAATAAAGCAAAATTTTCAAACTTTTCCCTTCCCTTACAAGCTCCTTGGTCGGCGTGAAAATGGCCCCCCCTCCATGCTTCAATTTGAATTTTTCTTCTTCATTTAACCTAATCTCATTCCATATAAATACTACATTTTCTCTCTCTTTCTTCATTCCTCACTTTTTCAAACTTTACAAAAGGTAAAGCTCTCTTTTTCTCTCCTCTCCACTCCCTCTTTTCCCCTCTATGCCGAGAGCCTCCATGGCCTCCCACACACACACACACAACTTATTTCTTTTCCTTTTTACTCCTATCTTACTCTAAGTAAAAGAACTTTCACTCCTTCCACACATAGATCTTGTTATGGCTAAGTGATTCTTGGATATTTCAACTAAAAGTCCCCATGATCTTTTAGTAGGGACAATGAAATATCAAAACAAGAATACCGAACCATTACAAAATAGATCTAACCTTTAAAGGGCTTTCATGGCAAAAGCTTTATGTTTATCCATCAAAAAGTATTTTGAACTAAAGTCTTTTATAAAAATGTAGTTTTTATGTTTTCAAAACTCATTTGAGCATATGAAATATTAGATCTATCATTTTGCTACTCATATTCATGTAGGCATTTAAGATCTCATTATTATCTTGTGTTTATGTGCATTAATAGTCTTTAATGCTTTTGTCTTTAGTAAATCACCTTCCTAGTATGTAGATCTATGGTTAGATAAGTTAATAAAGTCAAAAAGGAAAACACTTTTCAAAATATGAACTTGTGTAAATTCGGATCACTTTGAAAACCTAGGTCAAAAACACTTTTATCAACTTCTAAACATGTATTTTACAAGAGAAATGAAGCCTATGGGTAATAGATAATGTTTGGTAGTATTTTTCATGAGTCTAAATGAGATTTTTCTAAAGAAAATGTTGGAAATAAGAAATGAAGTCCATAGGAGTTTTGAGTTAAAAGTTATGAAAAAACCAAATTCGTAATAATGGATGTAGGGTTAGAAAACACTATTTTTCCAACTTCAAAAATGATATTTTCTTAAATAAATGAAGTCCTTAGGATATAGGTATAATAGATACTTAAAGTTTCAAGTATAAAATATATTTTTCCTAAAGGAATCAACTTGAAAATGGACTTTTGTAAATTCGGATTTTTGGAAACCCCCTAGTAAAGACCCACTTAAAAGTTTATAAATGAAGATTTTATTTAAGAAATAAAGGCCTTAGGATATAACTAATATAAGGGTCAAAATTTCTTTAAACAAAGTGGAATTTTTCTAAAGAAAATCCTTGTAAATATGTAGATGTGGTCAAGTGTAGTAAATTCACTTACTAAACATTTGTATGAAATGGTTTCTAAGAAAAGTTTATTTTCAAATTCTTTAAAACTAAAAAGTTATAAGAACATAGACTCATTAAGTTCATCATGACATTCATGATAGGGAAAATCATTACCATTGCATTTAGTTTCATTTTACACTTAGGAATCTCAAGTGCATTCATGAAAACCGCATTTTTGGAATATTTACCGCTGTACAGATCTGATCCCTCAATTCCGAGGCTTAGATATTTTCAAAACTTGATTTAAACTTCGTATTTAGAAAGCTCTTCCGAAGTAGATAGAAATCGATATAAAATTTGCGAGATTCCGAGTTAAAATGACCAAGTTATGGCCGTTTTAAGTTGGAATTCCCGCTTAGGACGCGAATTACGAATTTGATAAGTTCGTATGAAGTCGTTGGATTAGTTTGAGTTGAAATACTGATTAGAGTATTTCTTCCTTTTTAGGTTATCCCGAGTTCGACGATTCCCTACCACCGGATTATTATTACTAGAAGACCGGTGATCCAATGGCTGAGTGAGTTTTCTCCTTGTTTTGTTACCTTGATTGTGCTTGTAATTAGTCGCATTAGAATTTTAGGAACAAGATAAAAATCGATGTGAATGGGGATGGGATATATGATGAGACTGTGATGAATGTATGCCAAGGAATACTAAAGCATATCGAAACCACGATTTGATTGGATAACTGCACGGTTCATATTATTTATGTGTATGATATTGCCTGGTCACTCTAAAGAATGTATAAATATTGACCTAAGCAAAAAGTAGATTGATCATGCATCGCATCAGACATATTGCATTTGGTAGCGTGCTACTCCTACGCAGGTCGATCGGTATGGTCCGAGGACTCGTTTAAGTACGGAGACCCGGTGCCAGAGCTCATTCTCGGGTACTAAGGCGCATGTGGATGCATCCTTGTATGAGCCTAGCCGAGTCGAGTGCTAAGAGCCAGGGCTTGGGGACTAGCAGCGGTCGTGTAGACTCAATACCATTCCTAACCCAAGATACGGAGGGCGTAAATCCGTTCTGTGTGTGGGTTCCGGTTACCCATGCATAATTGCTTGCTCACGTGTTTGTTGATTGTTTGTCATATTGATTGTTTATAATCTTGTTTGTTATGGTACGGAATTAAGGGAATTCTCACTAAGCTAGTGTAGCTTATACCCCAATAGTTGTTTAAATGAGCAGGTTATTCCAAGAATGCTAAGTGGGGACCAAGATGGTTGAAGTCGAGAATGACTTCGGGATTCCGACAAGATATGAGAATGCTTGAAGTTTTGGCTAAGCTTTATGATTCGCTTTGTAATAGTTTTATGTAGTGAAGTCTTGGGATGAATGTAATTGAAGTTTGATGAACTGTATTTTGGAGTATAGTGGATTGTATTTCCTTTACATTGTTACTCAATTGTATCAACTTAAAATGTATCATTCCGATTTGTCTCCTTTATGTGTTAGACGCCTTGTACATAGTATGGAAGCCTTCGCGTGACTGAGGTGGTCATTCTTAGGCTTTAATATTGTGTACGGCGGACTGCCACGTTTAGGATACCCTTCGGGGCGTGACAATATAGCCTTTGAATTTAGGTTAAATGGGACTAGATTAAATGGAAAAAAAATTGTAAAATGGAGCTTGTGGAGGGGGGCAATTCACGCTGGTTTTAAGCTTGTGGAGGAAGGGGATATTTGAATTTCCTTTTATTGATTTACATTGATTTGAATTGTGTACAAATGTGATAAATTGTCTTGATTTTTAAGAGACAAAAAGTTATATAGAAAGGAGATTGATTGAGTGATGGTAAGAGTTGAAATATAGAGTGTACAAATAGGTAGTATAGGTGGTACTTGTGAATAGTAAGGAATAGTAGACAAGACAATTTAATTACCGATAGTAAGGAAATACGAATAAAAAGGCTATAACTGTATTTTTCATAAGCTGGAAAATTATGAAATCTATATTTTTGAAATCCTTATTTTATTTCGGTTCAAATGAGTATTCATAAGGAAATTTTTGAAATTCTAGTTTCAGGGCACGTTTTTCTATAATGGGTCTCGAGATGACCCGGAATTTAAATTTTCTAAAAATATGATATTTTCTTGGTTTGAAATATAATCAAGAACTATATTCAAAATTAAATTTTTTGATAGAAAAGTTTCTTAATTGGAAACCGAGGAAAAGCTGGAATTAGGGTTCCTAGTTCTCACTCCAGACTTGAGCTATTCGGTTTAGGGTTTTGGTTTCCGGTCTAGGGTTATCTTGGCTACTTGAAAAACCGGGGTTTATAGTGTCTACTCCGATGCTAGCCTTACCTATTAGTGGTGAAGAGTATGCTATTTATAGTGACGCCTCTATACGAGGTTTAGGATGTCTGTTGATGCAGGGAGGCAGGGTTATAGCATACACTTCAGACAATTAAAGCCCTATGAGAGGAATTATCCTACTCATGATCTGGAACTAGCAACAGTTGTGCATACTTTGAACCTATGGAGACACTACCTATATGGGGAAGGATGTAAAGTATATATGGATCACAAAATTTTAAATTACATCTTTACCTAGAAAGAGTTGAACATGAGATAAAGAAGATGGTTGGAATTGATAAAGGATTATGATATTGACATTCAGTGTCATCCAGGAAAGGCGAATGTGGTAGCTGATGCCTTGAGCAGAAAGAGAATAGAGAATCTTTCAGCTTTGATCACTACGGAACATCATCTCGTTGATGATATGAGGAAGCTTGAGTTGGAAATAGTCACAAGATAGGTAGGTGAAAGAT
This sequence comes from Combretum micranthum, assembly GCA_024138025.1. Taxonomy (NCBI): domain Eukaryota; kingdom Viridiplantae; phylum Streptophyta; class Magnoliopsida; order Myrtales; family Combretaceae; genus Combretum; species Combretum micranthum. Next base: position 58,176 of record JAMXBD010001635.1, on the reverse strand, counting down.
TGGCTAATACGAGAATTCAACCTACTCTTGTGGATAAAATCAAGACAGCTCAGATAAATGATTAGAGTATCTTAGACATAAAGAGGAAAATGGAGATGGGTCGAGCACTAGAGTTTTATGTGGATGATGAAGGTATCCTTAGGTACAAAAGGAGATTATGTGTACCAGTCCAAGGAGAACTTAAGAGCGAATTGTTGAAGGAAGCACACTACTCTAGTTATTCCATTCATCCTGGAGGGAACAAGATGTAACAGGATTTGAAAAAGCTATACTGGTGAAACAATATGAAAAAGGAGATAGCGAAATATGTATCTAAGTGCCATACGTGTCAGATGATTAATATCAAGCTCAAAAAACCAGCAGGTGAGTTGAAGCCTTTGCCAATACCACGGTAGAAGTGGGAACATATCACCATGGATTCTATTTCTACTTTACCTAAGACAAGAGATAAGTTTGATTCAATTTGGGTCATTGTGGATCGTTTCACAAAGGTAGCTCACTTTATACCTATTAAGGCTGGTTATAAGTTAGAGCGTCTGGCACAGTTATACATCAAAGAGATTGTGAGATTGCATGGAATACCAGTAACAATCATGCTAGTAGGGATACCAGATTTGTTGGGAGATTCTAGAAAAGTCTGCATCAAGCTTTGGGAACTAACGTCGTGTTCAGTACTACTTATCATCCTCAGACTTATGGGTAATCTGAAAGGACTATACAAACTTTAGAAGATATGTTGAGAGCATACACTTTGGATTTCCAAAGAAGTTGGGATGAGCATTTGCCACTAGTGGAATTTGCCTACAACAACAATTATCAAGCGTCGATTAGCATGCCTCCATACGAAGTGCTTTATGGCAGAGAGTGTAGATCACCTATTCATTGGGATGAAGTAGGTAAAAGACAATTGTTGGGACCAAAGTTAGTCGAAGATGCAATTGACAAGGTTAGTTTGATCAGGCAAATATTGCAAGCTGCTTAGAGTCGACAAAAGAGTTACGCGGATAAACAAAGAAAACCCTTAGAATTTCAAGTGGGTGAGCACGTTTTGCTAAAGATTTCACCAATAAAAGGAGTTGTCAGATTTGGCTTAAGAGGAAAGTTAAATCCTCGATATGTGGGACCATATGAGATTCTTGAAAGGATAGGCGGCATGGCTTATAGATTAGCTTTACCGCTTGATTTGGAGGGAGTGCATAATGTGTTCTACGTATCCATGCTTAGAAAGTATGTTAGAGATCCGGAAGAGATAGTAGCTCTTGAACCGCTGGAAGTGCAGCCAAACCTTATGACGGGTAAAAAGCCGATCAGAATTGTGGATTCTAAGGAGAAGATTATGAGAAGCAAAGTGATCAAATATGTAAGAGTGTAGCGGACTAATCAAACTAAACATGAAGCTACCTGGGAGCTAGAAAAAGATATGATAATGAAATATCTAGAGTTGTTTCATTAATCCAGATAACTTTTGAGGACGAAAGTTCTTTTTAGGAGGGGAAAGATGTAATATATACAAATATGAAGATGAAAATATAATGGATTATGCATCATAAGATGATATAGGATGAGTTTAAGGTCAAAACAATTAAGTTGTAAAAGTTTAAGTTTGATTGTAGAATGAATGCTGAAGTTCGAAATTCTGAAATTTTTTTAACAGATGCAACACCGCCATCTGGAGAAACTACGCTATTGGTACAGAGACCGGCGTAGGAAGAACAGTAGCATTTCTTTTAAAGCTGGATGCAGCGCCGCCAGTGTACACGAGCGTTATTTTTTATCAGTATGATTTTTGTTTAACACCGGATAAAAATGCCACCGGCGTTGATCATCGATTTACCCGTATATGTTGTTGGATCGATATTCTGGGAATTTCAACACCTCGACGAATGTAAACCCCGTTTTCCTAGTAACCAAGTAGACTCCGAAAACCGGAAACCAAAAACCTAAACCGGATTAGCTTAAGCTTGAGAGAGAAAACAAAGAATCCTAGATCCGACTTTCCTTCTATTTCAAAATAAAAAACTTTTGTAAAATAATTTAATATGGAATATTGTTCTAAAGTATATTTCAAACCATAAAAAGATCTAATTTCGAAAATTTTCCATTCCGGGCCTTCTTGAAATCCATTACAGAAAAGCGGGCCTTGGAACTCGAAATTCGAAAAATATTCTGGAATACTCTTTAGAACCAAAATTTAATAAGAATTTCAAAAATATAATTTTTATAATTTTTAGGTTTGTAAAAATTACAGATATAGCCCTTTTTCTCGTATTTTCTTTACTACCGGTAAAGTAATTGTCTTGATTACTATTCATTACTATTCACAAGTACAAGCCTATACCCTACTCACACTCACAAATCATACCCTATTCTTACATCCTTACAACTAAACCATACCTTATTACATCACCTTCTTTACAATTACTTTTCTAATGCATTTCATTACACATTTTAATTTGAAAAATTTTACAAAAATTATTTTCTCTCCCTCTCTTCTCTCCTATGGCCGGCGCACCACCCCCCCCCCCCCCCCTCCCCCCCCCCGCCCCATTTGTGTTTTTTTTTTTTAAGTTAATTTACTTCCATATATATATATATATTCATTTATACTCTCTCTCCTCATTTTTACTCTTTCATTTTTTTTAACTCACACAAGCTTATTTTCTTCTTCATTCTCCTCTTAATTCAAGCTTTAGGTGATGGATCTTTAACCTTTCTACCACTAAACCTTGTAATGGGAAGACCATTCATGAGAATTTTCATATTTAAGTCCCCATGAGCTCTTGCTAGGGACAAGAAAATACTACTATATGAATATCAAACCATCACAAGAGTAGATCTTGTATTTGAATGTGTTTTTGTATGATGATCTTCATGTTCATGCATGTAATAGTAGAGTAAAGTAAAGATCTTGCACAAAAAAATCTATTTTTATGTTTTCAAATGTCATTTCATGCATCATAAGTGATAGATCTAGCATTTAAATGTTCATATTATACTTGACATTCATGATCTTATGGATATTTTGTGTTTTAATGCATTAATGATCATAAAGATCTTTGTCTTGTGTATATAAATATTGTAGTTGTAGATCTTTAAGTAGATGAGACAAGGAACTCAAAAAGGAAATTTATTTACTTGAAATGATCAAATGTAAATTCGGATGGTTTCAAGACCATGCTTTAAAAACCCTTTTATCAACTCCAAAACTTGTGTTTTATATGAAAAATGAAGAGAATAGGTAATAGATATCATCAAGTGATGATTTTTATAAGTTGAGATGGGTTTTGCTAAGAAAAATATGTAAAACAAGGAGTAGAAATAAAGTGGGAAATTTTGAGTTGCTTGTCATTTTAAGAAATTCGTAATAAAAGAATAATGGCATGAAAACACTTACTTTCCAAACTCAAAATAGAAGTTTTATTAAAGAAATGGAGTCCTTAAGGGATAATTATAATAGAGCCTTAAATTTTAAAGTATTAAACAAGTTTTTCTCAAAGAAATCACTCAAAAACTAATTATACAAAAATTCGGATTTAGGAATAGCCCCTATTTGAAAACATGTTTACAAAGTATAAAATGAGGATTTTTATGAAGAAATGAAGGTCTTAAGGAATAGATATAATAAAGACTCAATTTTAGCAAGGATAACTAGATTTTCCTAAGAAATAATTCCAAACAAAACAAAAGAGAATGATCAAAGTCATGAAACTTGTCTTCTTAAGAGTAAATATTCATGGAGTTTTACAAAATAAGACTTTCTAAAATTTTCTTTTAGTGAATATCGTCAAGAGCATGCATACATCAAGCTCATAATATACTATTCATGATAGGTAATCATCAATATTGCATGTATAGTTGATCTATATAGTAGAAACATTACAAACATTCACAAAACTTTTTTTTTTTCGAATTGGATTTCGCTACTGATCAGAATGTTTTGGGACCCAAACGTTTTCAAAACTTGGAAATAATATTATAATTGGATAAATCTTTCGAAGTAGATAGAAATCGATATATAATTGCAAAATTCCGAGTTAAAATGACCAAGTTACGGCTGTTTTAAGTAGGGACTTCCTCAAATGACGAGAATTACGAAATTACTAGTTTTGCTTAATAGTTTGTTTTTGTTAAGTGATGAAATACTCATTAGGGTATTTCTTCCTTTTCAGGTGACCCCGAGATTGACGATTCTCTTCCACCATACTATTATTACTAAAGGACCGGTGTTCTAATGGCTGAGTGAATATTTCTTCCCGATTTCATTTATTGTATGTGATTGTAATGATATTTGCATTAGATTTTAGGCAAAGATAAAATGGATATGTATGGTGGGGATAAATGGGAATTATGTATGTTTGCTGATGATATGAGAAAATGAATATAAGAATATCGAGGCCAGGTGATTAACTAATGATTGTATAGATTAATTAAGATTGATTGTCTACAATTGTTGATTGATCACCTAAGGAATTGGCATAATTGACTATTCAGAATTGATAAGTAATATGGACTCATTCATGTCAAAAATGGGGATGGAGCATTAGCATTGGTTGGTTGCCCATGATCCAAAAATGGAGTAAAAGTTGGTTAATTGTAATCCATAAACGAAATTATAAGTTGGTTGACCGTGATCCAAAAACGGCATATCTTAGTAGTACCGTAATATTCGTTAATTTGCTAACGCAGGATGGAGGGTAAAATTCCATTCACATATGATTTCCGGCTAGTCATATGTCGGTTGATTACCATATGTTTGATGCATATCACTTGCTTGATTAATCACTTGCTTGTATGATGTTTTATGAATGTAATCTTGGAAGTTCTCACTCACTAAGCTAGTGTAGCTTACGTTCCTATAGTTTTTATTTGTTGTAGCACTCATTTTTCTAGCTCCAGAGGCACCCTACAGCTCAAGTACAGGAACTAGGCGTTTCCATTAGAAGTTATATTCATTTATGTTTAGACTTCCATAGGAAACCGAAAGACTCTGGATGACTATAGTAGACCTCTTAACAATATTCTTTTGCAGGGGAATGCCCATTAGTATTTGTAACTAATTATATATGTTTTTATTTATATTCTAATACTATTGAATGTCGATTTAAACTCTTTATCTCCATCGGTTCAAGTATTCTATTTTTGTAAAGGGACACCTTAAATCTATACAAGACTCCTGAAGGACTAAGGTAGTAATTCGTGGGTCTTATATGGCATGTGACGGATTGTTACGTTTAGGGTATCCTATGGGGCGTGATGACGAACGCCGCCCGTGTTCGTGTTATTTTTGCTAGTGTAGAGTGTACGCCAGCAAAATAATACGTACGCCATCGACGTAGGAGCCGATGTATGAGCAATCTCTATATATATGAGACACGAGAAGTCGGTTTTCGATAGAAACGTTTTATTATCTTCTTCCTTCGTAAAAGAGAGTTTTGGAGCATTCTTAGAGTTCTAGGGTTGGAGAATCATCAAGAGTGTGTTTATGGATTTTTCATAAAGGTTTTTGGAGAAAACCCTAACTTTGTGTGGAATTCGAAATTTTGATAAAGGATTTGGGTTTGGTGATCCAAGCAAGTAAGTAAAGTCTTTTAAACGTAAAGATTCAATAAAGGTTCATTCTTGATATGAATGTGATTGTTCTTGTTATTATGAATATTACAGTTTTGGAGGATTATCGAGTTCTGTAGATTGTTGTGGAAGATTGATCGGGTTAAACGATACAACTTAGTGATTTTCTTTGTCAGGTTAGGATTTCGGGAGTTGTAGTACATTAGGGTTTGTTGATATCGTGTTCTTATCTATTCTGTATATGTATGTTGTTGATACGAATTTGGAGATTTGGGTTGTTGTTGTATTGTCATTATTGATTAAAGTGTTGTGGAGTTCGGGACATTTGGTTGTGGTTGAGTGTTATCGATAAAGGATTTTTAGGAGATTCATATTAGAGTTCCTAAAACTGAGAAAGGTACAACCAATCCTTATTTGTTTTTTGTTCTTGTAAGTTAGTATTGCGTGTTTAGTTGTAGGAAATAGACTCATAATGAATCTAATGATAATTAGTTCAATAACTTGTTTGCTAGGTGTGATTAGCTATGACTAATAAAGACCTGGCAGACAGTGATTTGGTGTGGCATCCTGATGATCTTTGTGTGAGGTTGTCCCCAGTGGACTTGTGCATTGAGATGATTCCGGTAGAATTAGGTGTTTTGGACTTGGGGTGTTTGGGGAGTACCCACTCATCCATATATGTATATGATTGTTATTTTCAAATAGTCGTTGATTTTTCAAGGGGTTAGAGTAACTCCGAGTTTGGGATTAGAGTATACCTAATACTGGACTGTGTTGTTTTGTTGGTTTAAGAAAGATAATAATATGGCTGTTTGCATTAGCTTAAGTTACATGAATTACCTGTATGTTGTATGTGCATATACATTTGTTTTTGGATTAGAGTTTTCGTACTAGGCATCGCCGCTCATTCTTTTAAATTTCATGTACAGGTGAAGGGGATATAGTATATGATCTTTCTGGATATGAGTTTTTCTTTGATCAGGATGGCGATAGTAGACCTGACTATCCAGTCGAGAGCTAGGATTCAGATATAAGGATTTCTAAAGAACAGAAACGTTTAGGTCATTCAAAGCCATAGTTGGATGTTTAGGTTGGTTTCAACAAAAGGATTTTGATGTAAACAGTTTTTAGTTTCTATTGGATTGTTGGCTATGTTATGCCGACTTAGACTTTTTGTTTGAACCAGAAGTTTATGTTTTATGAAGTATATGTTTTTAGTTTAACCAGGTTTTATATTCTATGAGATACCCTATGTGTGTTTACAGGTGATTAATGTATTATTGTGGATATTAGAGCCTTTGCGTGTCCTATATAAGGGAGGATACGTGGCGGTTATAATGCTCTTAGGTTAAAGCATTACAGTATTTTTGTCCTTGAACAGATAGATTTGGACCCGAGTAAGTCGTACCAAGGAGATAGATGAAAATAGTCTAAGCTGGCATTAAGCCGCCAGCCTATGTTGGAAAGATGCCGGCGTTGAAGAAGCTTGTGGTGGCTTTGAGCAGTAATGTAAGCCAGACTTATGGCCACCGACATAGCAATATAGGTCGCTGGCGTAAAGGTAAGGCCATCGGCCTAAATGCCGGCCATCTGCACTATACTTCCTAAGTTATGTTGGCGTTTTTCCTAAGCTGGCTTTCTCTATAAATGAATCTTAAGACCTACGAGTTTCCTACACTTCCTCCTCAACCAAACTTAAGGTATGTGGGTCTAAACTTGGTCTTTTCAATTCTTTTCCTTAGTTAAATTAGTCTAATTCTAGTGTTATATACATTTGAAGGAGATTCAAGATCTAGGAGCCTAACCCTAAATCAGATTTGGAGGATTTCGGTTTCAAATCAAAGTAAAGGTAAGATTTTTATCCTAGTCTTGTGATTTCTAAGATTGATAGATTATAGAAACGTGATTATAGTGATAGTATATTGTTTGTGACAAGAGAATTTATTGAACGTGGTTCTATTTCGAACAAGATCTACGAGATCTAGGTAAGTATGAATCTGTTCTTCATTAGTGGATTTAAAGTTATGAACTTTCATAGTTGTTTTGCTCATAAAGGATTATATTATATGTGTGTATATGTTGTGAAGGGAATTTGTGGAGATTCGTTAAGAACTTTAGAAAATTTGTGAAAAAGGGTCTGTGAAGTGCATACGGGATAACAGGTATGTTGATCTTCAATTAGATTAATGGAATTAGGGTTAGTGTCACACCCGAAGGGTACCCTAAACGTGGCAGTCCGCCGTACACAATATTAAAGCCTAAGAATGACCACCTCAGTCACGCGAAGGCTTAATACTATGATAGGCGTTTAACATAAAGGAGACACATCGAAATGATACATTTTATGTTGTTACAATGAGTAACAATGTAAAGGACATACAAATTTACTATACTTCATATACAAATCACTATACTTCAAAATACAAATCATTCAACTTCGATTACATTCATCCACAGACTTCCCTACATAAACTATTATAAACTAGCTGATAACTTCAAACATTCATATTCTTTGCTAAAATCCCGGAGTCATTCCCGGCTCCAATCAATTCAGTCCCCACTTTGCATTCTTGAGATAACCTGTTCATTTAAACAACTATAGGGGTATAAGCTACACTAGCTTAGTGAGAATTCCCTCAATTTCGTACCATAACAAGCAAGTTATAATCAACCATATGCTATGCATGAACAAACACATGAGCAAACAATTATGTATGGGTATCCGGAACCCACATAGAGAATGGATTTACGCCCTCTGTATCTTGGGTTAGGGATGGTATTGAAGTCTACACGACCGCTACTAGTCCCCAAGCCCTCGGCTCATAGCACTCGCCTCGGCTAGGCTCACACATGGAATGCATCCCGATGCGCCTTAGTTCCCTATGAATGAGCTCTGATCCGGGTCTCATTGTCCAAACGAGTCCTCGGACCATCCGATCGACCTGCGTAGGAGTAGCACGCTACCAAATGCAATATGTCGATGCGATGCATGATCATTTACTTTTTGCTTAGGTCAAATATTTATACATTCTTTAGAGTGATCAGCCAATATCATACACATAACAAAAATAATATGAACAGTGCAATTTATCCAATCAAATCGTGGTTTCGATATGCTTTAGTATTTTTGGCATACATTCATCATAGCCTCATCATATATCCCGTCCCATTCATATCGATTTTTATCTTGTTCCTAGAATCTAATGCAACTAATACAAGCACAATCAAGGTAACAAAACAAGGAGAAAACTCACTCGGCCATTGGATCACCGGTCTTCTAGTAATAATAATTCGATGGCATGGGAATTGTCGATTTTGGGGTCACCTAAAAAGGAAGAAATACTCTAATAAGTATTTCAACTCAAACTAATCCAAACGATTTTATACGAACTATCAAATTCGTAATTCACGTCCTAAGTGGGAATTCCAACTTAAAACGGCCATTGGTCATTTTAACTCGGAATCTCGCAAATTATATATCGATCTTTCTACTTCGAAAGATCTATCTATTTATATATATTTATTTAAGTTTTGAAAACTTTGAAGCTCTGAAAAGTTCGGATCAGATTAGGGCAACAATAATTTCATTTCCGAAAAATAGTTTTATAAATATTTGTAATGTTCCTACTATATAAATTAGATACATGCAATATGAGTGATTTCCTATCATGAATGACATGAGATGAGTTTAATGCATGCATGATCTTGATGATTTTTGCTAAAAGAAAATTTTATAACTTTTTATTTTTGCAAGACCATAATAACTACTTATGAAAAGTCTAATTTTCTAACTTTGATCATTTCCATTTGTCTTGGATTTATTACTTAAGAAAAGTATAATTATTTTTGTCAAAATTGAGTCTTCATTATATATATTACTTATGAACTTCATTTCTACATAAAAATTTCCATTTTACATTTTGTAAACATGTTTTCAAGTGGGGTTGATTCCAAAATCCGAATTTGGTAAAAATTAGTTTTTGAGTGATTCCTTTAAGTAAAAATCATTTGATACTTAGAAAATTTAAGGCTCAACCATATAGAACTACTAAGGACTTCATTCTTACACAAAAATTTTTATTTTACATTTTGCAAATATGTTTTTAAACAAGCTTTCCACAAAAATCCGAATTTCGAAAAATTTCATTTCTTGCATATTTCTTATGAGAAAACTTATTTAATGCATCAAAATTTGAAGCTTTACTATATCTATTGTCTAAGGACTTCATTTAACACATAAAACTTGCAATTTGAGCTCAAATACTAAGTGATTGCATATGCATCAACTCAAATTACGAATTTAACAATTTGATCACTAATTCAAAATTTTCCATTTTAATTCCATTACTTGTTTTACACATTACTCATGCCTAAACTCATTTTAACTTGTAAAAATCATTCCTTAAAGATACCTATTACCTATACCCTTCATTTTGCACATAAAACATGAGTTTTGGAGTTGATAAATGGGTTTTAAAAATTGGTCTTCGTTGGGATCCGAATTTAGAAAATTTATTTTTGGTCATATCTTTTGATAAAATCTATCTAAGCTTATGAAAATCCATTCCTTACATATCATATATTATGAGCCTTTCATTTCTTTAAATAAAAACTTCATTTTTGAGTTGGAAAACATTTTTAAAATAGGCCTTGGCTAAAATCCGAAAATAGAATTTTTATTTTGAAAATAGCTTTTGAAAATCACTTTTGATTCTTGTAAAAGGAAGTTTGATGATATACATATATTAAGCCTTCATTTTCTTAAGTAAAAATTACATTTTAACACTTGGAAAGTGGTTTTTAAATATGAGTCTTGCCAAAATACGAATTTCATACTTTTGTTCAAGTTCAAATCTAAGATCTACACATAATATGAACATAGATCTAAACTTTACTTATCAAAATCATTCATTTATGTTGTTTATACCCTAAGCCCTTCATTTTAAATGAAAAATACATTTTGGAGTTGAAAATCAACTTTTCTAAATATGGTTCCATTTTCATCTGAATTTTCAAAATTGATTTTTTTTTAAAATAAAATAGATCTTGAGTTTCCTACAATTTTCCTACCATCATCATGCTATCACAAGTTGCTCATGAACATAAAACAAAGATCTAATGCAGTTATGAACTCAAAACACTAGATCTAGTCTTTTAAACTAGTTTTTAATGCATGAATCACTAAGATGAACATGTGGATGATAGATCTATGCATAAATCATAAGAAGTAACAAAAATAACAACTTAAATAACAAGATCTATGGCATAAATAAAATCAAAGCTACAAAAAATTAGATCTACAAAATATATCAACTCTAAGCAAAAAAATAATTGTAAGACAAGATAATAAAAGTAGAGAAAATGAGTGTTTCATTATTGGCATCATCATCCTAAACTTTTAAGCTTATGGAAGGTCATTTGATGCATGAAACCTTCATTACACTTTATCTATATCACCTATGGAGCTTTGGGAAGAAGATTTGCTTAGAAATCTTTAAGAATGAAGTGTGAAAGCCATGGAAAAAGAAGGGGTAGCTTGTTCATTGAAGAAACAAGAACAAGAAGAAGAAATAAAGAGAGGAAAATGAGAGAGAAAAACTAAGGAATGAAAGAGGAAAGTAAGTAAATGAAGGAGAGAGAGAAAATGAGTGTTTTAATTGAATAAATGAGAGAAAAAAAATAAAACAAGGGCAGCCAAGAAGACCATACTGCACGTGAATTTGGGAGGGAGAGGAGAGAGAAATTTGTTTAAATTTTGACTTGAAATTGATTTGTGTAATAAATGTGTAATGTAGCTTTCTTAAGAAGGAGTAGAATTTAATTAATTTAGTCAAAATGGAGTAAATAAAGGAAATCGCAGTTATAAAGAAGGGTCAAATCTGCCATGAAGTGTGGGTTAATGTGTACAAGGATTGAAGTGAAAAGGAAGTGATATGTGTAAGGTGTACTTGAAGGTATGGGTTATAAAAGTACTTTCTTAATAAAATAAATTAAAATAAAATAAAATTAGAAAATTTATTCCAAATATTTTAGCAGATTTTTCATAATTAAAATTAAATAATTATTTGAATTATTTTAATATTTTAACAAATATGTTGCCGGTATGATCAAAATACGCGAATATGGGCTATAAATAATATTTTTATAACCCAAAAAATTCTAAAAAATTAATTTATGAAAATAAAAATATTTTTAAATTATTTTATATTATTAAATTAATTTATTTTATTTTTAGTATCGGGTCTTAAACAGAATCTGATCCCGTAAAAGCCCAAACTAACTAAATTTTAGAAAAACAAAAATTTCTTACAATATATAAAATATTTATCTAATAATATAAGGCTTTATAGAATAATAAAATTTTGCAATGAAATAAAATGAATAGTGCAAAAGACCAATCAATTACGGTAATAATGGAAATACGATAAAAAGGTTATAACTGTAACTTTTATAACCCGAAAAATTTCATAACTGATATATTTGAAAATTTTATGAAATTACGAGTCTAACAGTACTACTGGTATATTTTTTATATCTCAAGCCCGGGATACGCTTTTCGAAGTCTGTATCCGAACGGGTTCGAAATAGGTCAAAAATTTACCAATTGATAATTATAAACGAACTTATATTACTATGAGTTATTCTATATATTTAAACATCTCGGCCTCTAGGGTTAGGGGCGCTAGATTGCCGGACTTACACTACTGTATTCGGTTAGGGTTTCCGGTGATTTTCTTTAGACCTTTGCCAATTTGGAAACTAATATTTATGTTTATACAACATTTTAATTTGAGAAATTTATTTTAAATTTTATTTTTGTAAGTATTTAATATCTCTTAATATTTTCGAATTCTTGAATTGAGTTATATTTTGAAAGTTAATCGTTATTTGCTTTTTAATAATTTGTTTTTGAGCTTTATATTACCCATTTTTATAAGTCAGAGTTAAATATTGAATTTTTCATACGTCGTGGTTTTGAATTTGAAGACCACTGAGTTCTTATTTTATTGTTTAAAGATTTTCATTTTCTCAAGATTAAGAAGTTTCTGAATTCGTTCGTGATTTATGACTTATCGAAATTCGGTTTTAATTTGGAGTGATTTTTAGGGTTTATTTTCGAAGTTCATCTTGGAATTATTTACTAAAATTTTCTGGGGCTTACAATTAGGGTTTGATATTGTTATTGCAATTGGAATTGATTGCAATATATACATATATATATATATATTGTTAAACAAGAGTATTGCGATATTAGGGTTCTTTTCAATTAAAAGTTCCTATTTAATATATTGAGACTGAAAGCAAATCCAGGTATGACCTTACCATGTTTGATTGTATGTGCTTGTAGGATTAGTTGTTATAAATCTGAATTAATGTATATCTCACTTTAACTAAATTGGGTGTGCTTGTGCTTGGCTGCGATTAGTAAAGACCATGATAGTAGTGCGATACTAATGTTGGCAACCTGATGATCCTTATGTCGCGTTGTCCCGAGTGGAGCTGCACTTGGAGATGATTTCGATAGATTTGGAGTTGTTACCAACTTAATTGTGGAATGCAATGTATATGTATATATTATCTATATTATGGTTTCCATCAGGGTCATGAGTTACTCCGAGTTTAGGATTAGTGATCAATAGTCCTAAATTGTGTTGGTTGCAGGCTAATGAAAAAGATAGTTAATTTATGCTTGTTGCATTAGAATATAAGCTGTATGTGATATTGTGATTTGCATGTTCATGTCCATGTGTTTTCAGTTTGGCGTACTAGCCGTTTTTCACTTAGTCCTTATTTTTCCGACAGGTACAGGTGAAGATTCTATTGTTTATGACTTAATGGGCTATGACGTATTTGTTGATGATGGAAAGTGATATCGGTTATGACCATCTTGCTGATAATTAAAATTAGCTGTTAAAAATTTGAGATGAAGAGACTTATTATGAGTTAGTTAGTTTTCTTTTGGAGACTTTTATATGTAAGGATTTATTTATTATGTTTTAGATTTAATTTTTAGTTATGCTAGTTTATGATGAGGAAAATTATTTTTATTTGAAAAAGTTTTGAAAGTTACCCTCTATCTGAGTATTTGGTGATATTTGAAATACATAATTGTGGTTTTAGAATTCTATAGCCTTAGCATGTCTATCATAATAAAGACACGTAGTGGGCTGATAACGCCTTTTGGTTAGGGTGTTATAGCTTAAGTGGTATCAGAGCAATGGTTTTGATCATTAGATTCAGGTTATGACTCCTTAGGACTGTGAGCCTTGATAGGAGGGGTAGAAATTAGTTACGAACGTTTATTCATAAGTTATAATATTTTTTAGTACTATAATCTTTTAGTATTTCCTTAATCGTATAGAAATCTTTTCTTTTTCTTGTTAAATGCCACCACGTAGAAGAGCCCCTGATGCTTAGTTCCTCCAGGAGTGGTCAGGAGGAACAGTCACTAGAAAACCAACCACCTCTGAATCCTGTGTCGGAGGATTTACCCCCATCTTCGCCACCACCATTACCCTTTGTAGGATAACAGGTGCCTATAGATCCTGCTCAATTGATGCAAGTGATGAATACCCTCCTGGGTGTAGTTACTCAACAACAGCAGAATATGAGGAACGATATGCAGGTCATACAGGCCAATGGTAAGGCCTGAGACAGGAGGCATAGAGGAACAATGGAAATGGTGGAAATGGAGGCTATGGAGCAAGACACGTTGATGTGCTCAGCTAAACAAGTTTGTAGAATTGGTTTACAAATTTGAGCCCTAGTTTGGGAAACCATTGGAAGCTTAGTTATGGATTGAAGTGGTGGAGAAGACGTTTGCTGCCTTAGACATACAAGATAACAAAAAAAAGGTGGAATATGCCTTCTATTTGCTGATTGGGAGAGCAAACAACTGGTGCATGAGCACCAAGCATCATATAGCAGGAATAATCACATGGGAGATGTTCAAACAGGCCTTCTATAGGGAGTTCTTTCCCGATAGTATGAAGCAAAAGATGCTTTAGGAGTATCATACTTTGCAACAGGGCAAGATGATTATAGAAGAGTATGAAGAGAGTAGAGCTGCACTGACTAATGAGGTTTTTACCAGACCCCCTAAAGGATAGCGAAGAGGCCAAAGTGAGCAGATTTATCACTAGTCTAGATCCTAAAATTTAGTATCAAGTAAATTTGATGGACTTGAACAACTATTATACTCTAGTTAACAAAGTTAAGATGATTAACCAACGATTGAACAAGATCAAGGGAAAGATTGAACCCAGAAACCAAGTCTACCTAGCAAGAGGCCAGCTGCTACGATTATTGCTTAAGATAGGGGGAAAAGGCCTTTCACTCAATAAGTAAGATCTTTGGTCCCATGTTCTAATAGGAAATTCCTTAAATGATAGGGACCCCATGATGTGAAAGACTGCAAATGGCCCGATAATGCATAATTCAACTATGGAAAAGTGGGGCATAGTCAGAGATTCTGCATTGAGCGACCAGGAGGTCCACCTATTTTCTGCTTTAAGTGTGGACAAAGAGGGTATAAAGCCATGGATTGTAAAGAATTGGGAAGGCAGGTAGTTTCTAGAGCACCAATGAATAGACCATAAGGTCAAGGGCAGAGAGCAATTGCCAAGATTTATGCTTTATAGCATAGGGACACCTCTAGTGTGGATACCATAGCAGGTAAGTCGTCTATCATCGGGAATAGTGCATATGTATTATTTGACACTAGTGCGAGTTTTTCATGTATATTTGAGTTGTTTACATTGGTATGCGGAGTGACTATTGAATTCATGTATGGATGTTTTTTTGTAAATACTCCTTTAGGGAGTGGATCTTTGCAAAATAGAATTTGTAGAGATCTAAACATATAGTTAGAAGGTAGGCTTTTACCTACAAATCTTATGGTGATAGATATGATTGATTTTGATGTAATCTTAGGAGTAGACCAATTAATGAAACACCAGGCTGTAAATAATTGTAAAAATCTAGTTGTGGAGTTTAGTGTAAATGGAGATAAATTTGTATATAAGCTGGAAGTACAAAGACCTACAACTTTACCTACATATGAGTTGTGGTTGAAGACGGTGTTAGCAGCAATGACAATAGGAGATGAATCAAAGATAGATCCTACAAGGATACCGATTGTGAGAGAGTACTTAGACGTATTTCCAGAAGACCTACCAGGGTTACCACATGATAGGGAGATCGATGTTGGTATCGACTTGGTGCCAGGTACCATACCTAAGTCTAAAGCACTATATCGAATGGCTCCAAGGGATTTGGCAAAATTAAAGGTTCAATTAGATGATTTGCTCGATAAGAAATTCATTAGACCCAAGCATATCGCCTTGGGGAGCTCTAGTATTATTTGAGAAGAAGAGGGACGGAAGCAAGAGATTATGTATAGACTACCGATAATTGAATCAAGTGATGATCAAGAATAAGTATCCATTGCCTAAAATAGATAACCTATTTGATCAGTTAGCAGGAGCTCAAATATTCTCCAAGATTGATTTAAGGTCGGGGTATCATCAGTTGCAAATTAAAGCGGAAGATCTTCCGAAGACAGCTTTCATAACTAGATATGGGCATTATGAGTTTGTAGTTATGCCCTTCGATCTTATAAATGCACCCTACAGTATTTATGGATCTCATGAACAGAGTCTTTAGGGATTATCTAGATCTTTTGTTGTGGTGTTCATTGACGATGTTTTGGTATATTCAAAGACTGAGGAAGAACATGAAGAACATCTCTTATTGGTTTTAAGTAGGCTACAAGAAGAAAAGTTATATGCCAAGTTCACTAAGTGTGAGTTTTGGTTAGATTAAGTATCATTCTTGGGCATATTGTGGATGAGAATGGAATTTCTATAGATCCCAAGAAAGTAAAAGCTATAGTGGAATGGCCGACTCCTAAGACAGTAATTGAAATCAGAAGTTTCCTAAGGATGGCAGGATATTACTGGAGGTTTGTGGAGGACTTCTCCAAGATTGCCAATCCTTTGACTAAACTGAATCAGAAGGGAGTAAAGTTTTTTTAGGATGAAGAGTGTGAGAGTAGCTTCCAACTGTTGAAAGAAAAATTAATGTCGATACCAGTATTAGCTTTGCTAGTGAGTGGAGAGGAGTACACTATTTATAGTGATGCTTTTATACAAGGTCTAGGTTGCGTCTTGATGCAAGATGGTAGAGTGATAGCCTATGCATCTAAACAGTTAAAGCCATATGAAAGGAATTATCCCACTCATGATGTAGAACAGGTAGCTGTGGTTCATGCTTTAAAGCTATGGAGATACTACTTTTACGGGAAGAAATGCAAGATATTCACGGGTCACAAGAGTTTAAAGTACATATTAACCCAGAGAGACCTAAATATGAGACAAAGAAGGTGGTTAGAATTAATAAAGGACTATAATATAAACATTCAATACCACCCCGCAAAGGCCAATGTGGTAGCCAATGCTTTGAGTAGGAAGAGAAACGAGAATTTAACTACCATAATCACCACTAAACGACATTTGTTGGATGACATGAGGAAGTTGGATTTGGAAATGGTAACCAGGAAATTGGGAACGAGATTGACAAGGTTACAAATACAGCCTACATTGGTTGATAGAATCAAATCAGGTCAAGTGGATGATCTGAGTATACTAGATATCAAGAGAAGATTGGAAATTGGCAGAGCCCCGGAATTTTATGTTAATGAAGAGGGTATCATGAGATACAAAGGGAGACTATGCGTACCTAAACAAGAGAACTTAAAAGAGAGTTATTGAAGGAAGCACACTACTCAAGTTATTCCATCCATCTTGGAGGGAATAAAATGTATTAGGACTTAAAGAAGTTATACTGGTGGAATAATATGAAGAAGGAGATCATGGAATATGTATCAAAGTGTCACACCTGCCAGATGATAAAGATAGAATATAGAAGACCAGGTGGTGAATTGAGACCTTTGCTTATACCCTAGTGAAGTGGGAACACATCAATATGGACTTTGTCACAGTGTTACCCAGGACTAAAGGGAAGTTTGATTTGGTATGGGTTATTGTTGACAAACTCACTAAAGTAACCTGATTTATACCAATTAGAATTGGTTATCGATTGGATCTATTAGCACAATTATATATTAAGGAGATCGTAAGGCTACATGGAATTCCTGACCATTGTGTCAGACCGAGACGCCAGGGTTGTAGGAAGATTCTAGAAAAGTTTACATAAAGCTTTAGGTATTAAAGTGGTCTTTAGTACTGCTTATCATCCTCAGACAGATGGGCAGTCTGAACGTACTAGCCAGATTCATGAAGACATGCTAAGAGCTTGTGCCTTGGACTTTAAGGGAAGCTGGGATGAACACCTACCGTTAGTGGAATTTTCCTACAACAATAATTATCAAGCGTCAATAGGGATGCCATTGTATGAACCCTATATGGAAGAAAGTGCCGATCACCGATTCATTGGGACGAAATAGGTTAAAGAAAGATTCTAGGACCCGAGTTGGTGCAGGATGCTGTTGACAAAGTTAAGGTGATCGGACAGAAATTACAAACTACTTAGAGTCGACAAAAAAGCTATGTGGATAAACGAAGGAGACCATTAGAATTTCAGATAGGGGAATACGTGTTGCTTAAGATATCACCAACGAAGGGTGTTGTTAGATTCGGTATGAGAGGTAAGTTGAATCCTAGATATGTTGGTAAATTCGAAATCTTGGAAAGATTTGGAGACATGGCTTATCGACTAGCATTGCCATAAGACTAGAGGCAGTGCACAATGTATTTCACATATCCCTGTTGAGAACATATGTACAAGACCCTGAATAGATTATAGAAGTAGAATCGTTGTAAGTTCAAGTAAATCTTTCAACCCGAGAAAAGCTAGTAAGAATTTTGGATACGAAAGAAAAGATATTGAGGAGAAGTGTGATCAAATACGTGAAGGTTCAATAGACAAATCAAATTGAGCAAGAGGCAACTTAGGAGGTAGAAGAGGAGATGCGAGCCACATACCCCGTGCTATTCAATGAATCAAGTAACTTTAAGGACGAAAGTTTCTTTTAGGAGGGGAGAGATGTAAGATACAGATAAATAATCTATAATGAGGCTGAATCATAATAAAATGTTGTTCATAAAGGTATTTTTGTCCTTGAACAGGTAGATTTGGACCCGACGATGAAAACCCCGGGAATTTTCCACATTAGTATACGACTTTATAATAGATTGTATGAACTAGATAATAGGTTTAGATTCTAAATAAAGTCCAAGAATAGATTAATATCTAGTATTTGGTTAGATTAAGAAATTAAAATTCGAATAAAGAAATTCTTTAACCCTAGTTGATACCAAAAACGAGATTTCATATCTTGAATGAATAATTCAGGACATGATCTAAAATTTAAACCCGAAACTTGATATGCAAATGGATTTAAATAGAAAAATATGAATATAGAGATTAAATGATGGTCTTTAATCTCGATAATGATTCGAGATTAGATTAGAATAACGAGTAGTAATGAGCTTAGACTCAAACTTAAACCATAAATTCAAGACTCCTAGTTAAAATAAATAACTATTAGTAAGATTTCATGATAAGTACCAAAACTAAAGATATATGTATACTTTAGTTTCTGTATTAAGTCCAATACTACGTAAACGATTATTTACGCTTATAAATAGAAAACGATGACCTAAAAATAAACCATTAAGATTATAAATATCCAACGAAAACATAAATTGTTGAATAACTCAAAATCTGAACTCCAAATAAATAGTTGAATCACGCTATTGTTCTAATTCGAGTTTTCTTAAGCTATTGAAGCCTAAAACAAAAATTGACCTAATAAGCTTAAGAAATCTTAATCGCGGGAGATAAAATTGTACAAATAATTAACTACGTATATAAAAACCTAAAATTGTATTATTTGATAATCTAAGTGTTTTGCATAACTCTATAAACATATTTTTGTATAAAAACTCCCAAATACTAGCTAATTTGTACCCGTATAACTTGTTAAATGATCCTGAAACTAAACTAAAATAATAAACTAATATATATTATCTGACTGCTGATTTCGGTGGAAATTGAGGAGAAAAGAGGAGCCGAAATTGTGTACAACAATTCCCAAAATTTCAACAAAAGCAACCCAAGGACCAATGGAACAATGACAACTCAACTCCACATTAAATGCAATGAAATAACAGATCAAACACAGCAAAAAACAGAGGAGAATTCGGAGGAAAATAGCTGCAAATTCATTCTTCTTCTCCTTCTATATATATATATATATATATGTGTGTGTGTGTGTGTGTGTGTGTGTGTTTAATAACCTTAATGAAGAAACAAACAAACTACATTACCTCTCAAATTTCTAGAACGAATCCACTCTCAACCAGCAACTAAAACCACCTGGAAACAAAAATCAAACCGAACAAAACATTCAAGATCGGATCAGAGGAAAACAATACTAAAAACCCTTGAAAACAAGTTCAAAGGTAAGTTGATAAAGTTCAAATGATTTTCTTTCGAATCTAAGCTTTATAACTAACTTATAATAATCTTAGGAACGTAATAAATACAACCACAAGCTTCGAATTACATCGGACGAGCTCAAACGAGGTAACAATCCGAAACCCTAACTATGTTTTAGTAAGAATCGAGATCTAAGTATATATGTATATAGACGTGTTAAAAGTTGTTTTATGTCCTTATATAAGATATATAAACACTTAGAAATAATTTGAGCATGTTTTTAACGTGGGATATTTAGCAAAATTGAATCGGACAGAGGAGGAAGATGATGAATAGTACCAACACTGCCTCAAAGCCGGCAGTGTAATCGCTAAATGCCGGCGGCTGACAAGGATAGGCTGGCGGCGTAGAGGCGGCTTACACTGATCAGAGGCTACGTAAAAATAATTTTCATGTAAACATGAACGTAAGCCGGCTACATGGAGATTTACGTCGACGGCATAGAGCTGACGTATGTTGAAAGCCGACAGCTTTCAAAGCCGGTGCAACAAATCTGAAATATTTTGCAAAACCAATTTTACACAGCACTTGGGTTTGAAGGCCGACGGCTTTGAGCTGGCGTACAGCTAAAATTCTTCAACGAAAGTTTATTTTGACCTAAATAGAATATATACATATATATATATGTATATGCTATATACCTACTGAGTATATTATATACTTATATAATATAAGGTTTATTAATAGTTAAGTAAATACAAATAGTTAAGATATTTAGATTAATATCTAATATTTCTTAAAATCCTAAGATCAAGAAAAGATATTAAATAAATTTAGTATTAGTCGACTATTTGTTTTAAATAGATAAAATAGATAAGAATGGAAATTGAAATAAGCTAAATTTTTAAGTTATATGACTTCTAAAAATAAAGAAATAATTATACAAGATAAATTAAGAGAAACACGACGACACTAAGTAATAATAAATAACTATAATTTTCTATATTAAGATCAGTATAGAATAACATAAAACTAGTAATAATCAGTATCAAAACTTAATAAAAATCGAGTATAGGACACTAGCCACATGTAGAAATTTAGTTATATAATTTATATTGATGAATACTTTATTCATTTTAAATAGGTGACTTTGATACACTAGAGGATCTACCAGCTGATTACTACGACTGAGTCAGTATGAGCAGGTAAGTAATTCAATCATATTGTACTGTTTGTGCTTGTAAGTAGCTGAATATGTAATGCAAAGATAATTAAATGAATGTTTGCTGAAAGTATGATATGATCTGATTGTATGATTGTTAAGATATCCTTACAAAAGCGATAATGCAATGATTTGATGTTGTGAAGTAATATAATAATGATTGTGTGTAATGTATGGTCACCGTAAAATTGATTAAGAATTATTGACTTGACAAAATAATATGATCATGCATTGCACGAATTACATAATTACATATATATTGATGTGACAGCCTGCTACATATTAATATTTCGGATCTTTGTTTATGCTTAGTTGTTCTAATGTGTTAGTTCTTCTAAGGTTCTCTTTGGTCTGGCGGTCCTATGGGAACTAAAAGGCACCGAAGAACGTCGCCCGTAGAATCGCTTTGAAATGATTAATACTTAGGGAGTTTCTAAGGGGATTGCAGGAGATGGTCAGTATAATCAATTATATTCAAAGTGATAACCCTAAAACGAGAAATCGTTGATTCTCCTGTGTACTCAATCTCTCCTGGGCAGATGGGTCATTGAGTATTGGTTCTTCAACCCTTAAAAAGAGGGCGTAAATCTTTTTCCTGTTTGGATTCTAGATCATCCAAGCTTGTACCTGTGCATATGGTTGAGTGCTTGCATTACATATGATTTGCTAATAACTTGTGTGACGTATGGTATGTCTGGTTATTCATTGAGCTGTGATTTCGCTCATACTCCTATAGTCTTTTCAGGTTTACCTTACGACCATGGTTAGTTACTGTCGAGCCTGGATTTTTCAATCATCTGGTTTATTTCTTCTAACCCGATTCATATTAAACCCGAACCCATCTAACATGAATCCTCGACTAAGGGTTAAAAGAAATTTCAATTTTTGAAAATTGTTTTGGAGTCGCCACCCGATATAAATCGGGAAAAAATAAACGCTAGGATCAATCGGTCGGTTGATCCTAACTTAGCTACCAGTCTGCGAAAAAAAAAAATTGATTTAAAAATCAAACTTTTAAAACCAGATATCATGGATTCGGGGGCTAACCTATTAAAACCAAATTGGTTACCACTTTTGGAATTTTAAATTTATAATCCATCCTTTATATGCTCAAAAATTCAAATGATATATTATAAAACAATATTCACAAGTCACATTATTCATTTTTTAATATTTTATATATATGTTTATTTTGAAGTCTCACAATATTTACAAGAATAATCAAAATAATAAACAAAAAATATTTTTTTCATTTTTTATTGTCGCCCTGTAGGTGCCTACGTACTCGCTAATCGAGATCAGACAAAACGTAGTTCTTTTGAAAAGAACTTTACTTTGTTGATCTATTTTAATTCTTGAACTATTTTCACTTTAAGTTCATTAATTTTTTTTATTTTTTATGAAAACCATTTTTGATGATCCTATGATCTAATCACTTAATTTTTATTTTATAAAAATGTAATTTTTCTAAGTCTTTCTTTTTTTTTTTAAAGAAAAAAAAATCATTTTATGAGAATTCATGGCTAATTTAATGCTACATGAAAATAATCTTGATTTAAAAAAAATCCTTTCATTATTTATGTAAACTAAAGTATTTTTCCATTTTCTTGAAAATATTTTTGTCATTTTTTTTATTTTTTCAAAAAACGAAATCCCTTTTTCTTTAAAAGAAAACTCATTTTTTATTTTATCATTTTTATTTTTTTTATTTTTCCCAAATTTAGTTACTATCATATATATATATATATATAAAAAACACATCCAAAATTTATTATATTGTAAATACAACACACTAAAACTATATTACATGCATCATATGTACATTTTTTAATTAATCTACTTACATATACATATTCATAAAATATTCAAAAATATCAAAAACTAATAAATCATGAAAATTTACACTAAAAGTATTTATTCTAGTTTTTCTGGATTTTTCTAATTTTTTTTTATTTTTCATGCATTTTTCTATTTTTTTACTATTTTTCATAATTTAAATATATTAAATATATAATAAAATATACAGACTCACCTGAGCCATTGGATTAAAGCAGATTTAATCTGGAGTGCTGATCTGGATGTGGACCATTGACCGTTGACTGTTGACCATTGACCGTTGACTGTTGACCGTTGATCGTTGACTGCGCGGGTAGATTGAGACCAACAATCAATTTGCTTTCTTCTCCCAGGAACCTGTTTGATTCTAGCTTTTTTGAGTGATTTTTTGTTGTGATATTTGTATGGAATTTTTTCTCTATGTTATCTTTTTTTTTTTTTTTTGGGATTCTCTACTTCTTTTTTTTTTCTCTCTCTCTCTCTCTGTTTTTGTGTTTTTCTTCTATATTCTGTTGGTGTTGTGGTATGCCGGTATTTATAGGCATTGGTATGCTCACCTACCGGTTCACCTACTTCTCACCTACCATAATACATTGTATCTAGACATTCTGACCTATCGCTCACCTACCACGATACAATGTATCTGGACACTTTAGCCTACTGCTCACCTACCATGATACATTGTATCTGGACGCTCTAGCCTACCGCTTACCTACCACTTACCTACCCACTTGTTGACACGTGCGCTTACCGCGCTTACCTCAACTAGCAGCTTGCTGATATGTGCGCTTACCTCATCCAGCCAATGAAAGCACGTGGAAAAAAAAAAAGGATAATTTACCTCCTCATGGAATTGAATCCAGGTCTTGTGGCTGGTCTAGTCATATGGGTCAGTGGTCTTAACCGTTAGGCGTTGGCCTGTGTCTGGTTGGGTCCCGCAAAATTAATATTTAAGGCTCTTAAAAATTGCATTTAATTAAACAAAATAATTTTGAAAAATTGTTTCATTAACTTTAAAAACAATTTATAACAAAAATATGTATTATATCAAGCTCGAATAATTTTTTTTTTTAAATTTACTTTTCTTTACTACTCTCATTTTTCTTTCATTTTTTTATTTTTCTTACTACTTCTATATCTTATCTTATTTTTCTGTATTTGATTTTTTGTGCTTTTTGCTTATTTTTTTATTTTTTCTATTTTTTACTATTTTTTTTGTGAGCTCGACATAATACTAATTTTTATCATAAATTTGAGCCTTAAATTGAGCAAAAATTGGGTGTCTATAGTTACTTCCAGGAGTATGGCTCTGGTAAGAGCTTAGGAGCTGGAAGTCTACGGTTATATTTTAGTTTAATGGTTATGTACTATTAGAAATGATTATCTAGTTGTGTACTTCAGAAGAACTATATGATTTGTAATAGTTCTGTAATGTTTATTCATTAAGCTATTTCTTTCATATATTTGTTATTTCTTATCAAGCAACTAAAAAGATCCTGTTGTTTTGAAAACCTGTCATGCTTTGAAGGTAATCTAGTGATAGTATTCAAGTGTGACTTGTTTACTACTACTAGGGTACCCTCGGGCGTGACAGAATTTAGTTGGTATCAGAGTATGGTTGCTAGTATAAGAAAGATAAATATGTGAAAGAATTGCATTTGGTGAATGTAGTTAGTTAGATTTAATTAGTTACCTATAGAAATAGTTGGGTAGTTATGGGTAGAGTTATACTGCACAATTAGGAATAAAATATGTGTGATTATTATTAATCATGCAAATTTTGTTGTGTGCAAACTAATCCTGTTACGTGCTATATTAGATGGGAGATTTTTAGTATGCAGGAAGAGGAAACTTTGACAGATTACAAGCATAGATTACGAGTTCTGGTAAAGGACTTGTATTTGTGTGAGATTACTAAGACTTTGGAGGAGATTATCAGCACTTGGAAGAGAGGACTACTGCCTTTGTTTAAAGGTTGGTTATTTCTGATGGAGTGGGCTTTTCTAGATAATGGATCAGCTATAGAGATGCTCTACAGATTTGAGAGGTTGATAGTGTAGAAAGGAGATGGTTTGGAGATTGACAATATAGCATTTATAGTTTCATCCAGATCAGTGAGACCAGAGCCTCCAGATTTTAGAGTCTGGGTAGATATTGGGAGAGGAGCAGTTTATGCTCATGATGTTAGACAGGATCATATCAAGGTTAGAGGTGATGCAGCCTATGATGATGATCTGAAGCTTGCTCGGGTCAGCAGATGCAGTCATTCTAGATGCATTTTGATGAGGAAACCACCTATTATACCCGAGATTGCAGGTGACTTCCTGTGCCCTACTTCTGTGCAGGATAGACTGGTACAGGAGTCATTATAGATTTCTGCTCATAAAAGGAGTATAACCACAGAGTTGTTGGATGAGAAAGAAGGTAAGAAAAGAAGGATGGAGGTAGAGAAGTATGTCTCTGATTTTAATTATGCTAGATGGATCGGATCAGCACATGGAGGTTAGATTGAGAAAGATATACCACCTAGTGCTGAGAGTGCGCTAAGGCCTATACCCAGAGGCATTAGGGTGATGGATACAGAGTTGACTTTAGCACCTCCTGGAGACAGAGACATCATGATTGAGATTTGTGACAGCAGTTCAGAGGGAGAGGATGATTACCCTCATTTAGGCCCTCAGGAGAAGGGCAAGGGTCGTCTTTACCCCAGTCCCTGAGTCTGATTTAGTATATTCTGATAATGATGTATTATCTGCTTATGATGACATGACAGTATGATATCGATAAACTTTTGATGACATGCATATGATATATAGGATGATGCATATGTATTATTTTGGATGACTATAGTAGAAAAACTAGGTTTAGTGTTAGTGCCCTAAAACGAGAAATCGTTGATTCTCCTGTGTACTCAATCTCTCCGGGCAGATGGGTCATTGAGTATTGGTTCTTCAACCCTTAAAAGAGGGCGTAAATCTTTTTCCTGTTTGGATTCTAGATCATCCAAGCTTGTAACCTGTGCATATGGTTGAGTGCTTGCATTACATATGATTTGCTAATAACTTGTGTGACGTATGGTATGTCTGGTTATTCATTGAGCTGTGGTTTCGCTCATACTCCTATAGTCTTTTCAGGTTTACCTTACGACCATGGTTAGTTACTGTCGAGCCTGGATTTTTCAATCATTGGTTTATTTCTTCTAACCGATTCATATTAAACCGAACCCATCTAACATGAATCCTCGACTAAGGGTTAAAAGAAATTTCAATTTTTGAAAATTGTTTTGGAGTCGCCACCGATATAAATCGGGAAAAAATAAACGCTAGGATCAATCGGTCGGTTGATCCTAACTTAGCTACCAGTCTGCGAAAAAAAAATTGATTTTAAAAATCAAACTTTTAAAACCAGATATCATGGATTCGGGGGCTAACCTATTAAAACCAAATTGGTTACCACTTTTGGAATTTTAAATTTATAATCCATCCTTTATATGCTCAAAAATTCAAATGATATATTATAAAACAATATTCACAAGTCACATTATTCATTTTTTTAATATATTTATATATATGTTTATTTTGAAGTCTCACAATATTTACAAGAATAATCAAAATAATAAACAAAAAAATTTTTTTCATTTTTTTTGTCACCCTGTAGGTGCCTACGTACTCGCTAATCGAGATCAGACAAAACGTAGTTCTTTTGAAAAGAACTTTACTTTGTTGATCTATTTTAATTTTGAACTATTTTCACTTTAAGTTCATTAATTTTTTTTATTTTTTATGAAAACCATTTTTGATGATCCTATGATCTAATCACTTAATTTTTATTTTATAAAAATGTAATTTTTCTAAGTCTTCTTTTTTTTTTAAAGAAAAAAAAATCTTTTATGAGAATTCATGGCTAATTTAATGCTAATGAAAATAATCTTGATTTAAAAAAAATCCTTTCATTATTTATGTAAACTAAAGTATTTTTCCATTTTCTTGAAATATTTTTGTCATTTTTTTTATTTTTTCAAAAACAAAATCCCTTTTTCTTTAAAAGAAAACTCATTTTTTATTTTATCATTTTTATTTTTTTTATTTTTCCCAAATTTAGTTTACTATCATATATATATATATATAAATAAAAACACATCCAAAATTTATTATATTGTAAATACAAACACACTAAAACTATATTACATGCATCATATGTACATTTTTTAATTAATCTACTTACATATACATATTCATAAAATATTCAAAAATATCAAAAACTAATAAATCATGAAAATTTACACTAAAAGTATTTACTCTGGTTTTTCTGGATTTTTCTAAATTTTTCTTTTATTTTTCATGCATTTTTCTATTTTTTTTACTATTTTTTCGTAATTTAAATATATTAAATATATAATAAAATATACAGACTCACCTGAGCCGTTGGATTAAAGCAGATTTGATCTGGAGCGCTGATCTGGATGTGGACCATTGACCGTTGACTGTTGACCGTTGACCATTGACTGCGCGAGTAGACTGAGACCAACAATCAATTTGCTTTCTTCCCCCAGAAACCTGTTTGATTCCAGCTTTTTTGATTGATTTTTGCTGTGATATTTGTATGGAATTTTTCTCTCTATGTTAGCTTTTTTTTTTTTTTTTTTGTGATTCTCTACTTCTTTTTTTTTTTTCTCTCTCTCTCTGTTTTTTGTGTTTTTCTTATATATTCTGTTGGTGTTGTGGTATGCCGGTATTTATAGGCATTGGTATGCTCACCTACGGTTCACCTACTTCTCACCTACCATAATACATTGTATCTAGACATTCTGACTACTGTTCACCTACCACGATACAATGTATTGGACACTTTAGCCTACTGCTCACCTACCATGATACATTGTATCTGGACGCTTAGCCTACCGCTCACCTACCACTTACCTACCCACTTGCTGACACGTGCTTACCTCAACTAGCAGCTTGCTGACATGCGCTTACCTCATCCAGCCAATGAAAGCACGTGAAAAAAAAGGATAATTTACCTCCTCATGGAATCGAATCCAGGTCTTGTGGCTGGTCAGTCATATGGGTCATGGTCTTAACCGTTAGGCCGTTGGCCTGTGCTTGGTTGGGTCCAGCAAAATTAATATTTAAGGCTCTTAAAAATTGCATTTAATTAAACAAAATAATTTTGGAAAATTGTTTAATTAACTTAAAAAACTATTTATAACAAAAATATGTGTTATATCAAGCTCGAATAATTTTTTTTTTAAATTTACTTTTCTTTACTACTCACTTTTTCTCATTTTTTTTTATTTTTCTTACTACTTCTATACTTATCTTATTTTTTTTTGTTTTTGATTTTTTATGCTATTTTTGCTTATTTTTTATTTTTTCTATTTTTTTTGTGAGCTCGACATAATACTAATTTTTATCATAAATTTGAGCCTTAAATTGAGCAAAAATTGGGTGTCTACACTTCCCCTCTTTGTGGTGAAGTTTGAGCAAAACTTTGCCACAAAGACAAAAGATAGCCAATTTTTGCTCTTTGAGCACTTATCTGGTATTTGGAAGCTTTTGGTCCTCTAGGAATGACTCGGCTTGAGAAGGCGATGGGCTGGTTGTCCCTTTCAGGAAAACTTGATCGGAGAAAGTGATGGTAGGCGCTTCTCGGGCTGGCATTTGGCTTGACATGTTGCTTCTTGAGCTGATTCTTGATTTGGATTGGTGCTACTTGGCCTGACTGATGACCTTAAAAGGCAGGATGATGCTCTTTTGAACAGGTGATCCTAGTACTTAAAACGGTAGATGACGCTCCTTTGAGCACTGTGACCCTAATACTTTAAAGGGTAGGATGACGCTCCTTTGAGCAAGTGATCCTAATTCTTAAAACGATAGGATGACGCTCCTTTTGAGCAAGTGATCCTAATCTTAAAACGATAGGATGACGCTCCTTTGAGCAAGTGACCCTAATTCTTAAAATGGTAGGATGACGCTCCTTTGAGCAGTGATCCTAATTCTTAAAACGATAGGATGACGCTCTTTGAGCAAGTGATCCTAATTCTTAAAACGTAGGATGACGCTCCTTTGAGCAAGTGACCCTAATTCTTAAAACGGTAGGATGACGCTCTTTTGAGCAGTGATCCTAATTCTTAAAAGTAGGATGACGCTCTTTTGAGCAAGTGATCCTAATTCTTAAAACAGTAGGATGACGCTCCTTTTGAGCAGGTGACCCTACATATTGGATGACTTAAAAAACTTCCTGGAAACTGAATTTTGAAATCTTATAGTTTGAAAATTGGGCTAATTTGGAAACTTTTTTGAGTTAAGACTTCTTCTTCTTCCATTTTTGTTTAAGGCCAAATGGCTTTTTTCAAAATTATTTCTTTATTTTCTTCTTTTTTTTTTAACAAAAACTTTTGAGTTTAAAACTCTCTTCTTTTTCTCTTTTTTTTTTTCAGAATTATTTCTCTTTTCTTGAAAAGATTTAAGGATTCCTTTTATTCTTTCTTGTTCTTTTTCTTTTTGGAAAAACTTTTGAGAAAATCTTCTCTTTTCACTTCTTTCCTCATTTTTTTTCAATTTTGCTAACAAGCAAAGAAATTTACTGATTTCAAAATTGCTAATGAGCAACAGCTTCTCCCTTATCTATTCATTTTGAAGGTCAATCCTTGGCAGCCTTCTTTTCTCCTCCCTTTTGATTAAGGGGTAGCAATCTTCAATTTGACTTCTTGCCTTTGGGGCAAACGATTCTCATTTTTCTTGTCATTTCTATGATCTTGGATTGGTTATCTTATGCTTGAAGCACTGAGTTAAAGAGGACTTCCTTCCACACTCTTTGGCTTATTTTCACACATGACTCGAATTCCAAAAATTACAGTCCGTTTTGTAAATGATACATTTTGGTTAATCTACCAGGACTTTTCTTGGGTCATAATTTAGGCTTTTGGTTGTTGGCTTTAATCAAAGAAGGATATTTCATAAAGGCCTTTTTTTCTGAAAAATTTTCCATCACATCCCGGGTTTACAAGTCAAGAACCTTTAAGGAAAACTTGATAATGCACTTGTTCCTAGTTTCAAGGGTATTAATAAATCAACTCCAATGCTCAAAAGAGTCTTTAAAGGGTGGAATTTGTGGGTGGGGTCTGGATTTTGAATATTTTGAGCTATGTGTTTGTGTTTGCAAATCATTGATTTTTTATCACCTTGTTTGCTTTTTTTTTTCTTTTATTATTTTTTTAATATCTTTTTCTTGTTTTTTTTCTTTTCTTTTCATTTCCCTTTTGGGAGATGAATTCAAGGTGATTTGTTCTTTTTTTCTTTTATGATTTATAGCTCAAAGTGTATGTGCTGTGTATGGTTTGAGATGGAGACTCTTTTTCTTTTCATAGGAAATGATTTATTTGTGTCAATTGACTACTCTTGAATTGATGCGACTAGGTCAAGTGCATATAAGTTATTCCTTTTTCTCCTTAATGATGACCCTAACCTCCAAATTGCCCCATTGTGGGGTACCCCAATGTGGGGTGGTTCTTGACAGGGTTTATTTTTAAGAATTGCTTCTTTACAAAGAACAGGCCCAACGGGGTTAGCAAGGGATAAATATATTTAAGTTACTGAAATGAATGCCTGGTATCATCTTAACCTATGTATCAAGTGCAAAACAGACTTTTTTAAGGAATGAGCTTTATAAATTTCCTCAATATCGCTCAACTCTCAAGTGTTTACTGGTTAGTGTTTGGTATTTGGGTTGCCTCTTTTTATCAAAAAAAAAAAAAAATTCAAGCAATAAAATATCCAAACATCCATTCAAATTGCCCCAAATGTCACTAAAAATAGAAGATTTTATTATCATTTTTATTACAACGATAGGCATCATTGTCAATCTTCTTTCTTAAACTGTTTGCCCTACTAACATTGACCGGCAAATTCAACTGTTGCATATGATAGGCTATCTTATCAGATGGCAACAACAAACTCTCAATTCCTGATGAAGTGATGCTTGGAAACCCTGTCGGAGTTGGGATAGAATCACTATCATCAACTGGCTTCATAGATTCGAGGAGCTCAGGTTGGATAAGCTTAGCATCGATCAAATCTTGGACTTTGTGCTTTAATCTCCAACAATTCTCTATAGAATGGCCTGTTTGACCCATGTGGTACTCGCATTGGGCATTAGGATCATATTTCCTCGCTTGTACCCTTCTTTTGGGATTTCAAATGTTATCATATTCTGTTCTCTCAACCGGTTAAGAACTTGAATCATCGGAATCTCAAATTGTGTGAGACGCCTTTGCTGTGTCAAACGATCTGGTTTATTTTGGCCCCATGCTTTTGAATTCAAAGGCTTCTTTTCTTGCCTCATATTCTTTGGCCTGTAGCTTGATGATCCTTCTTGAGTCTCACAAGATGGCACTTTGTTAGCATTAAGACCTAAATGTTGGAGTTTATCTAGCACGTGCTTCATAACCTGCTCTAGGGTTTCAATCCTTTCTGTCATTGCCGCAAGTCTTTGCTCTAGATTTTCATGCTCTTTTTATCTTTCTCTTGTGAATCACTTCTTTGATTTGAGGTGTTGCCGACTTCTTGTGCATGGAGCATGTTGATGTGGGTTCTTCATCATTAGCCACTAGCTCATCAACAAATTGCAATTGGATCATTTTTGAATCAATCAAATCCTGGATTTTATTCTTCAATTCCCAACAATCATCAGTAGCATGCCCTTATTGACCATATGGTACTCGCAATGTGCAATAGGGTCATACTTTCGTGGTTTATACCACCGGTACTGGCTCACTAGGGTATAATAAGTGATCTTATTTTAGCTTCTGGTAAATTTGAGATAGAGGGACTGGGATTTGAGTGAATTTCCTCCTAGATTTCTATGTAGGATTGTCGTAACTCACTACATTGGTTGTGTCCCCTTCTACTTCAAGTTCTTCATTGCTTTGTAGTTTACCAGAAATGAGGGCATTTTCAACTCTGCATCCTATCATTACTGCTTCTGAGAAACTTGCTGACGCATGTCTCATAAGATGTGAAATGAAAGGTTCATCCAGGGTATTGATGAAAGCGAATGTCAGATCCTTTTCAGGCATCAGGGTGGTGATTCTTGCAGCTAAAGCTCTCCATCGTTGGGCATATTCCTTGAATGTTTCTTCTTTCTTCTTTTTCATATTGTTCAGGTCCCAAACTGAGGGTGCCATTTCGATGTTGAACTTATATTGGTTGCAAAATGCTCTGGCTAATTTATCCCAAGTATCAACTTCTTGGTGATCCAATTGGGCATACCAAGCTAAGGCTGGGCCAGTAAGGCTATCTTGGAAAGTCTGTACCATCAACTTGTCAAATTTGATGTACTGCCCCATACATCGTATGTACAGTCTTGTATGCATATTGGGACAACCGGTTCCATTATATTTTTCAAACTCGGGTGCCTTAAATTTTTCAGGATAGGCACCTTCCTTAAACTGTGGTAAACGTAGGATCGCAATTTGATCAAAATCGTCAAATGTCTTCATCTTTTCAAACAATTTTTTCTATCTCTCTAGCTTGAGCTTCTAGTTACTTTTTTAGCTCAGCTGCATTAAACTCATTTTGTGTGTCATCCTGATCGATGAACTGCCCCTCAATTCCTTTCCCTTTTTGTGCCCTGAGGATCCTTCAGATGTTGTAAGGGTCTTAAGCTGAGTGAGATTTTGTGTCAAAGTCTGCATTTGTTCAGCAACTCTAAGCAGGTTTTGTTCCATAGCATTGAGTCTCTGTTCAGTGGTCTGATTGGGAGTGTTGTTGTTGTTAGCCATCTTAATATGTAAAGGATTAGTTGAACCTGGTCAAAAGCAATTTCAAAATCTTAATATGTTCTTGCTAGCAAATTATCTCCTTTTTCTTTTTCTTTTGTTTTTTTTTTTTTTTGTTCTTCTTTTTTGTTTTTGTTTTTTGTTTTTTTTTTTAAAGAAAGTTTGAAAAATATTTATTTACAACTTTTATTTTTCTCATTATTTTATTTTAACTTATCAAAAATATCTTCAAAGAATTAATCGTTGAAAGAATAATGGATATTCACAAAAAATTTAAAAAATGATTACTTAAAACCTAAAGTGGAAAAATTATTCAGTGTTCTATTTTTATTTTATTTTTAAAGCAAAACTATTTTTCTTGAACAGTAGTAAAAAAAATGACTCTCTTTTTAAAAAAAAAAAAAAAACTTCGAATGGGAGTTGATATTTTACAAGAATAATAGACTTGAAGACAATGGAGTGGAATAACTATGACAAAAGTAACTTTGGTTGGAAAGAACCTATAACTATAGGTGGACAATACATATTCTATGGATATATACAAGTCTAACTTTGGTTGGAAAGAACCTATAACTATAGATGGACAATATATATTCTATGGATATATACAAGTCTAACTTTGGTTGGAAAGAACCTATAACTATAGGTGGACAATATATATTCTATGGATATATACAAGTCTACTATACACATTTTTAGAGAAAATATATACAAATGCAAGGATGCAAATATGCTAGCACACGAATGCAAATGGGGATAAAGACCAATATAATTTTGAAAAATATTTACTGGAGTTGTCTTTAGAAACAATGGTTTCAAAACCTTCATCAAATCATTTTTTATTTATTTAACTATTTATATACTAATCTTATAGGGCCAACTAATACTAAAAGAATATAACTCTACATTTTTTTAAAAAAAATTGTGAAAAATTTTGTTAGAATTGGTTAAAAACTTTTGTTTTATTTTATTTTTT
The DNA here is from genome assembly GCA_024138025.1 of Combretum micranthum. Taxonomy (NCBI): domain Eukaryota; kingdom Viridiplantae; phylum Streptophyta; class Magnoliopsida; order Myrtales; family Combretaceae; genus Combretum; species Combretum micranthum. The sequence goes on along the minus strand of JAMXBD010001635.1, from coordinate 24,333 downwards.
TTTGTTTCAAAAATTTCTTTTTGAAACCTTTTTTTTATAAAAAACTAACACAACTCCATTTTTCTTTAAAAATTTGGTCAAATCCCATGTTGATGAACGCATGATTTGGTAGGGTTCTATAGGTTCCCCCGGCTTAGTGGTACTAAACCAGAGTGGGAGGACATTTCTTGATCTAGAGGGTGGAAAGCCACAGCCCCCGGACCTTACTTCGTCCTCCTCGCTTAGGCTCTTAAGACGGCCTGGTTTCGACTGTCACGCCCCGAAGAGTGCCCTAAACGTGGCAGTCCGCCGTACACAATATTAAAGCCTAAGAATGACCACATCAGTCACGCGAAGGCTTCCATACTATGTACAAGGCGTCTAACACATAAAGGAGACACATCGAAATGACACATTTTATGTTGATACAATTGAGTAACAATGTAAAGGAAATACAATCCACTATACTCCAAATACAGAACACTATACTTCAAAATACAATTCATCAAACTTCAATTACATTCATCCCAATACTTCACTACATAAAACTATTACAAGGCAAATCGTAAAGCTTAGCCAAAAACTTCAAACATTCTTATATCTTGCCGGAATCCCGAAGTCATTCTCGGCTTCAACCATCTCGGACCCCACTTAGAATACTTGGAATAACCTGCTCATTTAAACAACAATTGGGGTATAAGCTACACTAGCTTAGTGAGAATTCCTTTAATTTCGTACCATAACAAACATGTTATTAATCAATCATATGCTATGCATGAACAAACACATGAGCAAGCAATTATGCATGGGTACCCGGAACCACACACACAAATGGATTTACACCCTTCGAATCTTGGGTTAGGAATGGTATTGAGTCTACACGACCGCATCTAGTCCCCAAGACCTCGGCTCTTAGCACTCAACTCGGCTAGGCTCATCCAAGGATGCATCCACATGCGCCTTAGTACCCCTGAATCAGCTCTGGCACCGGGCTCGTTATCCAAACGAGGCAACAACTGTCACGCCCCGTAGGGTATCCTAAACGTAACAACCCGCCACATACTAAATAAGACTCTCGAGTTCCCTACCCGAGCCCTTCGGGAGTCTTAAGTAGATGTAAAGCGTACCTTTACGACAATAGAATACTTCAACAAATGGAGTTAAACAGTTTAATGTGGCATTCACTAGCCATAGATAATTAATCAAAACACATAATTATCGTTTACAAAATCTAAGGGGCATTCCCCCGCAAAATAATAACAAGTCCATTACAATCATCCAGAGTCCTTAGTTTCCAATGGAAGTCTATACAAAAGAAATGGATTAAACTTCTACGGGAAACTTCTATCTCCGGTACCTGTGCTGTGGCTTGCCTCGGCCTAAGCCATATAAACTCGTGCTGCAATAGATAAAAACTATGGGGGCGTAAGCTAACTAGCTTAGTGAGTAATAACTTCCATAACACAATTAAATACAAATCATTCAAACAAGTGATTATTCAAGCAAGTGGATGCATCAAACAAATGTGATCAACAAACATATGACCAACCGGAAATCATATGTGGATGGACTTGTGCCCTCCATCCCGGGTTAGCAGATTAACGAATCCTGCGGTACGACGCCGTTTAAGCTCACGGTCAACTAACAATATCTCGTTTTATGGATCACGATTAACCAACACATTCGTTTTATGGATCACGAAAAACCAACCAATGCGAATGCTCCAACCCCATTGTGATATGAATGAATCCAAGTTACCATTGAAGTCGAATATTCATTAATTCAATTCTTTTAGGTGACCAACAAGTATTCGCAGACATTCATCATAAGATACTAGCTAATCAGTCAATAGCTTAACACCCGGTTTCGATATTCCTTAAGTTCTATTTCACATATCAACAGTAGACAACATAAACAATTCCCACATACCCCATCATGCATATACAATTCCTTTTTATCTTTGCCTATACCACTAGTGCCACTACATTACAATCATATTCATTAATTGAGAGTGGAAGTAAAACTCACTCGGCCATTGGACGCCGGTCTTCCTAATAGTAGTAGTCGGGAGGTAGGGTGTCGTCCTGCTCGGGATCACCTACCAAGCAAGAATAATCCTAATGAGATTCTCATTATGTAACTAAATCAAACTATACATCTAAACTAGTTGAATTCGGATTTCTCGCTATTTGCGGAAGTTCCGACTTAAAACGGCCATAACTTGGTATTTCAACTCGGAATTTCGCAAATTTTATATCGATCTCTATCTACTTCGAAAGATCTATCTATTTCTAATATTAAATCAAGTTTGAAAATAGTAAGTCACGGAACAGTAGGATCAGATCTGTTCCACACTTTCTCCAATTCCGACAATTTGTTTTGCTTTTGATAAGAAATGTTCCTAGTTGATGATTCATGCATGAATGGTATAGGAATGAATTACTAACATGAATGCCATGTAATGAACTCATATATGCATAGTCATGATGATTTTGTGATAATAAACTCTTATGAACTCCTAAGTGTTAGAAAATTTCATAAAGTTATTTCTAAGAAGCTATTCTTCCACTTTATACTCCTTAGGGTTTCTTTGACTTTTAATCTTGTAATCCACTTGTTATCTAACTAAAATAAGTTCCAAAGTCTATATTAATCATGGCCTTCATTCATGCATAAAAACTCCCATTTTTCGTTTGTAAACATGTCTTTAAACAAGCTCTTTGTAAAAATCCGAATTTTGAAATTCCATTTTCTTGCATTTTCTTATGGAAAAACTTGTCTAATGAATTAAAAATTGAAGCTCCAATATATATATTATCTAAGGACTCATTTAGCTTATAAAACATCCAATTTAGACTTAGTACTAAGTGTTCTTATGGGCATGAACCTAAATTACGAATTTAACTATTGATCAACATATCAATATTTTTCATTCTAACTCCACCACTTGTTTTACATTCCTATCATGCCTAAACTCATCTAAGTTTGTGAAAATCATTCTTTCAAGATATCTACTACACATACCCTTCATTTTTCTATAAAATATGAGTTAAAAATGATTTTGGGGTTTTTAAAGTAGGGTTTCCATTTCATCCGAATTTTCAACATTTCATATTTGAAAGTCCTTCCTTTTTCCATATTCTTGCTTCCATATGTGAATATCTACTATCTAACATCTCTATACATGAACAAGACTACATTTTATGATCATCAATGCATGGAAATAAAAATAGCTCTATGATCATACATGTACATGAAGTTGTGGATGTCTAAACCTTAGATCTACTAAATATAATGCATGAATCATGGATCTCATGGCATGAACAACATATATATGCAAGATCTTTACTTTACATGCATGAACAAGATGAGATCTTAACATAAACACATCTAAACATTAGATCCATGTCTTGTGATGGCTTGATATTCTTGTTCATGTGTTTTCATGTCCCTAGCAAGAGCATCATGGGGATTAAATGAGAAAACACACAAGATATAGTCTTGCCATTACAAGATCTAGGAAGAACAAGGTCTAAAATCAACATACCAAAGGAGTCTTGAAGTGGAAAAGAGAAGAAAACAAGTTGAAGTTGTGAGGGAATGGGGGGGGAGAGGCTCACGGCACACTAGAGAGAAAAGAGAGGGTTTTTGTTCTTTTACAAATTTGAAACAAGAAGAAAATGAAGAGAGAGAGAGAACATTTAGTATTATATTAAGTGAATTAGGGTTTAGTTAAATAAAATGAAGTAAAAATAATTTAATTGAGAGGAAACTAGGAGGGGGGGGGGGGGGGGGGGGGGGGGGGGGGGGGTGGGCGGCGGGGGCACACTTCATGTGTGTGTGTGTGTGTGTTTTAAAATTTGATTTTTGTAATTTAGTAAATTAAAATGTAATAAATGTGATAATTATTTAAGAGACAAAATTTCTTGGAAAAGAAAATTGAAATGAGTAGTTGTAAGGATGTAAGAATAGGGTATGGGATAGTGTGTAGTGTAGGTTGTACTTGTGAATAGTAGACAAGACATCTACTTTACGGTTGTTCCGAAAACATGGGAAAAGCTATAACTGTAATTTTTATAGCTCAGAAAATTACGAAATTGATATTTTTGGAATCCTTATAAAATTACGGTTCTAATAAATATTGCGGAATATTTTTCTGAATCCGTGGTCCAGGGCATGCTTTTGATAATTGAGCTCGGGAAGGCTCGGAATTGAAAATTTCCCGAATTTAAAACTTTTAAAGGTTTGAAATGTACTTTAAAACAATAATTCAACTTCATTTACTTTATAATTTCTTTTATTATGAAACCGAAGGAAAGCCGGATTTAGGGTTCCTAGGCTTCTCTCACTAAACTCAACCTGAATCTAATTAGGGTTTCGCTTCCAACTCTCGGGGTTTCCTAGCTATGAGAATACGGGGTTTACAACAACGGGCCATACCAATCGACCTGCGTAGGAGTAGCATGCTACCAAATGCAATATGTCCGATGCGATGCAGATCAATTTAATTTTTGCTTAGGTCAAAATTTTATACATTCTTTAGAGTGACCAACCAATATCAGACATATAACAGAAATAATTGAGCGGTGCAGTTATCCAATCAAATCGTAGTTTCGATATGCTTTGTATTCTTTGGCATACATTCATCACAGTCTCATCATATCTCCCATCCCCATTCTTATCGATTTTTATCTTGTTCCTATAATTCTAATGCAACTAACTATAAGCACATCAAGGTAACAAAATAAGGGAAAAACTCACTCGGCCATTGGATCACCGGTCTTCTAGTAATAATAATCCGGTGGTAGGGAATCGTCGAACTCGGGATTACCTAAAAAGAAAGAAATACTCTAATAAGTATTTCAACTCAAACTAATCCAACGACTTCATACGAACTATCTAATTCGTAATTCGCGTCTTAAGCGGGAATTCCAACTTAAAACGGCCATAACTTGGTCATTTTAACTCTGAATCTCGCAAATTTTATATCGATTTCTATCTACATCGGAAGAGCTTTCTAAATATGAAGTTTAAATCAATATTTGAAAATATATAAGCCTCGGAAATAAGGGATCAGATCTGTACAGTGGGTATATTGATTCCGAAAATGCGGTTTTCATGAATGCACTTGAGATTCCTAAGTACTAAATAAAACTAAATGCCATGGTAATGATTTTCCCTATCATGAATGTCATGATTGAACTCTAATGAGCCTAAGTTCTTATAACATTTTAGACTTAAAGAATTTAAATAAACTTTTTCCTAGAAAATCATTTCATGCTATTGTTTACAAGTAAGTTACTACACTTGGTCACACCTACTATTACAAGGATTTTCTTTAGGAAAACTCCACTTTGTTTAAAGAAATTTTGACCCTTATATTAGTTATATCCTAAGGCCTTTATTTCTTTAATAAAATCTTCATTTATAAACTTTAAGTGGGTCTTTTACTAGGGTGGTTTCAAAAATCCGAATTTAGAAATTTTCATTTTCAAGTTGATTCCTTTAAGAAAAATGTATTTATACTTAAAACTTTAAGTATTTATTTTACTATACCCTAAGGACTTCATTTATTTAATAAATATCATTTTTGGAGTTGGAAAACTAGTGTTTTCTAATCATCTATCCATTACTACGAATTTGGTTTTCAAGGACTTTTAACTCAAAACTTCTATTGGACTTCATCTTGTTTTTAAATATTTTCTTTAGTAAAACTCATTTAACTTATGAAAAATGTACCAAACATTATCTATCACCTATAGGCTTCATTTTTCTTGTAAAACACATGTTTAGAAGTTGGTAAAAGGGTTTTTAGGCTAGGGTTCCTAAGTCATCCGAATTTACACTAACTCATTCTTGAAAAGTGTTTTCCTTTTTGGTTTTGTTAACTCATCTATCTATAGATCTATGCACTAGGAAGGTTATTTACCAAGGACAAAAACATTAAAGACCATTAATGCACATAAACTCAAAATAAAGATGAGATCTTAAATGTCTACATGAATATGAGTAGTAAAATGATAGATCTATTATATCAAGTGCTTAAATAGGTTTTGAAAACATAAAAACTACAGTTTTATAAAGATCTTTTGTTCAAAACACTTTTTGATGAAAATCATAAAGCTTATGCCTTAAAAGCTCCTTGAAATACAAGATCTACTAGTGATGGTTTGGTATTCTTGTTTTGATATTTCCTTGTCCCTATCAAGAGATCATGAGAACATTTAGTTGGAAATATCCAAGAATAACCTAGCCATTACAAAGATCTATGAGTAGAAGGAGTAAAAGCTCATTTACTTAAGTAAAATAGGAGATGAATGAAGGATAGAAGAAAGTTGTGTGTATGTGTGTGTATGAGCATGGAGGCTCACGGCATGGGGAAAAGAGGGAGAGAAATGGAGAGCTTTTTACCTTTGAGAAATTTGAAAAGTGAAATAATGAGGAAAGAGAGAGAAAATATAGTTTATATATGAATTGAGATTAGGTTAAATGAGACTAAAATGCTAAAAAAAAAAAAATTGTACAATGGAGCTTCATGGGAGGGTTTCACGCTAACCAAGTATGGGGAGAGGAGAAGATTTGATTTTGATTTAACTTGTTTTGATGGAAATGAGTACAATTTGTCATAAATTGAAATAATGTTTAGGAGACAAAAAGTTTTTGAAAAGAGAGATTGATGGAGTGATGGTAGTGTTACAAATATAGGGTGTACAATAGGTAGTAATAGGTTGTGTACTTGTGAATAGTAGTGAATAGTAATCAAGACAACTTAATTACCGGTAATAAGAAAAATACGAATAGAAGATTATAACTGTATTTTTCGTAGCCGGAAAATTATGAAATTTATATTTTGAAATCCTTATTTTATTTCGATTCAAATGAGTATTCATAAGTAAATTTTTGAAATTCTAGTTTCGGGGCACGCTTTTCTATAATAGGTTTCGGGATGACCCGGAATAGAAAATTTTTCGAAATCAAACTTTCCATGGTTTAAAATATACTTTAAAACAATATTCCATATTAAATTATTTTATAAAATTTCTTTTGATATGGAACGAAGAAAAGCCGGATTTAGGGTTTCTAGGTCTTTCTCATAATGCTTTGAACTAACGGTTTTAGGGTTTCATTTTTCGGTTTCCGAAGTTTACTTGATTACTAGGAAACCCGGGGTTTACATTATAAAAAAAAATAATAAAATTGTGTAATGAAATAAAATGAATAGTGCAAAAGAATAATCAATTATCGGTTAGAATGAAAATACGATAAAAATGTTATACTGTAACTTTTATAACCCGAAAATTATATATGATATATTTAGAAATCTTATAAAATTACGAGTCTAACGGTACTAATGGTATATTTTTGATATCTCGAGTCTCGAGACACGCTTTTCGAAGTCTGTATTCGAACGGGTTTGAGATAGGTCAAAAATTTACCAATATGATATTTGTGAATAAACTTATATTACTACGAGCTATTTCTTATTTAAATACACCACCTCGGCCTCTAGGGGTTAAGGGCACTAGATTGCCGGACTTATGCTATTGTATTCCGGTTAGGGTTTCCGGGTGATTTTCCGGTTTAGACCTTTACCAATTTGGAAATGATATTTATGTTTATAAACATATTTAATTTGAGAGATTTATTTAAATTTTATTTTTGTAAGTATTTAAAACTCTTAATGTTTTCGGAATTCTTGAATTGGTTTCATTTCCGAAATTAATAATTATTTACTTTTTAATAATTTGTTTTTGGGCTTTATATTACCCGATTTTACAAGCCGGAGCTAAATATGGAATTTTTCGTACGTGTGGTTTTGAATTTGAAACCCACTGAGTTCTTATTTTATTGTTTAAAGATTTTCATTTTCTCAAGATTGAGAAGTTTCTGAATTCGTTCATGATTTAGGACTTGTCAAAATTCGGTTTTAATTTGGAGTGATTTTTAGGGTTTATTTTCGAAGTTCATTTTGAAATTATTTATTGAAATTTTCCGAGGCTTACATCGACCGTATCTAGCACACATTCATGCCAAAATGCAAATGCAAATAAATAAATAAGTAAGTAAAACTATTGCCCCTTTTTTTTATGTACTGCAAGATTAGTATACATGTATTCACAAAACAATTATTCAAATAATGTACAAAGAATTATATACATTCATATAATGATTATACAAAAAATCGAGCAATTTAAAGGATAAATTTAAAATTTAAAATCCTTAAATGGCTAGCCCTCTTCTTTTTTAAAAAAAAAATTTAAGGTTCTCCAGTGGAGTCGCCAAGCTGTCGAGCCTGGATTTTTCAATCATCTAGTTTATTTCTTCTAACCCGATTCATATTAAACCCGAACCCATCTAACATGAATCCTCGACTAAGGGTTAAAAGAAATTTCAATTTTTGAAAATGGTTTTGGAGTCGCCACCCAATATAAATCGGAAAAAATAAGAGCTAGGATCAATGGGTCGATTGATCCTAACTTAGCTACTAGTCTGCGAAAAAAAAAATTGATTTAAAAATCAAACTTTTAAAACCAGATATCATGGATTCGGGGGCTAACCTATTAAAACCAAATTGGTTACCACTTTTGGAACTTTAAATTTATAATCCATCCTTTATATGCTCAAAAATTCAAATGATATATTATAAAACAATATTCACAAGTCACATTATTCATTTTTTAATATATTTTTATATATATTTAATTTGAAGTCTCACAATATTTACAAGAATAATCAAAATAATAAACAAAAAATATATTTTTCATTTTTTATTGTCGCCCTGTAGGTGCCTACGTACTCGCTCATCGAGATTAGACAAAACGTAGTTCTTTTGAAAAGAACTTTACTTTGTTGATCTATTTTAATTCTTGAACTATTTTCACTTTAACTTCATTAATTTTTTTGATTTTTTATGAAAACCACTTTTGATGATCCTATGATCTAATCACTTAATTTTTATTTTATAAAAATGTAATTTTTCTAAGTCTTTCTTCTTTTTTAAAGAAAAAAATCATTTTATGAGAATTCATGGCTAATTTAATGCTACATGAAAATAATCTTGATTAAAAAAAAAATCCTTTCATTATTTATGTAAACTAAAGTATTTTTCCATTTTCTTGAAAATATTTTTGTCATTTTTTCAAAAAACAAAATCCCTTTTTCTTTAAAAGAAAACTCATTTTTTATTTTATCATTTTTATTTTTTTTATTTTTCCCAAATTTAGTTACTATCATATATATATATATAAATAAAACACATCCAAAATTTATTATATTGTAAATACAACACACTAAAACTATATTACATGCATCATATGTACATTTTTTAATTAATCTACTTACATATACATATTCATAAAATATTCAAAAATATCAAAAACTAATAAATCATGAAAATTTACACTAAAAGTATTTATTCTAGTTTTTCTGGATTTTTCTAATTTTTTTTTATTTTTCATGCATTTTTCTATTTTTTTACTATTTTTCATAATTTAAATATATTAAATATATAATAAAATATACAGACTCACCTGAGCCATTGGATTAAAGCAGATTTAATCTGGAGTGCTGATCTGGATGTGGACCATTGACCGTTGACTGTTGACCATTGACCGTTGACTGTTGACCGTTGATCGTTGACTGCGCGGGTAGATTGAGACCAACAATCAATTTGCTTTCTTCTCCCAGGAACCTGTTTGATTCTAGCTTTTTTGAGTGATTTTTTGTTGTGATATTTGTATGGAATTTTTCTCTCTATGTTATCTTTTTTTTTTTTTTGGGATTCTCTACTTCTTTTTTTTTTCTCTCTCTCTCTCTCTGTTTTTGTGTTTTTCTTCTATATTCTGTTGGTGTTGTGGTATGCCGGTATTTATAGGCATTGGTATACTCACCTACCGGTTCACCTACTTCTCACCTACTATAATACATTGTATCTAGACATTCTGACCTATCGCTCACCTACCACGATACAATGTATCTGGACACTTTAGCCTACTGCTCACCTACCATGATACATTGTATCTGGACGCTCTAGCCTACCGCTTACCTACCACTTACCTACCCACTTGTTGACACGTGCGCTTACCTCAACTAGCAGCTTGCTGATATGTGCGCTTACCTCATCCAGCCAATGAAAGCACGTGGAAAAAAAAAAAGGATAATTTACCTCCTCATGGAATTGAATCCAGGTCTTGTGGCTGGTCTAGTCATATGGGTCAGTGGTCTTAACCGTTAGGCCGTTGGCCTGTGTCTGGTTGGGTCCCGCAAAATTAATATTTAAGGCTCTTAAAAATTGCATTTAATTAAACAAAATAATTTTGAAAAATTGTTTCATTAACTTTAAAAACAATTTATAACAAAAATATGTATTATATCAAGCTCGAATAATTTTTTTTTTTTAAATTTACTTTTCTTTACTACTCTCATTTTTCTTTCATTTTTTTATTTTTCTTACTACTTCTATATCTTATCTTATTTTTCTGTATTTGATTTTTTGTGCTATTTTTGCTTATTTTTTTATTTTTTCTATTTTTTACTATTTTTTTTGTGAGCTCGACATAATACTAATTTTTATCATAAATTTGAGCCTTAAATTGAGCAAAAATTGGGTGTCTATAGTTACTTCCAGGAGTATGGCTCGGTAAGAGCTTAGGAGCTGGAAGTCTACGGTTATATTTTAGTTTAATGGTTATGTACTATTAGAAATGATTATCTAGTTGTGTACTTCAGAAGAACTATATGATTTGTAATAGTTCTGTAATGTTTATTCATTAAGCTATTTCTTTCATATATTTGTTATTTCTTATCAAGCAACTAAAAAGATCCTGTTGTTTTGAAAACCTGTCATGCTTTGAAGGTAATCTAGTGATAGTATTCAAGTGTGACTTGTTTACTACTACTAGGGTACCCTCGGGCGTGACAGAATAGTTGGTATCAGAGTATGGTTGCTAGTATAAGAAAGATAAATATGTGAAAGAATTGCATTTGGTGAATGTAGTTAGTTAGATTTAATTAGTTACCTATAGAAATAGTTGGGTAGTTATGGGTAGAGTTATACTGCACAATTAGGAATAAAATATTTGTGATTATTATTAATCATCAAATTTTGTTGTGTGCAAACTAATCCTGTTACGTGCTATATTAGATGAATTTTTAGTATGCAAAAGGAACTGCAATACAAGCATAGATTTACGAGTTCTGGTAAAGGACTTGTATTTGTGTGAGATTACTAAGACTTTGGAGAGATTATCACTTGGAAGAGAAGACACTGCCTTTGTTTAAAGTTGGTTTATTTCTGATGGAGTGGGCTTTTCTAGATAATGGATCAGCTATAGAGATGCTCTACAGATTTGAGAGGTTGATATGTAGAAAGGAGATGGTTTGGAGATTGACAATATAGCATTTATAGTTTCATCCAGATCAGTGAGACCAGAGCCTCCAATTTTAGAGTCTGGGTAGATATTGGGAGAGGAGCAGTTTATGCTCATGATGTTAGACAGGATCATATCAAGGTTAGAGTGATGCAGCTATGATGATGATCTGAAGCTTGCTCGGGTCACAGATGCAGTCATTCTAGATGCATTTTGATGAGGAAACCACTATTATACCCGAGATTGCAGGTGACTTCCTGTGCCCTACTTCTGTGCAGGATAGACTGGTACAGGAGTCAATTATAGATTTCTGCTCATAAAAGGAGTATAACCACAGAGTTTTGGATGAGAAAGAAGTAAGAAAAGAAGGATGGAGGTAGAGAAGTATGTCTCTGATTTTAATTATGCTAGATGGATCGGATCAGCACATGGAGGTTAGATTGAGAAAGATATACCACCATGCTGAGAGTGCGCTAAGGCCTATACCCAGAGGCATTAGGGTGATGGATACAGAGTTGACTTTAGCACCTCCTGGAGACAGAGACATCATGATTGAGATTTGTGACAGCAGTTTGAGGGAGAGGATGATTACCCTCATTTAGGCCCTCAGGAGAAAGGGCAAGGGTCGTCTTTACCCCAGTCCCGAGTCTGATTTAGTATATTCTGATAATGATGTATTATCTGCTTATGATGACATGACAGTATGATATCGAAAACTTTTGATGACATGCATATGATATATAGGATGATGCATATGTATTATTTTGGATGACTATAGTAAAAAACTAGTTTAGTGTTAGTGCCATTTTTGAAATGTATATAATGCACTAACCACAGAAGCTCTGATGTATTTTGGTTATGTATATATATGAATGACTTTGATGACTTTTGGTAAGATGAGTTATGATCTAATCTAAATGATCTTTTAATGATTAATAGAATGCCAAGAGGAAAAATAAAAGTAGAAATGCCAGGATTTCTGGAGATCCACCATAGATGCTCATGCAACACCTCAAAACCAAATTGAGGATGTTTTACAAAGTTTTCAACAACAAAATGTCTTGATTTTGCAAGCTTTGCAAAATATCAAGCAACAAATGTAGCCCACCTGCTGGGCACCAGCAATGACTCCTCCAATTCCCAGAGGAAATGAAAGACATACTCCACCAGTTCAATTTCAGGAAAATGGACCAGTGAACCCAAATGAGTCTGCTGCCAAGGTGCAAGGACCGCTTCGATATGAGCAAGAATTGCCACCACCACCACCTTTACGTCCTCAGAGGAATTTGTTTCCGGAATTTATTAAATGCAACAGATACTTTGAAAATACCGGGAAAGCCAGAAGAAGCTGAAGACTGGCTAGCTCAGATTGAACGGTCCCTTGATGTTTTCCAAGTACCTGAAGCTTTGAAAGTGTCATATGGACTTATCTACTAAGATTGAGAGCAAGGATATGGTGGAATTCAAAACAAAGAAGTTTGTCACAACCGATTTCTTGAGAAGTGTTCAGACGAGAATTTTTGAAGGAATATTTTCCAAGCAGTTTAAAAGAAAAATATAGTATTGATATGATGAACTTAACCCAAGGAGCTAAGACCATTGATGAGTATGAACATGAGTTTAATCGGTTGTTACAGTTTGCTCCAGATGCTTATCGGGACAGTGATGAGCTTAAGAGACAGACTTTCATGGCTGGACTTGAACCTCATTTTAAGAAGACTTGCTGAATTTGAAGTTGATAACTTTGCAGCCATGTTAGAAAAAGCTCGAATTATTGAACGAGCAAGGAAGTATGTGTTGGGAATTTACGATCCAAATCTGAATCGTGCAGCGGAAAATCATTTTTTTTTTTTTAAATTCCCAATCAGATCCAAGCGTTTCAATTAAATCAGAAGGAAAAGGGAATCGTGTACCTTTTTTTTCTTTTGATGATGGGATCAAGGAGATGCAGATTACACCATCTCCCTCTACCGGTATCCACGCGAATGAATTGGATCTTCGTGTGTGCTAGCACGTCGAAAAATTTCGACCTTTGGGAATCCCTCACACTCTCTTTTTAGGTTACGAATTTTTTTCTAAATGACGGCCAGCGTCAGATAATAAAAAAAAAATTAACCTAGTAGAGAATATATATAGTGATATATATAAGGGTTATGTCTTTTCAAATTACCCTGATATATATAAGGGTTATGTCTTTTCAAATTACCCTAATATATATATACTTATTATCCGAATTTATTTATTTGTTAATTTTAATCTAATTAAAATCGACAAATAAATAATTAATCAATTCCCAATATGATTATCGAAGATCCATCTTATTCATTCTTGTGTGTGACCCTGTAGGTTCACTTAAAATTGGTAGTAGCTCTTAAACATTTTTTAGGACTACAAGACATAATTGGTCTTTAGCAAGACATTATGTCTACCCAATTTTAGTGAAGATCTATGATCCGACTTTACCTACTAACAGTTAGTCATTCAGTTTTGTTACACGATATCTTATAATCAAACATAAGGTGTGGATCAAAACACTCTTATATTGTCTAATTACTTATTTCTGAATCTAGAGTTGTCTGACTTAAACAAATGATATTGATAACTCTTTATCAATTCATTCGAGCATGGCCATGCATTTCTCATTCTTACTCATCAAGGGGCCTGATAGATATCTCTCTCAAATTAATGAGATGAACAAATCCCTTCACTAACACTCACATTCCTCTATATAACATATTGCATGTCCAAGTTTTTATCTTACAATCATCCGATTAAAGATGATGAAGAGATGAATCAAAACATGGAAACTGCTATATAGGAATCCATGGTGCCATTAGGTCAAAGGACTAAAAACAACATTGTAAATAAGAATACTTATTGCATTGATCCATACAGTATTCTTATAGTTGGTCAATCCAATACAATTACACTCCTGTTTGTATCTATGTGCTGAATTGATATCCCATATCCATGATCAGTAAAACTTGATCATCATACAGCAATCATACTAGTCTTAATTCATTATCATTCCACATAATGAGTGACTAGGGATAATTTAGATTAAAGTTATAATTCAGCTTATGGTTCTACTATTAAAGTCACATACTTTAACTACATAAGGTATAACTAAATATTAAAGGAATAACATTACCAAAGTAATATAGGCCAAAAATAACTTGATGATTAAAATGACTTGATAACAAACATACAAATGATAAAGAATCCATATGGCCTAGGCACATTACTAGTTAGTATGAAATTGAGAGTATAAGAAGAAATGAACTATATTCGGGAAAAGAATGTATGACGGATCTATTGCAAGTTCTGTGCTAAGAAGGTTAAATTCTTCAAACTTTCAATGTGAACAAAGGAGGAGTAATGGGGAAGAATAATGTTACTTGTTGGAAATGTAAAGGTTCTCATTACTCGAGGAATTATTCACAATTGCAGAACAAATGTTCTTATTGTGGAGAAAGTGGGCATATGGTAAACGATTGTCCAAAAAGAAAAATTGCAACTTGTTACGTATGTAACAAAGTTGGGCACATAGCAACCAACTGTACACAGAAAGCGAGCGCAGTAGCTGGATCTACACAACCTAAAGGAGTGATTGGAGTCTCAGGACCTAAAAATGGAAATGCTAATAAAGCTGGTACGACGGCCAGATTTTTTGCCATGTATGGAACTCCTAATGAGAATGTGGAGATGGAGGAAGAAGATGAAGAAAATATCTAGAAGGAAGTTGATCCTGAAGAATATGGACTCATTGCAGGTATGTAATTACTATTTGTTTATCTAAAGTTATTACAACAATCACAAGTACACGATGAATAGAAGTCTTTATAATTGGAAATAACATGAATTTAATAATTGGTACATTGATCAATTCAAGTAGGGGATCAGATTGCTATGCTTTGTTTGACACGGGAGCAACGCATTCTTTTATAAATATCGGATTAGCAATGTCACGCCCCGGAGTACCCTAAACGTGGCAGTCCGCCGTACACAATACTAAAGCCTAGGAATGACTACCTTAGTCATGCAAAGGCTTCCATATTATGTACAAGGCGTACATCACAACCAAGGGGACGCATCGGAGTAGCGCAATTCACATTGATAATAAATAAGTAACAAGGCAAAGAGAATACAATATAAAACATAAGCATATCACATTTCAATTCTTAAGGGCATGTTCTTCTATTATCTTCAAATAAATATACGTCCCTAATCATATAGGTTAGCACATATAAAGAACCTTACAAAATTTCTTCATCGTATGATTCCATATCCTTAATCATCCGTCCATGACTTCCTTAATGTCATGATCCTCAAATTTAATCCACGAATACACCTGTTTCAACAAAATCTATAGGGGTATAAGCTACAACTAGCTTAGTGAGATATTCCTTTTCATTCGCACCATATTTTCAAACAAGTTTATTTATTTAATCACACATATGCTATGCATACAATGCAACAATCACATGATTACGCGAATATATATAGTCATCCGGAAACCATATATAGAACGGATTTACCCCTCCGTATCAAAGGTTAGGGAATCGGGGTTGAAGGTCCTCGACCTTCTACTGCTAGTCCCCAGGTCCTCACCCACAGCGTTCGGTTGGCTCGGCTCCGAACCTAGAGTCGCTTTCCCCGAGCGATTTGGATTCTCCAGGAAGGAACATGGCCCGTGGCACCGCACGATCACAGCCAATCCAACTCTACGCGTAGGAGTAGCAGCCTTCGAAATAGATGTGACTCGATGGATGCTATGCGTGAACGTTTTATTGTTCTTAGGTCAAACCTTATTAAGGTTTATTAGGGGCGATCAATCAATTTAGCAACAATAAACAATCATACAAGTAAGTAAACAAAATTATTTAAACAAGCAGATCGAAGTTGCGATATTCTTAATTCTCAATTCACATAAAATAGAATCATATATATACGCATAATCCCGAAATCCCCAAATATATTGTTTTTATCTTTTCTTAGTATACTAATGCTACTACATTACAAGCACAAGCAAGGTAACGAAATTAGAAGGAATAACTCACTCGTCCATTTCGCTATCTTCTTAGTCGTAGAAATCCTCGGGTAGGGTATTCTCGTATCCTTGTCACCTAGACAAAAGAAATACCCGGGATAAGTCTTTCATGAATTTCTATTCTTGGAGATTCTAAACTTTACTTAAAATCGCGGTAAAATCGTATAAGAAGAAATTCCAACTTAAAATGGCCATAACTTGCTCATTTTAACTCGGAATTTCGCATATGATATACCGTTTTCTACCTATTCGAAAAGTTCTATCCATTTCTAAACTTATCTTGGTCATAAAAGGTCATTTGGGTTCCGAAAACGTCAGGTACAGATTTAAAACGAATTTTCTAAACTTTTGCAAAAATCCATTTTCTAACTCAACTTCATTTTAAAGAAAATCCTTTTGTAACAATATAAATATATATTTGATAAACACTTTTGAATATATAGGTATGCTCACTTTATATGCAAAAATCCTAATGGTAGTGTCTCAACAATTTATTTCATAAAACAATTCATTTAAACTTTAACTTTGAAATTTTCTTTTCAAGTATTTAAAGAAACTTTATATTTTTACTAGGTTGTTATAAATGAGTATATTTTATTTTCTTCATTTCCTTTTCCAAACAAAAGTAAATTTTCCTTTTAACCTTAGTTTTTCATAAATTTCGCTTCTAGTGATAAAAGATCTATTTTTATCAAAAAGTATATTAGGTTGTTCAAAACCTTTTTATAATTTTGTATTTAGGATGGTTTTAGAAAATGAATTTTGTCTTCTTATATTCATTTCTAAAATATAAGCTTTTGCTTTCCAAAACTTGTTCTTTCATTTCTTTTGAAAAGAATCATTTTTATAAAATCCATTATTATAAATCTTACCTCATTTATATTCCTTTGAAAATTAGTTCCTTCTTTTAGAAATTTGAAAATCATTATTTTTCCTAAGTGGGTTCATCACCTTATGAATTTATCTTAACTTTGAAAAGTAGTTTGTTTTCTTAGTTTTATTTCGAAGTTTAAAAGAGTTTAAATCTTGAGCTTTTTGTAAAGACTTTTAATATTAATAAATTATATTACTAAAAGCTTAGGTTAACATAATATACAAAGAAAATATTTATTTCTTATGATTCCTTGAAAATCTATCTTTGTTATTTATGAAAACGTTGAAAACTCCATTTCTATGTTGTTGATAATAACTTCATGATTTTGTGATAAATCATATGATTGAAAACTTAGCTTTGAGTTCATTTAAAACAAAATTCTATTTTTGATTAATTGAGACATTAACATTACGTAAATGCAAGTATCATGAGCATAAAATAATAAGAACATAAGAAAATACTAAAAATAATTAATGAGCAAGAAAATAAAATATCAAGCATTGGGAACCTTAGCTTCATCAAGGAATCCCGATCAAGTATTGGAGCCTTAGCTTGGTCAAGGCATCCCGGGACTAAGAATGGACTAGTCCCGAAAGATTAAAGAAAATAAATGAAAGATTGTTTTGACTTGATATGGACAAGTCTAAGACTAGAAAGACTAGTCTTAATATCAACATAAAATAAATAAATTGCATACTATAAAATAAATAAATAACAAATGAGCTTATATGCTCTAAATAAATATATATACTAATATACATAATATACATATACTATACATATAAGCAAATAATCACAATAATAATAACAACATAATAAAATAGGAAGTTTATGTACAAGAACAAAACATGAACATGTTGTTGCTTTTACTACTCATATGAGTTTCAAAAAACACCATAGTCATGTTAAGTTACATGACATGGATGAATAATAGATGGAAGAAATATTTACCTAAGGTATGTAAGAGGTATGAAGATGGTAGTGAATGTATGGTTATGTGGTTATGGAGAGATAGTAGTTGTATTACATAAAGAGAGTTTTGGTAGGAGAGATTTTCTTCTTACAAGAAGAGAGTTCTTGTAAGAGTATGGAGAGAGTGTTTAGAGAGAATTTTTGCATAAATTCTTTACTTGAGAAAGGTGTGAAGAAATGAGAAGGGGAGAGGTGATATTTATAGGAAAAGAGGAGAGGAATTAAGAGTGATTTAAATAATTGAAAAAGAAAATAAAAAGAGAGGGAAGAGAGAGAGTGATTGGATGGCAACATGAAGGGGGAGAGAGAAAAGTACAATTATGATTAATTTTTGTGTAAGAGAAGTGATATTTTGTAAGAAAGGTATGAGTAGATTTTTATGGGAAAAGAAAATGTGAATAGTGTGAATTGTGTCATTTGTAAGAGTGATTAGATATAAAGTAGAGAGAGTGAATAGTAATGAATAGTAGAAAAGTACTATGAATAGTAGACTAGACAATTAAAGTACCGGTAGTAATAAAAATACGCGTAATAATGCGATATCTGTAATTTTTAGCTACCGAAAAATTCTAAAACTGATATTTCGGGAATCCTTATATTTTTACGAGTCTATTGGTATAAACGGAATATTTTTAATATTCCGAGCTCCGGGACACGCTTTTCGAGAACCGGTCCCGTTTGGGTCCGAAGGTCACTCGAAATTCGCGAATCTGATATTTTTATGTTACCCTACGTTATTACGAACTATTCTAGGCCATTAACTTAATTTCGTTTTCTAGGGTTTGAAAACGCGGGATTGCCGGATCTTAAACACTAGGGTTCGTTGTAGGCTTGTTGACTTTTAGGGTTCCGTTTTGATTTCCGATTCTGTCGAGATATTCGTAATATCGTATAATTCTTTTGAGTTTTGACCGTTTCGAAATTTATGTTTTATTTTATTTTATTTGTGATTATTTAATAGTTTTTAGTTCTCGGAATCGTTTAACCGAGTCTAGGGTTATGAGTTGACTCAGTTTGACTTTTGGTGAGAATTTGGATTTTGTGATTCTAAAATTTTACTGAAGGATTTAGGATTTTATCATCTCGTTGTTAAGCGGTACTTAGATCTATCGTTTCGATTCGCGTTTTAGGAATTGGCTAGATTATTTAATCGACGTACGGACGTTGATTATATCGGTAATTGGACTTTATATTTCGTTTCAAGGGTTCTCGTTTTCTCAAGATTGAGAAAACTCGTTTTTGTTCTTATTTGGAATTAAGTTTTAACTTGGTTCGATTTTTAGGGTTTCGTTTCCAATGTTTTGACTCGGTCTAGAATTTGGTCTTTATCTTGAGTCGATTTTCGGGATTTAATTTTTGATGCTTAAACTTCTATGATTATTAAATATTCGGGGGTTTACAAGCAAGGCGTATGAGTTACCAATTGAAAACATGAGTAAAGAATTGAGAGTTACTACGCCAACTGGAGATTTAGTGATAATACGGGAGATGATCAAGAATTGTCCACTAAAGATTGGGAATCAAGAATCAATTGCTGACTTAATTCTGATAGAGATGCAAAAATACGATATTATTTTGGGTATGATTTGGTTAACTGGTGTAAAAGCAAAAGTTAATTGCCATATCAAGACGGTATCTTTTGTCAATAGCCATGGAGAAAGAAAAGAGTATAGGGGTGAGATACTCAAAAGAGTTGGGAATAGAATAACAGCAATTGAAGTGGAAAATGAAGAAGATATGGAGATGAATGGTTATATTCTTGGAACAACTGAGGGTGAATCCAAAGTATCGGATATTCATACTATCCGCACCATATGTGAATACCTCGATGTATTTCCAGACAAATTACCAGGATTACCCCCACACGGAGAAGTAGAATTCTCAATTGATTTGATACCTGGAACCGAACCAGTATCGAAAGCTCCGTATCGTATGGCACCTGTGCAATTAAAAGAATTAAAGGTGCAATTACATGAATTGTTGGATAAAGGATTTATCAGACCTGGTGTAAGCCCCGGAAAATTTCAGTAAATAATTCCAAGATGAACTTCTAAAATAAACCCTAAAAATTACTCCAAATTAAAACCGAATTTCAACAAGTCCAAAAACACAAACGAATTCAGAAACTTCTTAATCTTGAGAAAATGAAAATCCTTAAACATAAAATGAGAACTCAACAATCTTCAAATTCAAAACCATGACATACGAAAAATTCCATTTTTAACTCCGACTTATAAAATCGGGTAATATAAAGCCCAAAAAACAAACTATTAAAAAGTAAATAATGATTGACCTTCAGAAATAAAACTCAATTCAAGAGTTCTGAAAACATTAAGAGATATTAAAAACTTACAAAAAATAAAATTTAAGATAAATTTCTCAAATCAAATATGTTATATAAACATAAAATATCAGTTCCCAATTTAGCAAGGATCTAAACTAGAAAATTACCCGGAAACCCTAAGTGGAATGCAATAGCCTAAGTTCGGCAACCTAGTGCCCCTAACCCTAGAGGTCGAGGCGTAGCTGAATATGTAGAATAGCTCATAGTAATATAAGTTTGTTTAAAAATATCAGATTGGTAAATTTTTGACCTATTTCGAACCCGTTCGGATACAGACTTCGAAAAGCGTGTCTCGGGGCTCGAGATATCAAAAATATACCAATAGTACCGTTAAACTCGTAATTTCATAAGATTTCTAAATGTATCAGTTATATAATTTTTCGGGTTATAAAAGTTACAGTTATAACCTTTCTATCGTATTTCCATTATTATTGGTAATTGATTAGTCTTTTGCACTATTCATTTTTATTTCATTACAAAATTTTATTATTCTTATAAAACCTTATAGTTTTAGATAAATATTTTATATGTTATAGAAAATTTTTTTTTCTAAAATTTAGTTCGTTTCGGGTCTTTACGGGATCAGATTCTGTTTAAGACCCGATACTAAAAATAAAATAAATTAATTTAATAATTGAAAATATTTTAAAATATTTTTATTTTTATAAAATAATTTTTTAGAATTTTTCGGGTTATAAAAATATTATTTATAGCCCATATTCGTGTATTTGATCATACCGGTAACATATTTGTTAAAATACTAAAATAATTCAAATAATTATTTAATTTTAATTATGAAAAATCTACTACAATATTTGGAATAAATTTTCTAATTTTATTTTATTTTAATTTATTTTATTAATAAAGTACTTTTACAACCCATACCTTCAAGTACACATTACATATATCACTTCCTTTTCACTTCAATCTTTCTACACATTAACCCACTTCATGGCAAATTTTTGACCCTTCTTTATGGCTGCCATGTCCTTTATTTACTCCATTTTGACTAAATTAATTAAATTCTACTCCTTCTTAAGAAAGCTACATTACACATTTATTACATAATTCAAATTCAAGTCAAATTTCAACAATTCCTCCTCCTCTCTCCACAAAATTCACGTGCAGCCCCTCCCTTTGCTGCCCTTGTTTTATTTTTTTTCTCTTTTTATTCAATTAAAACACTCATTTTTTCTCACTCCTTCATTTACTCATTTCCCTCTTTCATTCCTTAGTCTTTTCTCTCTCATTTTCCTCACTTTTCTTCTTCTTCTTGTTCTTGTTTCTTCAAGAACAAGCTGCCCCCATACCTTCCATTAGCTTCTACCCATTTCTTAAAGATTTCTAAGCAAATCTTCATCTCAAAGCTCCATAGGTGATATAGGTAAAGTGTAATGAAGGTTTCATGCATCAAATGACCTTCCATAAGCTTAAAAGCTTAGGATGATGATGCCAAATGAAACATCCTTTTCTCTACTTTTATTATCTTGTATTTCAATTATTTTCTTGTTTAAAGTTGATATATTTTATAGATCTAAATTTTGTAGCTTTGATTTTCGTTTATGCCATGGATCTTGTTATTTAAGTTGTTTTTGTTATTTCTTATGATTTATGCATAGATCTATCATCCACATGTCATCTTAGTGATTCATGCATTTAAAACTAGTTTAAAAGACTAGATCTAGTTTTGAGTTCATAAATGCATTAGATCTTTGTTTTATGTTCATGAGCAACTTGTGATAGCATGATGATGGTAGGAAAGTTGTAGGAAACTCAAGATCTATTTTATTTTCAACAAAAATCAATTTTGAAATTCGGATGAAAATGGAACCATATTTAAAAAGTGGTTTTTCAACTTCAAAATGTGTATTTTTCATTTAAAATGAAGGGCTTAGGGTATAGATACATAAATGAGTAATGATGAGCAAAGTTTAGATCCATGATGTTTATAGCTTATTACCATGCTTGTTTTATATTTATGTTCATATTAAGTATATCTTAGTTATAAACTCAAACAAAATTGTGAAATTCGTATTTTGGCAAGACCCCATATTTAAAAACCTCTTTCCAAGTGTCAAAATATAATTTTTACTTAAGAAAATGAAGGCTTAATATATGTATATCATCAAGACTTCTTTTTACAGGAATCAAAAGTGATTTTCAAAATAAAAATTCTACTTTCGGATTTTGGCCAAGGCCTATTTTAAAAACATGTTTACCAACTCAAAAAATGAAGTTTTTATTTAAGAAATGAAAGGCTCTTAGGATAGGATATGTAAGGAATGGATTTTCATGAGCTTAGATGGATTTTATCAAAAGATATAACCAAAAATGAATTTTGTAAATTCGGATCCCAACCAAGACCAATTTTTAGAACCCATGTATCAACTCCAAAACTGATGTTTTATGTGAAAAATGAAGTATATAGGTAATAGATATCATTAAGCGATGATTTTTAAGTTAAAATGAGTTTAGGCATGAGTAAGGTGTTAAACAAGTAATGGAATTAAAATGAAAAATTTTGAGTTAGTGATCAATTGTCAAATTCGTAATTTGAGATGATGCATAAGTAATCACTTAGTATTTGAGCTCAAATTGCAAGTCTTATGTGTTAAATGAAGTCCTTAGGTAATTGATATAGTAAAGCCTTAAATTTTAATGTTTAAACAAGTTTTCCCAAATGAATCATCAAAAAGTAGATTTTCTAAAATTCGGATTTTGAGTAATCATATTGGAAAACATATTTACAAAGTGTAAAATGGAAATTTTTATGTAGAAATGAAGGTCATAAGTAATATATATAATGAAGACTCAATTTTAACAAAAATAATTATATTTTTAAGTAATAAATCCAAAACAAATGGAATGATCAAAGTTAGAAAACTAGATTTTTCAAAAAGTAGTTATAGTTGAAGTCTTGCAAAATAAAGAGTTCCAAAATTTTCTTTTACCAAAAATCATCAAGACCATGCATACATGAAACTCATTTCATGCCATTCATGTTAGGAAATCACTCATATTACATGTATAGCTAATTTATATAGTAGGAACATTACAAACATTTACAAAACTACCTTTCGGAAGTTGAAATTATTGCTACCCTAATCTGATCCGAACCTTTCGAAGCTTCAAAGTTTTCAAAACTTGAAAATAATGTTAGAATTAGATAGATCTTTCGAAGTAGATAGAAATTGATATATAATTTGCGAGATTCCGAGTTAAAATGACCAAGTTATAGCTGTTTTAAGTTCGAATTCCCGCTTAGGACGAGAATTACGTATTTGATAGTTCGTATAAAATCATTTGAATTAGTTTGAGTTGAAATTCTTATTAGAGTATTCCTTCCTTGTTAGGTGATCCCGAATTCGACGATTCCTTACCACCGGATTACTATTACTAGAAGACCAGTGATCCAATGGCCGTGTGAGTTTTCTCCTTGTTTTGTTACCTTGATTGTGCTTGTAGTTAGTTGTATTAGAATTATAGGAACAAGATAAAAATCGATATGAATGGGGATGGGAGATATGATGAGACTATGATGAATGTATGCCAAAGAAACTAAAGCATATCGAAACCGCGATTTGATTGGATAACTGCACCGTTCATATTATTTTAGTTATATGTGTGATATTGGTTGGTCACTCTAAAGAATGTATAAATATTTTTGACCTAAGCAAAAATTAAATTGGTCATGCATCGCATCGGACATATTGCATTTGGTAGCATGCTACTCCTACGCAGATCG